>JASVEL010013140.1:0-207541 GCA_032618575.1 Nicotiana noctiflora
TTTTCACTGTTGGGTTTGAGATG
Organism: Nicotiana noctiflora; assembly: GCA_032618575.1. Lineage (NCBI taxonomy): Eukaryota > Viridiplantae > Streptophyta > Magnoliopsida > Solanales > Solanaceae > Nicotiana > Nicotiana noctiflora. The sequence continues at coordinate 24 of JASVEL010013140.1, forward strand.
TTATTCTCAACTTTGTTTAAAAAAGGTGGAAATTTGGGGTTTAGTCCCCTCTTTTTTTCCTTTCTCTGAGCTGCCGTTGGAAGTATATTAATCAATTAGTATGAAATTTATAATCGGGGACTAGCAAAGTGGAAAGCTGGAAAAACAGATATTGGTATTGATGCCATATTAAACCAAAAGAGCGAGACATTGTATTGTCTCTAATCTCTATGTAACATTTGATTCTCACCAGTGTAAGTAAAAGCAGGTAAGGTGATCATTTGGTGTTAAGGGCTTTCTTTAGTTGTTTTTTCCGTTGGATATGCGATTAGTGAGTCACACTGCTTTTTGCTTTGTTAAGGTGGAGTAATATTTTAAAGGTTTTATCTTTTGACAGATGGAGGACGGCAAGATGTCTGAGGATATTTTGACTTCAGCTGCGGCATTTGTTGAGGGCGGAATTCAAGATGCCTGCGATGATGCTTGCAGCATATGCCTTGAAGCATTTTGTGACAGTGATCCTTCTACAGTACGTAGTTCACATTATCCCGTGTTAGTGTTAGCAGAATTGGCTTTTAAATTGAGTAATATAATTTTTCAACGTGCAGGTGACTGGCTGCAAGCATGAGTTCCATCTTCAATGTATACTTGAATGGTGATCCAAATATTCCTTATTAATTAGATATCTCATGTCTTAACACTTACCTCTATGATGCATAGTGCTTTTTATGACTTCCCAAAAAAGGTGACATTTTGTCGACATTGATGATTGCCTAAGGGCTTTTACTGTTCCTCTAATGTTGTAAAGATGAGTTGTAGGCTTTCTTGCGGAAAATTAGAATGCTCTATGAAGTGCCTCTGGTGGGAACACACTAACTAGATGTAGAGTATTTTGACAACTTAAAGATCCAAATACTGCAATAAAGCATGTCATTAGGCTTTCTCAATTAAAAAAATGACATGGGGCTTTTGGAGTTTGTCTTTTCATGTGATATATTCCTCTGTTACCCAACTTTTGGGTTCCATGGTTTTCTTGGAGGATTATATGCTCCTGCTTGAACAGTTTGCTTGAAGATGTAAGAGATAGGTCGTCATTATGATTTCAGCATTGTGATTCTTTCTGATTAATATTAATAAGGTATCCATAATTGATGTTGCTCACCGATTGTATAGATGATGTAGAATATAATTCCAATTGATGACTGAGAAAAGGGTGTGAATCCATAGTCTTTATCCATGATTTTTGGCGTTCCATCTTATCTATTAAGCTTTTATACCCAACTTCCTGCGAAGGAGGCCCAAAGAGCAGGAGGAGGGGGTTTGCTGTTACTGTTGGTTCCTTGTTGTGTCTGTTTAGGACGATAAAAGAGGGAGCAACATAATGACATATGACTTCTTGATGCACTAAATATCTCCTATTTACCATTGTTCCAACCAAATTCATGTGGAAAGTTAAACTTAAGTGGCATTGATCAATTGAATGATGATTGTATCCACTATTTCTGATATTGAAATTAGAAAAAAGGTAAAATTGGAGCATTTGATTCTCTTTTTTTAAATTTAAATTTTTGGAACTAAGTTTTATTCCTTCGAAATTGTATTTGTCAAGGAAGATTATCAGTTGATAGATCATTAATTTTTGGATCTTTGGCAGTATATGCTGCAAATACTGAGACTGAAGGCACAAATAGAGTTTAATTTGAAAGCACTAATATCATGAATAAATTTAATGTATGTGCTGTAGGTGTCAGCGAAGCTTCCAGTGCCCTATGTGTTGGCAGGTTCTCAGCTTGAAAGACCCTAACAGGTTCGGTCTTATTCTCAAATCAGCCACTTGTTTATCAGTTTGTGATCTTTCTTAGTCCTCCTTCAATGCTGTCGATGAATGTGCTTCTCTTTCAGCCAGGAATTGTTGGATGCAGTAGAGCACGAGAGAAACATCAGGATGAATCCTCCTAGAAACACCACAATCTTTCACCATCCAACTCTAGGAGATTTTGAATTACAGCATGTTAGCATTTCTGAAGTCCACGAAAGTTTTTTCTTCTTATAAGCTGTTAGTGATCCATTTTGTGAAAAAATCTTGTATGTTCTTTCACAGTTACCTGTAAGTGAAACTGATTCTGAACTTGAAGAGCGTATCCTTCAGCACTTAGCTGCTGCCGCTGCCATGGGAAGGACACGCCACCTTGCCAGAAGGGAAGGTCAGCGAGGTAGGTCATCAGGTCAAGGTCATCCCCATTTTCTGGTGTTTTCAACTCATCCAAATGCTCCTCCTGCTGCTGCTGCTGCTGCTTCATCTTCTACTCAAAGGAGTGGGGATGCACCCGCTCCTGCATTCTTGGTTTCTGGTCAGGATTCTCCAATTGTTGCTGTTGGAGAAGGTTCTGGACAACTAGTCACTCAACCATCTTCTTTTCAAGCTGATCAGGTTTCTGCCTCTGGGTCAGGATCAAATGCTGCTGTTAATCAACTTGGGACTTCGTCAAATGATAGGTGTGTTTATTTGTCAAGCTTGGTTGAGATTTGATGGTTCCTCTTTTCTTTTGCTCTATGTGGGTTACATAATTACAGTCATGGGAATGGATCCTCCAAAAATAAAATGAGTTTGCAACAATTACCAAAAGAAAGCTGGCAGCCTCACCCTTTCTAGATAGGGGCACGACAAAAAGGCCTTCTTGGTGATTTTTCCCTTTTTATGGCTATCTCATTCTTCTTAATTCCCGATCATGAAGAGTTGGTGAACAACAAAGATATCTTAAATCTTGAAAGGGGGAGGGGGTAAAGGCAAAGAATAAATGACAAATAAGGCTGATCTATTCTCTTATTTTGCTTATTATTGAGTTATGGTATTGTAGGAGGACTCTTTTTCAATCATCTCCTAACCATCAACACAGAGCCGGACCATCAGATATTCAGTCTTTTTCAGACTCTATAAAGTCTCGACTTAGTGCAATGTCAATGAGGTATCTGGAAACTCTAATACCATCTCTTATAATTGTTCAGGTGACCTCTGAAACATCAGAAAATGTTATTTGTTTGTAAGCCCTATTCACTTATTTTTATCGTTGTTTTTTAGATACAAAGAATCTTTAACAAAGAGTTCAAGGGGTTGGAAGGAGAAGTTTTTTTCTCGCAACAGTTCGACATCAGACCATGGTCTGGAATCTAGGAATGACATCAGTGCAGCTGTTGCCACTGTATCACATCTGATGGAGCATCTGGAAACCACAGATAGCAGAGCCAGTTCTGCTGAATCAAATATATTGGAGGAGACTTTACCTGCTGGACGTACTGAGCAGCATATACCTGAGATTGATGATACCCATTCTTTAAATGAGAATAATAGGCAAGCCCCATGTGCTGCAAGTTCTGGTTCAAACTAGTTGAATGAATCAGAGCATTTTCTCTTAAAGGTAACTTATCTTCTCTAAAAGTTCCAATTCATTTTAGTCTCTCCACCCTACTCCCAAAACCCCCCATAAAAAATTAAAAGAAAAGAGAAACCTAGAACAAAACAGAAGGGGAGAAAGAACTTTAGAGAAAAGAGAAGTTTTGTCCATGAATATTACATGCTGATGGCTTTGTAGTCCCCAATGACTTCAGGACGCCTAGCACCTAGTGCTGCTATATATGATGATAGGAGCTGCCTATTGTATGTCAAGTGTATACTGATTGACACAGAAAAGCCTTGTTGTGTTGAGCAAGTTGGTCTAGCAGTATAGCATTGAGCAAATTGACTAACCTTAATTGATGTGGCATCTACTGCTACCTGGAATATTGACATGACTTTAAGGTATCTCTATTATGAGATGTATATGTTGGTCAATGTCGGTATAAAATAAAGAGACCATTGCTATTTTGAGGATGAACTTTATCCTTATCTTTGTAAATTTCAGATGGACCACCAGAACCTGTATTTTTGGTATATAAAATTGCATTGGGAGGCTTGGAACACATGCTAGAGTTCTTGGACTCTCATATGTAAATTGTGAAGTCTTAGAATTCCCAATCACTTTGTTACATGTTATTACTTTGTTGGTGCTACGAAATTAATAAAAATTATTCTGCCTAAAAAAAATATGGAGAGAGACCTTCATTTAACGAGAATTTGATGTATGGTGTCTGAAGAGGATGGTAAATGATATTATAATCAATCCAGTACCAATGTGAAACCTTAAAATCGAGTTGGTTTATATAGAGATATGAGAAGCAGGCTAGTGGTCCCACCCCAAGAATGTTTTGAGAAAGAAAAAGAAAAAAAAGGTTGGTTTATGTAGTGCAGTTGCTTTAGCTAAATGCTTTTTGCTTTCCAGGAGCTGTTTTTTCCCTTTATATTTTTCTTTATTGTGTTTTGAGTTTTTTATCTATGGTGGTGATGACATGACCTGACTATCAATGGAGGAGTATGGATTTTGAAGTAGCTTACATGGTGTGAGCTCTCATCCTTCACCAGTTGGTTAGGGATCAAAGCTGACCGTGATGAACCCTGAGAACCTTGTTGTGGATGTAGCCTCTTGAGAAAAGCCCTTCTCCTTTTACGAGTATGATCTAGAATGGTTTTCTTTAGTCACTTTTTTCCTGTTAAAGGCCTTCAAAATTTGTGAGAATGCACGGGAGAAAATATTATTGATTAATTATTGTTAATGATACAATAGCCCTATATATAATACATGTCCTACTTCTAATACATATGAGATTAGGGTTATGTACTACTATTTAACTATCAAACTAACACTCCCTCTCAAGCTGGTGCATATAAATCATATGTACCGAGCTTGTTACATATATGACTAATACGAGGACCCGTGAGAGACTTGGTGAAAATATTAGCAAGTTGATCATTCGACTTCACAAATTTTGTAGCAATATCTCCTGAGAGTATCTTTTCTCTAATAAAGTGACAGTCAATCTCAATATGTTTAGTTCTCTCATGGAACACTGAATTTGACGCAATATGAACAACAACTTGATTATCACACACAAGTCTCATCTAACTAATATCACCAAATGTCAACTCCTCAAGTAATTGTTTGATCCAAATTAGCTCGGATGTGGCCATAGCCATTGCTCGATATTCTGCTTTTGCACTAGACCGAGCAACCACGTTCTATTTTTTGCCTTCCAAGACACCAAATTTCCTCCTACTAAGACACAATATCCATACGTAGAACGTCTATTAGAAGGTGATCCTGCCCAATCAGCATCTGAGTATCCAGCGATCTGCTCATGGCCTCGATCCCCAAACAATAAGCCTTTGCCTGGAGCTGATTTTATATATCGAAGAATGCGGACAACTGCATCCCAATGACTATCACAGGGAGAATCCATAAACTGACTCACAACACTCACAGGAAAGGAAATGTCAGGTCTAGTCACCGTGAGGTAATTTAATTTACCAACCAATCGCCTATATCTTGCAGGATCGCTAAGAGGCTCCCCCTGTCCTGGCAGTAGTTTAGAATTCGGATCCATCGGGGTGCCAACGGTCTACAACCTGTCATTCCTGTCTCCTCAAGAATATCTAAGGCATACTTCCGTTGTGAGATCATAGTACCTGAGCGGAACTGAGCGACCTCAATACCTAGAAAATACTTTAATCTGCCAAGATCCTTAGTCTAAAAGTGCTGAAAGAGATGTTGCTTCAACTTACTAATTCCATCCTGATCATTGCCTGCAATAACAATATCGTCAACATAAACGACCAGATATACAGAGATTTGAAGCAGAATGTCGATAAAATACAGAGTGATCAGCTTCACTATGAGTCATACCAAACTCCTGAATAACTGCGCTGAACTTACCAAACCAGACTCGAGGAGATTGCTTTAGATCATAGAGGGAGTGACGCAACCGACATACAAGGCCACTAGACTCCCCCTGAGCAACAAAACTAGGTGGTTACTCCATATAAACCTCATCCTCAAGGTCACTATGAAGAAAACATTCTTAATGTCCAACTGATAAAGATGCCAATGGCGAACAACAACCATGTATAGAAAAAGGCGGACTGTTGCAATTTTAGCCACGGGAGGGTAAGTATCACTGTAATTGAGTCCAAATATCTGAGTATATCCTTTGGCAACAATAAGAGCCTTAAGTCGATCAACCTGGCCATCTAGACCAACTTTGACTACATACACCCAACGACAACCATTACCTGAAGGAAGAGGAACAAACTCCTAAGTTCCATTCGTATGTAAAGCAGACATCTCATCAATCATAGCCTGTCGCCATTCGGGATGAGATAGTGCTTCACCTTCACCTGTAGACTTAGGGATGGAAATAAAGGACAAAGATGACACAAATGCATAATGGGATGATGAGAGACGATGGTAACTTAAATCGATATAATGAGGATTAGGATTAAGCATGGACCGTATACCTTTTCGTAGTGTAATCGGTTGATTAAGAGGAGACGAGTCCGCAGTATTAGCGGGGTCAAGTGCAGGACGTGAATCAGTTGGGCCTGATGCTGGGGGCGGACGACGATGATAAGTCAGGAGTGGTGGAGTCGTAAAAAGTTGAACTGGACTAGATAGTGGCATTGTATCTATAGTTGGTGACACTGGAGCTATAGGTGGTGGAGCTGCAACTGGAACTGTAGGCGGTGGAGCTATGGAGGAAGATGAATGGGAGATAGGGACTGAATCTCCAAAAGAAGGAACGGGTAGCACCTAAGAAATATCTAAGTGATTAACTGGACCTGTGAAGTATGATTGGGTTTCAAAGAAGGTAACATCAGCAAACATAAGAAATCGCTGAAGGTCAGGAGAATAACATCGATATCCCTTTTGCGTTCTCGAGTAACCCAAAAATATGCACTTAAGAGCACGAGGAGCTAACTTATCTTTTCCTGGAGTAAGGTCATGAACAAAGCACGTACTCCCAAAGACACGGGAGGAAGAGAGAACAAAGGTAAGTGGAAAAATAGGACAAAGAATGGAACTTGATTTTGGATAGCTAAATATGACATACGATTAATAAGATAACAAGATGTAAAAACTGCATCCCCCAAAAAACGCAACGGAACATGAGATTGTATGAGTAGGGTACGAGTAGTTTCAATAAGATGTCTATTCTTTTTTCAGCTACCCCATTTTGTTGGGATGTGTACGGACAAGATATTTGATGAATAATTTCATGGGAGTTCATAAACTGCTAAAATGGTTAAGACAAATACTCTAGGGCATTATCACTACGAAATGTGCAGATAGAAACCCCATATTGATTTTGAATTTAAGCGTGGAAGGTTTGGAAAATAGAAACAACTTAGATCGGGTTTTCATAAAAAATATCCAAGTGCACTTGGAATAATCATCAATGAAACTGACAAAGTAGCGGAATCTTAAGGTAGAACTAACTTGACTAGGACCCCTAACATGTGAATGGACTAAAGTAAAAGGTGACTCTGCTTGATTATCAAGACGCCGCGTGAAATGGGAGTGGGTATGCTTACCGAGCTGACATGACTCACACTGTAGAGTGGACAAATGAGATAAGCTAGTTACTATTTTTCGAAGTTTTGACAAACTGGGATGTCCTAACCGTTTATGTAATAAATCTAGTGAATCAGTAACGGGACAATTTATTGGAGGAAGACAAGATGCGAGTCCATGTGATTTTGCAAGGATAAGGTAATAAAGTTCATCTGATTCACGTACGGTACCAATGATCCGTCCTGTACTGCGTTCCAGAAATATGATCAGATGCACCTGAATCAATGACCCAAGACTCAGAAGGTGGAGACTTGGAAACACCAGTTATGCTACTATTTGTCGAAACGACGGAGTCTAAAGGTAAGGAAGGAAGTTGACTTGCTTGACCTATTGCAGTTGCAATGGCTTGAGACCCATTGGCCATTGTGATTGTTGGAAGAGATTTAGAATATAAGATACTAGTGAAAAAAGATTTGTTACTAAAAATATGATCATATGCACCTGAATCAATGACCCAAGACTCGGAAGGTGAAGATTGGGAGACACCAGTCATGCTACTATTCGTTGGAACAACGGAGGCTAGTCTTGAAGATGTCTGTTTACGTGCTTTGTACCGGAGGAACTCAATATAATCCGGTAAAGAAACCATCTGGATTAGATTTAATGCATTCGATCCAACGAATTGTGAGTCTAGGGTTTCTAATAAGAATGACATTATAATGTTTATGTGGGAAAAAGAAGTCACTGTTTCACTATTAGTGTTCACCGGAAATACTGTAGCTCGTAGGAAAATTCCAAAGTTCTTGGAATTTGTCAGGGATAGCATTGGTCGACTCAGAATTGAGGTACGAGTGACTTTTCCGGAAGGAAGTTCGTCGGAAAATGGCTGGGAGGGGTCTCACGCGCCCGGCGCGTGCACAGATCTCGCCGGAAATTTTTTACTCTCTGGCAGGTTTTGTTGGGATTTGGTTGCGGGGCTACGACGGACCTTGTTGTGGTGTTGGTTTGTTCACAACACTTATAAATAATGAGTTTGATGTAAACAGTCACTTAGGTGACGGAAAAATTGCACGGTGTGGGCTGATTTCTTCCCGGATGTCATTGGAATGACGCACATCGATAATTATCTCACCAATGTTTTGATACCATGTAAGAATGCACGAGAAAAAATATTATTGATTAATTATTGACAATGATACAATGAGCCCTATATATAATACATGTCCTACTCCTAATACATATGAGATTAAGGTTATTTGCTATTTAACTATCAAATTAACAAAACTGCAGCTGGGTGATAAATAAGTAGAGAACCTAATGGTGTGATCACTGCTCTTCGACAGTAGTGGGGTGGGGGTTCTCTTTGGCCCTTCCCCCCCCCCCCCCAGTGTCTTAGGGCGTTTAGAAAATTAAGCTTGTATTATATCATGAGTATAGTAAATTTAGAAAAGAAAAAAGAAGGCGGGGCAGGAAAGGTTTCTTAATGAGTTGTTTGGTAGCAATTTGCATGTTTGATGTGTGACTGCTTCCTCTAGAATACAACAACTACCCAATATATCCCCAGGGTGGGGTCTGGGGAGGGTAATATGTACGCAGGCCTTACCCCTACCCGATAGGGCAGAGAGGCGGTTTCCAATCGACCCTCGGCGAAAGATCGAGAAAAGGAGAAAAAACAAAAACAAAACAAAAGGAAAAGTATTAGTGACTCCAGAATAAACCACAAAAAACTAACATATAAAAGGGCAAAGTAAACAAAGCAACAACATGATCAAAAGACATTAGTAATTCTAGGAGTACTCACAGAGATATTAACCTATCGGGAAACCCCCCCCCCGACCCATCCCTATCCCGCGAAATAATAGAAGCCCCTAACCTATAACCTTGATACCAGACCTCCACACTTTCCTATCAAGAGCCATGTCCTCGGAAATTCGCATAACAGTCATGTCCCGCCTAATCAGCCCCTCCCAATACCTCTTGGGCCTCCCTCTGCCACGACTCGCGCCAACTATCGACAGTAGCTCGCAACTCCTCGTCGGTGCATCGGGCCTTCTCCTCCACACATGCCCGAACCACCTGAGTCTCGCTTCTCGCAGCTTCTCATCCATTGGGGCTACCCCTACCATTTCCCGAATAACTTCATTCCTGACCCTATCCAACCTGGTGTGCCGATGCATCCACCTGAGCATCCTCATCTCCGCTACCTTCATTCTCTGGATATGGAGAGTTCTTCACCGGACAGCACTCCGCCCCGTACAACATGGCTGGTCTAACCACAACTCTGTAAAACTTCCCCTTGAGTTTCTGTGGCACTTTCTTCTCACATAAGACTCCCGACGCAAGCCTCCATTTCGACCACCCGCCCTTATACGGTGAGTGGAGTCCCCGTCGATCTCTCCGTCCCCCTAAATCACCGACCCAAGATATCTGAAAACTGTCCTTCTTGGCGATGACCTGAGAACCAAGCTTCATGTCCCTACATCTCCTTCTTCGCTCGGCTCGGAGCTAAACTTGCACTTCAAATATTCAGTCTTAGACCTGCTTAGCCTGAAACCCTTTGACTCGAGGGTCTGTCTCCAAACTTCCAACCTCTCGTTAACACCGACCCTCGACTCGTCTATTAAGACAATATCGTCGGCGAATAGCATACACCATGGCACGTCTCCTTGGATATGCCGAGTTAGAGCATCCATCACCAAAGCAAAAAGGAGGGGGCTGAGCGCCGATCCTTGGTGAAGCCCCATTTCCACCGGGAAGTGGTCTGTGTCGCCACCCACCGTCCTAACCCTCGTCTTAGCGCCATCGTACATATCCTTGATCATCCTAATATAGGCCTCCGGCACGCTCTTCGCCTGCAGGCACCTCCATAACAAATCTCTTGGAACCTTGTCGTACGCCTTCTCCAAGTCGATAAACACCATGAGCAAGTCCTTCTTCTTGTCCCTAAACTTTTTCACCAATCTCATGACCAGGTGGATAGCTTTTGTGGTGGAGCGACCAAACTGGTTCACCGAGATTGACGTCATCGCTCTCACCCTCGCCTCAACCACCCGCTCCCATACTTTCATGGTGTGGCTTAGTAATTTGATGCCTCTATAGTTATTGCAACACTGGATGTCACCTTTGTTCTTATACAGAGGCACAACTGTGCTCCACCTCCACTCCTCTAGCATCTTCTTGGACCTGAAGATCGCATTGAACAACCTGGACAGCCACTCCACTCATGCCCTACCCATGTATTTCCAAAACTCCACCGGAATTTCGTCTGGTCCGGTAGCTCGACCCTTACTCATCCTAGGCAAAGCCTCCACGACCTCCTCTACCCTAATGTGCCTGCAGAACCCCACATCCCTATGGCGTTCTGAGTCCCTCAGCTCCCCTAACTCTATGTCTTGGTCCCCTTCCTCGTTGAGCAGGCCTCGGAAGTACTGCTTCCTCTAGAATGATTTATGCTTTTCAACCTAACACGCAGTTACAATCTTATGGGGGTATATAGCGATCTTCCTCTTGCTCTGTGCCCCCTTAAACGAATTTGTGTTCTTTGCCCTTGTGACAACTTTACTATGTGTCTTAAATTTCTTTATCTACGGACATCCTTTCAGACTTTGAATTACTGCTCTTCCCTTGGCTGTACGCTCTGCAATGCACTGCCTAATATTGGTTAATTCACTTTGTGGAAGATTCCATTTTTATATCATGGATATTTTTAACTTCTAAGAAGGGCTAAACTATGCCTCTTCTATGCTAGGAATAGAAGTAGTGTGCAGAATTGTCACTGATGATTTTCTTTCTTCTATGCTAGGAATAGAAGTAGTGTGCAGAATTGTCACTGATGATTTTCTTACTTTCATAGCGAATTGTTATGACCAGATAGTTCTCGGGTAAGTTGATAAGGCACTGATAAATGCTAAAGCTTAAATTTTGTGATCACAGTTTCCAAAGCTGGTTAGTTTCACCATCAATGAAGAACTTGTCAAACATTTCCATCTATACAACAACAAGAGTAACGACCCAGTAAAGTCCCATTAGGTGGGGTTTGGGGAGAGTAGTGTGTACCTTACCCCATCCCGATGGGGACCCTCGGCTCAGGAAGCTGGAAATAAAACAAGAAAAGAAGAAAAGATAATTCATCAGTGACATCAACATAACCATAGACATAATGACAACACCCTAAAAAAAATCATAAAATAAATGACATGCAATAACAATAACCCGCAACTAATGTCCAAAACTATGGGAAACAGTTAGATTAGTGTGAACTCTACATTATACACAAGCCGTCTATGACCATCCTACTCGCACTCGCCTCGCCCCTGGAATGGAGAAGGAGAAGCTTTACTACCACTCTATCCTACAACCTAGTGTCAAGGGCCATGTTCTCGGAAATCTGCAACCGAGCCATGTCCTGCCTGATAACTCTCTCCAATACTTCTTAGGCCGTCATTTACCTCTTCTCGTGCCTACTACAGTCAGCAGCTCACACCTCCTCACCGGAGCATCCAGGCTTTTCTTCCGCATGTGCCCGAACCATCTGAGTCTCGCTTCCCGCATCTTGTCTTCCACAGAGGCCACACTCACCTTCTCCCGAATATCTTCATTTCTAATCTTATCTATCTTAGTATGCCCACACATCCATCTCAACATCCTCATCTCAGCTACCTTCATCTTTTGGACATTCTTTTGGACATGAGAGTTCTAGTTCTTAACTGACCAACACTCTGCCCCATACAACATGGCCGGTGGTTAGATCTAACCACTGACCTATAAAACTTACCTTTGAGTAACGGTGATACTTTCTTGTCGCATAAGACTCCAGATGCGAGCCTCCATTTCGTCTACCCCACTCCTATGCGGTGAATGACGTCCTCGTCAATCTCTCCATCGCCTTGAATAACCGACCAAGGTACTTGAAACTACATCTCTTGGGTATGACCTGTGATCCAAGTCTCACATCTATGTCTATTTCCCTCGACTTGCACTCCAGGTACTCTGTCTTAGTCCTACTCAATTTGAAACCTTTAGCCTCTAGAGCCCGTCTCCAAACATTTCCATCTATGCTGATATTATTTTCTGACCAATATCGAGCCCTGTTTGAAGTGGTCTTACTAACACCATTGACAAATTAGTTTTTGGTGTCTTCCTATGACTTCCTTTTAGCACTATACAGTACAAACCTGAATTCCTCTAATCAGCTAGCAGAAGGAAGGTTATATTATCTGCATTCTTCTTGCAGTTCCTCCTTACGTTCTAACATAATTTTTGTTTTTTTTATTCTGTGTGGATAAACAACACTATCTGTCTATTACAACGAATGTTTGCCTGCTGCAGGTGAATTTCTTGCCAAGACCAATGATATATGGTTTGCATCTTATTATTGGATCTGTGGTAAATCCTAATACGTTGAAGTGCAACACTGAATGTAGCCTGCTTCAATAAAATTGGAGGGATGGATGTTATCATTTGGTCCAAGCCGTATATATGTATGATAGCACTGCACGTTCACTTTTAATAGAATTTTGAGTAAATGTTGAATATGTAGATTGATTAATCATCTTCAAGGTGCTTTTACTTCTCTAATGTTTAGATGTATGACTTGTGATCACATAAGGAGCCTTTCTATCTTTGTTTGCACTAGAACTTTATATTGTAAAAGCTTTTTATGATTTTAATTCTTTTTTCTTGCTTTAAGTTTTTTATCTAGAGTTTTGTGTTTTGGCTTGCAAGTGGTTTACACAAAAGGGCAGATGAAACGGGTGGCAAATCAACGAATATGTGTCACACAAAAGCAAAAGCAGCGAAACTTGTATAGTTTATTGTAAATAACATCGAGTTGGTCTCTGAAACCAAAGGATTATTCCAAAACAATAAACTGCCCAGAGAGAACAGGGTCGTTTGGTCTTTTCTCTTTTCGTCAGTCGGCTAATAAAGTTTTCAACAGAATGCCAGAAAAGTATTTTGCATGACACAGCTGGTCACCAAAAGTACAGAGACATAGAAGCTACATAGGTACTGGAAGCAGACTGCATCAGGATAGCAAGACAATCTGAATAATGAGACTACTCGAATTTCTTAATTAGAGAGAGGTCAGTTAGCATTTTCTCGATTGCTTCCTCGTCAAGTGCGCGCCCCCTATTCTGTAAACACAAGAAGGATGTCACTTAGCCCGAGTTTGATAAAGAGAAATAAGATGTACTTGCTGGATAATTGAGGAAATGAAAACATTAGGATTTGATTCCGAACCAAAGTTCATTTTTCTAAATATCCTTCAGCCTTCTGGTTGAACCAATATTAGGACCGCACACAGGACGTACAAGCAGCTCTAAATAAGGTTGATGCTATGCCTCAAAACAAATGGAACACCAAATAATACACAGTGAAACTAACTTATCAGAATTTCAAAACCAGCCACGAAATGTAAGAACTCTTGAACGTTAAATCCAATAATAATACAATCAAAAGCACCTTTATTGGTGCAGAAATCGTTTAAGTCCGATCTCAAGCACTTTGGTTGTGTTCTTTAAGTTGATAAATTTCTGAAATTACTACAACTCTAGATAACTGCAATCTTATAATTCTTATGTTAGAATCTGGAGTTCTCTATGAGATGAATTACTAGAGAACAGCACCAAATGTGTTGAGAAACCAGATATTATAATTTCACACAAGCCAGAAGTGCATGCAGCCGAAAGCTACGCAATGAAATACACCAAGGGAACCACTCCCGAAATGTTTAAGATACGAAACCCAGATTTGTAGTGATTTGACATGGTTTCATAACATTTCAAGTCCTTGTCATGATCCTTTTTCCTTCAACTTCACACATCTCATTTCAAATACTAATTCATATATTTTTAACTAGTTACTAACTCAAACAAACATTACGTTGACAAGCTGTCTGGCTTCAAATAAACATGATGACAGATTTAAATCAGCTGGTCACTATTTCTAGCTCAATTATCTGTCATGCTTGGTCATGTTGGTTCACTGAATTATAAACAATGATCCTGGGCTTCAGTAAAAGCTAAAGGCCCTAGATCAGAAATAGATTGGGCAACAAAACCAGCAAGCACTGGCAGTGGAGGGGCAGAGAGAGTATTGTTATATCTTGCTTGTAAAATTGACCAAAAATCAACTAAAATTGAATGGAGATGACACGTGAGTACCTTGATGGATGGGACCATGGCAATACCTTCCTCAACAGTCTCTGGGCAAAGATTCCCAAGAACACAGAGCTGCACAATATTCAAACTTATAAACTGCAGTTTCCATGAAGATATAAAGAGAAGTACGAGGATAAAGTAATTAAAAAGGACAGATTCTTACCTCGAATTCAGCAAGTGGATACCTACTAAGGATCCTGAATTGAGGTTAAGGTTTACATTCTATGAAAGAACTGGTTCTTGTATTTTCACATATGCATGAATGTCAAAAAGAGATATACTGAAGTTTTTCACTATAAGCCACAGGTAGGAGGATACTCTCGAGCTTGTCTAACAGCATCAGGGTTCTTGTACCGACTGAAACGCTTCACATATTGCAGTGACTTTTCAAATACCCTAGACGACAAAGGTAGCCAATTAACCAAACTTGAGAACATAATAGCTAAGCACATATTATCTCTCCACACATATATAGATGCCGAAAGCATAAACCACTTCATTAGATTCCTGCCTCCCTTTTAAAAAGGTGGGAGAGAGAGAGAGTCAGAGAGAGCATATTTCAACATCAGGGCAGTATAGTTTCCCATAAGAAAATCTCATTGCATTGCCTTAATATGAACATGAGAATTCCACAAAGTGGTTGTTAACAGTTGATATGAAGGAGATATTACAACTTATCACAGACACATCTTGAAAGGAGCAGATTACCCATTTTCTTATGATTAATACTTTTACTGATGTGTGGGAGAGGTATACCAAAAGAGTAAAGAACCTACACCAAAAAATGATTCTCTAGGAATCTCGGCCAAGCACAGAATACCAACTATTTCATATCAGATAATCCAGTTTGGATTTTAAATAATCTACTGAAGCATGGCAAAGTGCTCATTTACTGACATATCCTGGGTATCTAGATTTATACACTTACTGTGAAATCTGATTTGTTGGATCTTCAGACATCTGCTGAAGCTGCTCGTACTTGTGTTCAAGAATCAACGCGACTTCACAATTCATTAGACATTTGGCCTTCAAAAATTCTGAAACCAAAGTAACAAAAAAATTATTGAACTTCATCAACAGATATGCTGTTTGTATGCTTACGAACAGGAGAAAGACTACAGACTTTACACGAACTTCTACCATGAATAATTGGAGTAATGCTGGTGGGATGAGGGGTGGGGAGGAAGGTGAAGGGCCATATTCTACTCAATGATTGGCTAACAAAGGGTGGGGGCACACAATTAACCACCTCAATCCAGCTTCGCAGAATGAAAATGTGAGCAGAGAAATTGTCTTTTAGCTTATAACTATAGGATTTAATATGGAAATGGATTCAGAAAATTATCTTCATACTTAGCAGAGTAACTTCATGTCAACTCAATCTCTTTCCGTTCACGTGGTCCACATAACTGCTCAAGGAGTGATTTCCCAAGTTCTCCTCCTCACCGCTTTTCTGCTTTCAGGGCCAAAATAATGCCTCCACAAAATTTGGCAATACCTAGCAATGGCCAAAAGGATTCAGCACAAGTTCCATTCACCACTGATGACAATCTTCAACATCCTCTCCCATTTCTTTGCACAAGACACACCAACTAACAAGCATTCCTCTTCGCTTCCTAAATTCTCATCCGTAAATATGGCACTCCAAGTAGCTGTCAAATTAGAAAAATTGACCTCCTTCGGATCTGTACTGCCTCAAACTATCTGGGTAGGATTCAGTATACTGGTATAGAAAGACTAACGTAAAAGACTGGCTAATCCACCTAAAGGAGTGCCTCCCCTCCTCTCGATCTTGTATTCCTCCTAAATTTCACATTTCTCAAAGAAAAAGACGAATGCAGTACACTAGTATAATTTCCTCCACTTCATGCCTAAAAAATAGGATCTATTCCCCGAACAAATAATTTCATCTCCAAACTTATAGAAAACAACTTCAGAGAGTAACTAACAAGTAGGTAGTGCTTTTAAGAGGCTCATCAGAGTATGGATCCTAAAAAGTTTAAACTAGGCATATAGTGAAGCTAGCATTAATGAACAGCATCTATGTAAAAAAAAAAAAGCAGGCTGTTTCTTTAGCCAAATAAAAACAAATTGTAATATGAAGTATTTTGTCATGAACATTTAAACCAAAAGAAAGAATCACATGCACCATATAGTAACCTCAGCCAAATATTGTACTCCATCCTGCATTATACTAGAAAAGATCCTAGTTAAACACCAAACAAAGTGGGGGAAAAATCATTTAAAATGCTATATAATCCATTTTAAGGGAAAAAAATAAATAGCTTGCTGATAAGACTCGATTCCCTTTGTATTTATGATTAAAATTGGAAAAACTTTTTTCAATGGGATGCATCAAGAAATCGACAATAAGCTATCAAAATCCAGTGTAAGCTACCTAAAACCAGAAGTGAGTATTGCATAATGTACAAATTTAAATAGAAGAAATAAATTTTCGAAACAGAAAACATAAAACTGCAACTCTAAATTCAACTAGAAAACAAAAGAACGATGTAAGTATTAAAACTCAATTTTACAAATAATTAAGCTGTTCATATTACAATGATACCGATTTATAGAGGAGGGTAATTATTTACCATCACCGATTTTGAGCTCAGCGGCATTTTCTTCTTCTTCCCCTGACATCTTTCAGACAAATCAAAGGAGCTAGTCTACTTTTAAAAGGCAAAATTTCTGAAAATACTAGAAACGCCACAGAAGAAATCCTTCTTCTATGAATACTCCCTTGAGAATTTAAAATTCTATTGACACAACAAAGATATCACGCGTCTTATTTAGTGATCCCTGGTGATAGTTTCTATAGATCTGTAAAATATGATTTTTGTTAGCTATTTAGAGTGAATGTTTATACAAGTTATATTTCTTTTATAAATAGACCTCATTGTAATTCATCCCAAAATTCAATAACAATTCTCTCTCCCTACTTTTCTCTACAATATTGTTCTTCTTCTTTTATTATTTTATAACACGTTATCAGCACGAGACTCTAACCAATTGAGTAGAAGCTTTGAGATTGCTTATAATGATTGTCAATTGCTCCATGAACTTCTTTCATGATTAAAATTCTGGATTTAAGGGAAGTATTTTACTTTTCTCTTTCAAATTCTTGAAATTCTATAATTTGATTTTATATACAGGCAAAGATAACAAGGTTTGATTATAACTCTAATGGAGTTTTTAAGAAATTATACCCACATGAAGTGCTAAAATTTCTATGTCTTGCCATGATAAATTCATGTATAATTGTGGGCAAAGAATTGAAAACCCGTCCCATTGAATTTGCTCCATTCTCGTTCCCTTTAGAGAATGTGATAGCAGTATGTAATAAGTCTGAAAGAAGACAAAATTATTACCATGAATAATCAATGGATATGGACGTGGCAATAAACGAAATTATATCATCGTCATTGTGGCAATGAGAATAATAAGTACTCTCAAAATAATCCCACACTTTGTGAAAATATTTGTCATCGATTTGACATGAGATTTTATAAAGCACATACAGATGACTATGGTCCATTCATGACGTGAATGAGAAAACATCTGATTTATGAATATATATTCGCTTTTTGGAAGAATATAAATGTGCTAGTGGTAATGATTACACCACATTCACCTCTAAAAGGAGGTTTGGGATGATATAAAAAAATAATATCATTATTATGGCATGAATGATCATTGGGCACGTACCTATTGTACGCCACAATATTTTGGCAATGTGGTTATTAAAGGACAACAATAATGCAAGAAACATATCTTGCATATAATTTTGACCATACACATAATGGTATAACTTTCTCTTTAAAAGAGATAATTCACCATATGGATGATAATGAATCTGTGGTAGTACAAAATTATTTGAGAGCTCTAGAAGAGCCAATTACCACTATCTTGGAGAAACACAATTAATTACCAATAAGGTATTGTGTTGTAGTAAGTCTCAAAGAAACTTATTTAGTTTCCAAATACGTGAAAACGATTGTTATATTGAGACTATAAATAAAGGAAAGATTTAATATCTTCTATTACTACATCTTGTAGCGGGGTAATATGTATGTGAAAAGCTACCCGCTTTATTCTCCAATTTGTACTACATAAACAAAAGAATACCACAATGAAGTTGATATTTTATTGATATAAAACCCATATCATAATAAACTTGGAGTTTATTCATAATTGCACACATCATGGTGTAAATCTGAAATTTATCAATATTGATAATTTATTCAGTTGGCATAAGTGGTTTAGCCATATCAATTTAAGTATGATGTGCAAAAATAAAAGAGAATTCACATGGGTAAATATTAAAGAACTAGAAAGTTCTTTACGAATTCTCTTACATTGCTTGTTCTCATTAATTAATTGACCAACTAAAATTGAGATTGAATCTCATGAATGCTGGAAATATCAAAGGTGAATATGGGCCCATTCATCTGCCATGTATACCACATAAGATGCATCTATGAGATGGTTACAAGTGTAATTATTATTTACCCGCAACCTGGCCGGTGGTAACTTGCTCAATAATTTGATTTAGAGCATAATTTCCAGATTTTCTATTCAAGAAGTTCATCTTGATAAGTTGGTCTACATCACAGTTGGTTTAACATAATAATTTATTAAGTGCCTCCACTTAATAGTTAAATTATTGCTTATGAGAACAAAGTTATATATATCAGTTTGATATACATTATATACGAAAGTATATTATTTTCTCCCCTCACAAGTGGTTCAGGGTCAGGAACCAAATAATTCCATCTTATTATTATTGATGTGCAGTGTATATTTTGATTAACACCATAACGCACAAAGATGAGTTCTCAAAGTTGAGAAAACAAGTTAGTTTTTTCTAACATGAGGGGGAGACAAGATACAACAATTGAGAAAAGTTACATGGAATAAATTATCATTTATACATCAAGATCTTCGAATAAAATAATAGTATGAACTTGAAGTTCATAAAAGGATAATTCATGTGCAATTTATTGCAAAGCATGCGAGACGCATTTGCTGACCCAAAGAAAGTAACTATATTCTCATTGCAAATGCTCATATTAAGTCCTAGAAGGACAAAGTCAATGGTAAGCTTAAAGCGTATAGACAATCGGTTTCAAATAAACTTCTTGATAAAGAAGATGAGCAAATGAACATAATAAAGAAGGTAAGTGATCTAGAAGATCACATGACATAACACTTCATAATATCTCATGAGAGATTCAGGTACCTGAATATATGAATGAAGAAATTTCTATGTTATGTCGTTATGAAAATATATTGAAACTGATATAAAATCCTTGTCGACGTCAACTTTCAAGAAGCTAGTGTACAAGATTGGGATGCGAAGGCTTAAGGATGTGAATTGGTGCTCTCATCAGGGGGAGTTAATGCGCGTTGCACTCTTTTTTCCTTACAAGGTTTTGTCCCACTGGGTTTTCCTTACGAGGTTTTTAACGAGGCAACCAAAAGGCGTATTGTAGATATGTGTACTCTTTTTACTTTTCTAGAATTTTTTTCCCATTGGGTTTTCTTTTAGTTAAGGTTTTAACGAGGCACATTATCATTGAGTAGACATTCAAGGGGGAGTGTTATGAATAGAATTCTATTTAGAGTGAATGTCTATCTTGTGGAGAATTTTACTTTGTGACTAAGTCATATTTCTCCTATAAATAGAGGGGTTTTACCTCATTGTAATTCATCCCAAAATTTAATAAGAATTCTCTCTCCCTACTTTTCTCTACAATATTGTTCTTCTTCTTTTATTATTTTATAACAATTTTATAATTAATATCAGCCACAAAAACAAATCTTCTGATATTTTCAAGAGGTATGATGTAATTAAAAAAAGCAAACAATGAAACTAGTATTTACCTAACTACATGCTCAATTAAATTTAGTTGGCTTCTTGTCACACTATAAGGGTGGGGAAGATTTTAATTATAAATATACTTTGGTGGAAAAAAACACATAAAGGAAATTCATTTCATTAAGAAGTGATCGAACTAATTTAGCCAAAAGCAGGGAGAATTGGCTCAAGTGATATTGTCAATATTATTCAAAGATTGTT
Organism: Nicotiana noctiflora; assembly: GCA_032618575.1. Classification (NCBI taxonomy): domain Eukaryota; kingdom Viridiplantae; phylum Streptophyta; class Magnoliopsida; order Solanales; family Solanaceae; genus Nicotiana; species Nicotiana noctiflora. The sequence continues at coordinate 20,687 of JASVEL010013140.1, forward strand.
TCCCATTAGCACAGCAGATACATTGGTTATAACATTATATTAACTTGTTTGTGTTACTGCCAAGTTATTCTTGTTAAGTTAGTTTATTTAAACTATTGCGAATGCGAATTCAGTTTATGAGGCATTGAACAAATAGTCAACTAATAGAAGATCGCACTCATGTAAGCTTTCCGCTCGTGTAAATCATCAATAATGTGAGCTCACTCAACTTGAAATCATGTAGAGATTTTTCGGTACGTAATAAAGTCTTTTTGAATCAAGGAGAACTTGATGGAATAGATTGAGAAAATCTTTCCTTAAGCACTCCATTTCTCTTTTTGGCGCATATTTTGTCGACTCTTTGAGTCAATTTCTTTTTCCTCGGGGAAACTAGAGAGATGTAACGTACCTTTTTCTTGGTCATGATATTTATTTTTCTCCTTTTCTATTTACTCCAAGCCTTTCAAGATTGTTTTCTTTGAATCCCGTCAACTTTCTTCCTAAGTCACTTTCTTTTTGGCATTTTTCTTTTTGTTATTTCTTTCTTTTCTTTGAACTTCCTTTTCATCATTTCTTTCTCTTCTTTGTACCTTTTATCACTTTAAAACTCCGTCTCTCCCCAAACTTATGTTTTTACCAATTATTTCTCAAGAATCCTAAGGAATTATTTGGTGCCAAGAGAGGGTTATTACAAAATGGATAAAGGCATGTAGCGTGGTTATTGAAAGAAAAAGGGTTTAGGCTAAAATGGGTTGGCTAGGTATATCACATTCGTAGACTACAAAATATTTCAAACTTCAAATCGGATCAAGGAGAGCCTACATTCATTTCTCAAGCCATGCTACACTTAGAATTTCGTCTAGAAAAATATTTGGGGCAAGTTCTAGACTATTAGCACGGGTACTTGGACTTGTAATTCAACACCTCACCTTTCACAACGCTAGATTGCTAAAGAGAACGGAGTGGAGGGCCTACAACAACCCTAGTTAAGATTGAGAATCACAAATGGCTCGACCGAACCACTCGATGACTGCTTAAGTCAACACAAGAGTCAAAAGGATACAACTAGAGTTATTTTCTACCAAAACTTTATTTTTAACCATAAGGGCGTAGGTAAATATATTGGTACCAAGTGAAGCATGCTTGACACCCCTTTTATTCATTACTACTTTATTTGACAAAACATAAAAGAAAATGGACTCAATACCTTAAGAAGGTTGTCACGCCATCCATCCTTGGGATGAGCCACTGAGTTCACACAAAATCCACCTTTGGAAAGAACTATGGCATTAAGAAAATCAAAGGCTTGTTGTCCACTCAAACGTAAAAAGAAGCTACTAAGCTAAATAAAAAGTTATACTACTAAGAAATGCAAGTTAAATAAGCTATAAAATAAACTACGGAGAACGACATAAATGAATATACAAACCGAAGTAAAATGAATACACATAAGGAAAACTGAATATGTACATCAAACTACAGGGACAAATATACACATACCAAATGGAAAATAAAGATAAAAGAAAAATAGTATAAGAGTTATTACAGGCCAAATGTCAATGTCAATCAATCAAAACAGACCAATCCCCAAATAAAAATAAGCATTGTCCCCATTGCTTAACAAAAATAAGAACAAGGAAGGGTAAAGAGTTAAGAGAACTCCTTATGTGGTCTCAATCTACATGGGATCCGCAACACGCTCTGTCTCCTCTAGCTGTATGTCATTATCTTCTGGCCGAGGGACAACATGGTTGCTAATCATCTGGAGCATCTCCTCAACAACATGGGCAGTCACGTCCAGCCCCTCAGACTGGCCGGATGCTGCCTCTGGTGCCTCAGAAACTGCTGGTGCTGCTTGTGCTGCCGGGGATGAAGGATCCATAAGCAGGTCTAATGGTAGATTTCCAAAAGATGCAATCTTGGCGATCTCTTTTTTCAGCTTGTCTACTGACCTCTTTGATGCTTGAGACTTCCGCATCTTCTTGACCTGTTTGCCCAAATCTTTAATGGCTTTCCCGTGTACCACTACTGAAGCCATGATAGTCTTTTGGTTGTCCAGAATCTTCTTCAATGTTTCCTCAACAGACAGATGTACATGTGGCTCTGCTGGGCTACTGACTGTGCTGTAACAACATTGGATATGTCAGGCAACTTTGAAGCAGCTGCCTTCATCCAGCTGTGGAGACGTCCATCGCATTTTGTGGATAAGTGGATGAAGCTAGCATGGATAATGAAGCTAGTGGTTTAGAGATGAATGTAGCATGTTTTTTTTCCAGGTAGAAGGACATGTTGATGTAGAAGTCATGGCAGTTATGTCAGTAACTACTACCGTTGGCTCCACAGGCTATCCAACAGAGATAGTTTTCTTACCCTTGAACTTTGGGTTATCACTACCCTGTAGGTGGTACCATGAGAAAGGCTTCATAGCCTTAACTTCTGTATCCTATTGCCTCGGCTCCACCTTTTGATCTTTAAAGTATTCTGTGAGGAAGTTCGGGTATGGGTAGGATCTTTCACCTTTCTGGACAGCAAATGTGATGTTAGTGGACATGATAGCACCCACATTGATCTGGTACCCAACCATAATTGAAGCTACTAAGATTGTACATGGAAGTGGGAGGTTGTTCTCACTTAAGCACGGATCAATGCGTATGCATACGAATGTGTGCCACCCTTTTGCTTCAAAGTTTAGGGTGGCCCTGACTATGGGAACCTTTGCTGTGAGCCACAACGGTATTGATCCTTTAATTGAAAAAATATTATCTAGCCACGGGCGAGCTGCCTCACCCATAGCTTGATTTTCCTAGTATTGCGATACCTTTACTCTTCAAACCCCACATATGCCTTCAATGCACAAGAGTCAAATCGGATTTTCAAATTTCGCACTTTTGTCACCTTGGTACCCATTTTAATGTGAGCTATATTTGCATAGAATTCTTTGACCAAATTCTCATTTACATATAGGACGTTGTGGGTAAACCATTTCCATCATTTTCGCTCCTGGAATTGTCTAAGGACATTAAGGTTGTGCTTGTCTAAATCCTCCATCAAGAATTGTCGCTCAAGAGTGAGCAACCTCTGCAGCCACCATTCTCTAAATTTGGCAAATGTATTAGCACTAATGAATCTATCTTCCCATAGCTCTCTCCTCCTTGACGTCTCTAAGCCTCCCACTGTAGTATCTACCCCTCTACCCTCATTTAGGATATCATCATCATCATCTAAATTGATTGGAGTAGCCGGGGCATGTGAAAAAGAGGTCTAAGAATTTGACTACCCTCTTTCGAACCTTCAGAAGAACTAGCAGTGGAAGATGACTCGTCTACCAAGTGAAATCTACCGGGATTTGTTGTGATTGGGCTTCTGGCTATGCTTGCGTGGAGTTACCCTCAGAAGCTTCCCTAGATGGGAGATACTTACTAGTCTCAGAGGGTTTAGGAACTCTGTTGGCAGTAGCTTTCTTGCTTATGGCCCTTTGGATGGCAAGTGGTAGGTTACTCTTGCCTCGACCTCGGCCTCGGGAGGGTTCTGACCTCCTTTTTGATATATCACCTATGCCCATTGATCTAACCATTTTATGCAACACATAAGTAATAGGAATTAGTTAGACTTGAAACTCCTAATATATACAGAAGCATAATGAAGACAGCCAAGTGCGGACCGCACAAAAATGAGTACGACCGGACAACCAAAAGTGCAGACCATATAATTTTGAGTGCGGCCGCACAATCCCAGTTTCAGAATACTGGGTTATCTGATCATTCATCAGTACAGACCTCACAATTTTGTTGCGGACCACACAATTTCACCGTGGACTGTATATTTTTTAGTGTGGTCCGCATAATTTAAGCACATATATGCCCTAAGTTAAAGGACTTCAGACCGTACAAAAATGTGTGCAGCCGCACAATTCGAAATAACGTGACACTGCTTTTCTATTCATACAAGTTTTCAAGAATTAAACATGGATCTAGAAATTAAGCATGATTAGCTATTTACACAAGCCCCAATTAATATTTAAGACACTGCCCACATGATTCTAAGCAAACATGACTAGCTATTGACATTTTTAGGAACGAAAATAATCCTAGACAGGAGAACAAAACTATGAAAAGATGAAAATTCTGAAAATGTAAAGAACATACTAGTAATGAAGGATGCATGTGAGAATCTACACGGATGAAATTCTTGAAGTTTGAGAACAATTGGAATATGCACTGTGCTAGCTTAGGACTTGAGAGTTTAGAGAGTGTAAAGTGTAAACAGTTATGAAAATCCCTATTTATAGGTTGACCCAAGTGGGCCCAGGCTTACCTGAGTGTGGCCATACAATTTTGAGTGCAATCTGCACTTCTTACCTGTACCTTTGAATAGTTGTTGCGATCCTCACAAAAAAGTGAGTGCAACAGCACAATTTGTGTGGACCGCACAATTTTTTATGCGGCTGCACTTTGTGAATGAACATTTCCAGGCCAAACATCAGAGAGCATACACTTTTGGTCTTTCAGATGTGCGACCACACACAGAATTGTGCGGCCGTAGAGTGATTGTGTGGTCCGCACTTTTGTGATACTTAGCTAATTTTTCTTGCACAGTCTCTGCAATGCACACCCATTCATGCATACACTTCAAAACTAGTTAGCACAAAACAAAGCATATTTAATTTAAAAACGAAAACCAAGAAAAAGAAAAAGACACATGGGTTTCCCCCAAGAAGCACCTGATTTAACGTTGCAGTACGACGCAGATTATCGATCACAGAAATGAAGAAAACAATATGGCCATCATCAACCATGATAATGTTTAACCTAGTGCTAATTGACTCTAAACACTTCATCATTCTTATTTTTCAAATCTAGAGCACCAAAGGGGTTACATTCACCACTTCAAAGGGGCTACTCCATTTTGACTTTAACTTGCCCGGAAACATCTGTAACTGGGAATTGAACAATATCATAAGATCACCTTATTTCAACTCCTTGTTTTAGATGTACTTGTCATAGAGGTACTTCATATTCTCCTTGTAAAGGGATGAACTTTTGTAGGCATGATACCGGAATTCATCAAGCTTATTCAATTGTGCCACCCTTAAGTTTGCGGCAATGTCCCACTCAAGGTTCAACTTTTTCAAAGCCCACATGTCTTTATGCTCAAGTTCTACCGGAAGATGGCACGCCGTCCCAAACACCAATCAATATGGAGATATCCCAATCGGTGTCTTGTAAGCCATCTTATAAGCCCAAAGAGCATCATCAAGTTTTTCTCACCAATCCGTCCGGTTAGCATTCACAGTCTTTTATAGAACACTCTTGATCTCCCAGTTGGAGACTTCAACTTGTCCGCTTTCTTGAGGATGGTAGGTGTCATATGGGCATTTTCCGTCCGGCGAATGCCCGATGTGCAGCAGTCAAGTCCCAATTTGCCTCATCCTTCACTCGATTTCTTTCGCTTTTGATGTTTAGCACTTGGAATAATTTCAAGGCAACATAAAATACGTAAAGACATAAATAGAATTACGGGAACCATTTCCCAATCTTTATAATAAACAAATTACAAAGGAATATCTCAAGTTTGGCAAAGTGTTGCCACCCTTGGCAGACGCCAACTCATAAAATTGCCAACTTTTGTACAATCATCTTTTATAAAAGCCCATCCTAAGACATTTTTATGTTGCTCACAGATTTTGTCAAAGCAATGGAACATAACTTGACATGCTCAAACCTTAACATAAATAACCCTATGCCTACATCTTGCCTATTTTCCCTCCCTAGGAACTTAGATGTTTTAGGGTTTCTAATATTTATAGTGTAGTCATCCCACTTTAGTTTCCCAATTCAAGTTGACACCCTCAACTAATAGGCCATGATCACCCATGATAAAAAACGTGCATGTCATGATATAACATGCCTAAAAACGTGCATACATGTAGCCCCCATTATCAGCAACTCTTTGGACAATGCTGTTGTAACCGCCCAACTGCACAACATGTGCACAACACACCTGATAACGCTCCATATGCGTGTTTTTGTCCAGCTGTTGCATGCTTAAGGTTGTCATTGCGTCCAGCCTTGCCCTTTGACACTAATCAATCCTAATGCCATAACCACAATTTATCACCCATGACTTAGCCGCACGCCTGCCTGCTGCTACATCTGCTTATTCATTTCAAGTCACCCCTACTTGATCAAGTCTGCCTTTTTGCCAATGCCAAGCTGATACTAGCATCAAGTCACCAAGCTATGATGCCAATTCCCTTGCTAAGTTGTTTTCCCACAAATTCCTTAGGTGCCGGCCGTTCACCTAAGCCAAGGCAATACCACATTTCCAATGCCACTGCGTTGACACTAAGCCATCTTGTCTTAGCACCTAGGTCTTTCCAGCTTTGCCTTATCAAGCTTCCGACCAGCTACCCTTGTTTCTTCAAGATCCTAGCCTTTCCTTGCACACAACCCACTCATACTTTAGTGTATTCTGTAACACCTTATCCTTCCAATAGTAGTGTAATCCGTCACACTTAGCCTTGCAACAGTTTTTTTTTCATTGACAACACTCACATTGTCTTGCATGTTGATTTCCCCCGCACATAGGCTAATTGCAAGGCCATCATGACAAATCTTTGCCACTGTCGCGCCATTTTTTGATCGACTTTGTCAAGCGTCTGACAAACCACCCCAACCTGTTGAATTTGACGCCCTCATCAAATAATTCCCCACACAAGCTCACCATTTGCAAAGACATCATAAGTTTAGCACCCTTTTGAGAATTGCGTTGTCCTTGCCCTCAAGTGCAACATTTTTCTCATTTTCCTTTCTTGCCCGTCATTCCCATAGCAAATCTAGCACGCAACTAACTTGATTTAAAAGAACCCACCATTGATTTTGGCATGCCGTAACTCGAAATTCTGCATCATTATCTTCCTTGCCTTTTTGAATTTTCTAAACCCGGACAATCCCTTCCATGAACAAGCACACTAACCCTTTGCCTTGCCGTCTTGTCTATGGACGTCTCGTCCTCATCATGAAACTGCTACGCTCTGATACCAGTTTTCATAGGAGCATTTTTTGTCCGCCGAAAACCTGCCCTTGTGAGCCAGTCAAGTCCCAAAATTGGCTTAGCCTTCACCCGATTTCTTTCACTTTCGAGGTTTAACACTTAAAATAATTTCAAAACAACATAAAATAAGTAAATGCACAAACAGAATTACGAGAATCCTTTCCCAAACTTTTTATAATAAATGAATTACAAAAGAAAGTCTCGAGTTTGGCAAGGTGATGCCACCCTTGGTAGACACCAACTCACAAAATTGCCGACTCTTGCATAATCTGCCTTATAAAAACCCCTGCTTAAGACATTTCGTGTTGTTCACTGATTTTAAGAATTGCAGCATAATTTTTCATGATCAAGCCTTGACATAGAAAACCCCATGCATGCATCTTTCCTATTTTCCCTCCCTAGGTACTTAGACGTTTTGGGGTCGCAAATACATATATTTATAGTGTAGTCATCCCATTTCCGTTTCCCTATTTCAGTTGACACCCCCAACTGATAGGCAATGATCACCCATGATAAAAAATGTGCATCTCATGATCCGACATGCCAAAAAATGTGCATAAACGTAGCCCTCGTTATCAGCAAATCTTTGGACAAGGTAGTTGTAACTGCACAACTGTGCAACATGTGCATATCACACTTGATAAACACTCCATGTGCGTTATATGTCTATGTTTCTAGCCATCTACTACACGCCCAAGGCTTTCATTGCATCCATCCTTGCCCTTTGACACTGCTCCGCCAAATGCCATAGCCACAACTTGTCGCCCATGACTTAGCTGCACGTATGCTCACTGCCACAACCGTTTGTTAGTGTCAAGTCGCCCCTACTTGATCAAGCCTGCCCTTTTGCCAATGCAAAACTGATATTCGCAACAAGTCACCAAGCTATGATGCCATTTCACTTGCTAAGTTATTTTCCCATATATTCCATAGGTGTTAGCCTGCTCACCTAAGACAAGGTAACACCATGTTGTCAATGCCACTGACTTGACACTAAGCCACCTTGTCTTAGTGCCTAGGTATTTCCTGTTTTTCCTTGTCAAGCTTCCTTCAAGCTAGCCTTGTTCCTTTAAGACCTTGGCCTTTTCTTGCACACAACCTACTCGTGCTATAGTATATTCCGTCACACCTTAGCCTTTCAGTAGTAGTGTAGTCCATCAAACTTAGCCTTATAACATTTTGTTGCCATTAACAATGCCCGAATTGTTTTGCATGTTGATTTCCACCGCACATAGGCCAATTGCAAGGACATCATGCCAAATCCTTGCCAGTACCGCGCTATTTACCAGTCAACTTTGTCAAAGGTCTAACAGTAGGGGGTCGATGACTTGTGAGTGACACAAAACTTGGTGAGTAAGGTATCAAAAGCCCAATTGCAAAAATGCGAACCTCCATCACTAATAATGGCCCTTGGAGTACCAAAACTTATGAAGATGTATTTTTTCAGGAATGCCACCACACTTCGAGCTTTGTTGTTGGGTAAAGCGATAGCTTTAACCCATTTTGACACATAGACCACAACTACCAAAATGCAAGTGTTCCCATAAGATCTCACGATCGGTCCCATAAAATCAGTGACCCAAACATCAAAGATATCAATTTTCATGATGGTGGTGAGGGAATCTCATTCTTCATCCCACTGGCCCTTTGACATTCATCACAATGCTTGACTAGATCACTAGCGTCCTTATAGAGGATAGGCCAATAGAATCCATAACTCAACACTTTTGTAGTCATTCTAGATCCACCATGGTGACCACCATACAGTGAAGAGTGGCAAGCCTCAAGAATTCCCATTTGTTCTTCCTCCGGCACAGATCGTCGGATTACCCCATCGGTACATATCTGAAAAAAGATACGATCTTATAATAGTCAAGGCAATCCCGCTTGATCTTCTTCCTTTGGTTTGAAGAGAACTCATTTGGTGTAAATCCACTCACAAGATAATTGGCTAAATTGACTAACCATGGCATCCCGATCATTGAAATGGATAGGAGTTGCTTATCGGGAAATAAATCATTGATCTTAAGGCCGTCATGTGACCTCCCCTCCTCCTCCAATCATGAAAAGTGGTGCGCCACTTAATTTTCACTACCCTTATGGTCTTGAATTTCTAGATCAAACTCTTGCAATAAAAGCACCCATCTCATCAATCTTTCCTTAGAAACTTTCTTGCTCATCAAATACCAAAGTGCTACATGGTTGGTGTGAACAATCACCTTTGTACCCATCAAATATTAGTGGAAATCCTCCTTATTCACCACCTCTTTCATTTCTTTATTTAGTCTCCTTTAATGTTCAATGCAGGGTTTGACATCCTCCTCCAAAATAATCTTGTGCATGCAAAAAGTGAGGCTTACGCCACGGATATACGCCAAAATCTATCTGATTACTCTTTCTGTACTTTTTAGCACCTCCAATGTGGACTCTACCTGCATGTTAGTTAAGTAAGAAGAAAGGATAACCGATAAAGTAGAAGAAGGTCAAGAAATTTATATATGAGATGTGGATGCAATGGCTTTAACTTCAAAGTTTGAGGCTCCTCAATTGAGGGCTTTGTTGGAGGAGTCTTCCAATTTTCATGATTCAAAGATAGCTTGCGGGGCTCATAAGTGTATGAGCCCTGCAATGAATTCACACACTCCACATAGCCTTTTTTCTCTCAACATCATCAAGATTGAGCAAAATGGCTTCCTAATTATCCTAAACATTCATTTTGCCACCTACATCATCAATAATCACATCCATCACCAAATCCACGAACGAACAAACTTTATTACTATTAGGTTGCCTCATAGATTTGCATATATGGAAGACCAACTTCTCGTCACCCACCCTGGAAAGTGAGCTCACCGGCTTCCACATCAATAAGAGCCTTCCCATAGCAAGGAAAGGTCTACCCTAATGATAGGCACCCCATAGTCCACTTCATAATCAAGAATCACAAAGTTATCTAGGAGGATGAACTTGTCAATTCGAACCAAAACCATCAATAATACCCAAAGGCCTCTTCATTTATTTGATCTACTATTTGCAACCTCATGGATATGGGTCTTGGTTACCCAATTCCCAAAGTTTTGAACACAAAATAGGGCATCAAGTTGATACTCGCCCCAAGATCACATAATGTTTTGGCAAAGTTGGCACTCCCAATAGGGATTGTGAAAGCTCCCGGATCTTCCAACTTAGGAGCCATTTAGTGTACTATTGCATTCACTTGATGTGTCATCTTACTTGTTTCATAATTCATCGATCTCTTTTTGGTTACGAAGTCCTTCATGAATTTTGCATATTCACTCATTTGTTCCAATACCTCAACCAACGGCACATTAATCGACAAACTCTTTATCATATCAATAAACTTTTTGAATTAGTTTTTACTATTTTGCTTTGCAAGCCTTTGAGGGTATGGAGGAGGAGGCCTACCTTTGACATTACCAATTCTGGCATGTCAATCACGTGTTCCTTAGACAGGTTCACTTCTTCTCGCGTCTCCTCAACATTTTCATCAATATCAATTCTCACTTCTTCATTAGCTTGAACCACATTGCTTAGGATTTCATCTTTTTGAACCACAATATCTTTATCCACAATTATTCTTTGATTTGTGGTGGTTGCATCTCCATCTTTTCCACTTCTAGTATTCACGGTCATAGCATGTCCCATATTATTCCCACCCTTCGGGTTCACCACTGTATCACTAGGTAGTGCCCCCTTAGGATAAGTATTCAAAGCTTGCGATATTTGGCCTAATTGAACCTCCAAATTGAGAATAAAAGTGTTGTGAGAGGCTAGTTAAGCATCAGAGTCAATATTCTTCTCCATCATTTTTTAAACATATTTTCAATTCTACCCATATTATTGTTAGAAGATCTTGGACCTTGAAAAGGATAGAGAGGTGTATTGCTCGGTTGTTGGAACATCGGAGGCCTTTGAAAACCCGACCCCCAGTTGTTGTTGTTGTTCCACCCTCCTTGATAATTACCTCATTCTTTGTTGCCACCCCAATTGCCTTGATGATTACCTCCCTAGTTGCCTTGCTTACCTTGATTAATCCAATTTCTTTAATTATAGTTACCATCACCTCAATTGCCTTGGGGGCCGTGGTTATTCCAATTTCCTTGTGACCACCATTTTTGTTCATTTTGTCATTAAGAATTGTTTCTTTGGACTTGATAATTGTTTACATATTGAACTTCTTCTTCTTGCTCATTGAACAAATCGCTTTGATTATAACCACCATCATCTTGCATGAATTGTTCGGGGCGGCTTTGCATTTGTTGAACTTGTTTTCATCTCTTGTTCATCATCATATTTACACATTCCATTGCATAAACTTGTTTCGGCCCTTGAACTTGTTGAAGTTGAGCTTTGGTCAATTGGTTCATTGTAGTTGTTAACTCGGCAATACTTTACCCATGATCATTTAGTTCCTTATGTAGGTGAATGACATTAGGGTCACCTTGAGGAACATTGACTCTACTTTGCCATGTCGATGAGATATCCTCTATCTCATAAAGAATTTCACAAGCTTCGGCATAAGGCGTGTTCATGAAGTTCCCACCGACGAGTTAATTAACAACATATTGATTTGTTGTGTTGATCCCCCTATAGAAGGTTTGTTAGATAATGGCCTCGATCATATCATTATTCGAGAACTCCTTAACCATGGTACGCTATATTTTACCAAATCTCGTGCAATGGCTTAATGGGTTCTTGCTTGAACGCAAGGATCTCATCCCGAAGTGTAGCCATATGCCTCGGGGAGAAGAATTTGGCTATGAATTTCTTTAGTAACTCATCCCATGTATGGATGGAATGATTGTAAAATCTTTCTAACCAGTCCAATGCCTTTACCCGTAGAGAAAAAGGAAATATCCTGAACTGTAACGCGTTCTCGGAGATATTTGTTTGCTTACTCCCCCAACAAGTATCGACGAACCCTTTGAGATTATTGTAAGCATTTTAACTTGGAGCTCGGTGAAGAATCCTTATTTCTCAAGTAGTATAAGCATCACATTGGTGATTTGGAAGTTGCCCGCCCTAATACGGGGCGAGACAACAACATTTGCATAACCCTCATTCGGCAACACTTGGCGTCCTGCCGCTCTTGGTGGAGGTGGGGGAGAGAGACGAGAACATTATCATGAGGCGGTCAGCCTAACCTATTTGCTTGAGGTTCAAGAGGAACCTCATCCATCTGGTCATCATCCATATCCTCCCTCATTGGCAAATTCCCTATGGGCTCGTTGATGAGAGCAATTCTTGTACCTAAAATAAATTCAAAAACCAAGTTTGTGACTTGGAAGGAAAATAAGACAAATCACACAAAAACCTAAATATATAGCTAAATTCGTTTAACTCCTCGGCAACAATGCCAAAAAAATGATATAGCCCAAACTCACACCACAAATATAGGTAGTGAGGTGGTCAAACCAATGATAAAAACCCAACGCAAGTCATGCTGAATCCACATGGAGTTAGAATTGGGATTAGGTATATATTTAGTGTAATTGTATGATATGCCTCACATTACACTTCCACATTATTATTTTTTAATTTTTCTTCTACTTTAAGCTATTGATTGAAATTGTAAGACTAGAAGATAATATTTTTAGTTTTGGTTATTTTTAAATGATAATAAATCTAGGGTCTTGACTTCCACCCAGGTGGTTACCTAACAGATTATAAACTCTAGGGAAAGTTTGATTAGTTGGGGTTGTAATATGGCAATCACACGTAATTACCCAATTTATTCTTGGTAGTTTGAGTAATTTTGCTAATTTGGCTTTCTCAAGTTCAAATGGGGTACCACACAAAATAAGTGATATATGCTTAAGTCGGGTCTTACTATTTCTAAATTTGAGCTTTTAATTTGGGCTATCAATGTCTTGAGTTCGCCTCAATTTCTTGTTGGCCAAGTTTTCCTAGACTTAGTCTCTCTTTCTCAAGAAGAGAATAAGTCAATCAGGCTTGAATCAATATTTACAACCATTAATTCTTGAATTCAAGCATGAAAAGGCTAAATATCACTAATCCAATCACAAGCAAGCCCTAATAATACCCACTAAATACCCACACTAGGGTTGGGCTAAAACCTTAGCTAGAAATTTAGCTACTCATGAAAAATGAAGAAATGAAATTAATATAGAATGCATAATAATTGATTAGGGAAAGATAATCTAATGTTTAGAAGCTAATGTAGTATAATACTCAAAACAGTAAAGAAAACGGCTCAGGTGCTCTCCCAAAACAAAACTTAACCTAAAAATGACAAAAAGTTCTATTTATACTAAGCTGAAAATATCTGACAAAAATTTCCTTGCAGAGGTTGTGCGGCCGCAAAATAATGCGTGCAGTCTGCACAAATAGACTTGGCTTGACAGGTTCCATCTCTGCGGCCATATAATACAAGGTTGCAGCCGCACTCCTTCTTCTTGTGCGGACCACACATTTATGAGAGTGACCACACTCTTGCTTCTACGTCCGCACAATTATAGTATGGTCCGCACTCCTTGACTGTGGACTTGAACCCAGTTTCTGATTCTTCTCTTCTACGGACTGCATAATTGCGAGGGTGGTCGCACTTGTCATCCCGCGGCCGCACAATTATGGTGCGGTACGCATATCTTTAGCTTGCGCAAAATCAACTCTCTGAATCTTCTTCTGCGGCCGCACAATATTTGCGCGGTCCGCAAACTCTGAAGAAAACCTGACATGGCTCTTTTCTTGTTTTGCGGCCGCACGCGGTATTGTGTGGTCCGCACTATAGGCCTTTTTCTTTATTTTGGTCCTTGTCCACATTTGACTCCTTTATGTGTTGACTTTGATTTCTTTAGCTCATATTGCAACACTCTTGCAAGCAAGCATATTTCATTAGCTTTCAGGAATACCTTTAAGCAATTTTGAGCTAAAATGCAAGTAAAAGAGAGCATATAAACAGTCAAAATCCTACTTATCAATCTCCAAGGTGCATGATTAAAATAGATTTACAGGAATCTTATGATTCAGTCGAGTGAATATACTTGGAACAGGCCATGGTGTAACTAGGATTCCCTACACAATTCACCACATGGATCCTAGAGTGTGTACAAACAATCAATTATACTATCTTGATTAATGGTGAACCATCTGAACCTTTCAATGCTGCTAAATGTCTCAGACAAGAAGATATCATGTCTCATTTTCTCTTTGCCATTGCGATGGACTAGTTAAGTAGGAGCCTGAGAGGACCGACAAATGTGGGAGATTTTCATTACTATCCAAGATGCTCAGAATTAGCAATCAGACACACTTGTGTTTTGCAGATGATCATAGCTCTTTGATAGAGGTGACATCTATATGACTGCATTGCATCACTGCTTCAATCAATTTTCTGAAGCCTCGGGTCTAAAAGCAAAATTAGGGAAGAGCTCCGTGTACTTTGGTGGAGTGAACAGAGCTGACAGAGAAAGAAGACTCCATGAGCTTGCATTTTCTAATGGTTAACTACCATTTAAATATCTTGGGTTCCATTGTCGACCAAGAAACTTTCCCTACTTCAATGGAAACCTCTTATGGAGTCTAGTGGCAAAGATCTCATCATGGACAGCAAAAAAATTGTCCTATACATGAAAAACTCAACTTGTCCTATTTGGTGTGCAAGCTAACTGGGCCCGACTGTTTGCACTACCTACTAAAGTCTTAAAGCTTGTTGATGCATACTGTAGAAGCTACCTATGGTCAGGCTGCAATACTATCACCAAGAAAGATTTGATTGCCTGGGATAAAATATGTGCCCCAAAGAGTGTTGGAGGTATTAGCTCGACAAATTTGTACATTTGGAATAAAGTGACATAGTAAAAATATGTTGGGATCTAGCACATAAGTGGGATAAACTATGGATCAAGTGGATTCACACATATTACATCAAAGGCCGGTCAATGGAATATGTGGCTATACCTATGGCATGTTGGATGGTCAGGAAGACTATGGAAGTAAGGTCTACTCTGGAAGAAGTTCAATGCAATTTCAAAGCTGGATAGAGTATCACAAGGCAAATATACATACAACTGCTAGGAAATGACTCTAGAGTGCCATGGAAATGCATGATGTTCTCCAATTTTGTTCTACCAAAATCTAGATTTACCATGTGGTTGCAGTTGCATGGCAGACTACTAACTGCTGACAGATTAACCAAATGGGTATTAGAGATAAATGCTCAATGTGTGATGTGCCAAAGTTCTGATGAAACTAATAAACACCTCTTAACGATTGTCCTTTATTTGGAAAAACTCCTTCCTCTTTGTTATTATATCCTTTTCGGGTATTTGAACATTGAGATATACCCTACGTATCTCTTTCAAAAGGGTCGGTGGGGTAGTAAAAATGGAGGTATGACAACTAGTATATTCAAGCCTTTTAGGGTTTCTTATAAGTCTGAACATGAATGTATTCTGGATATGTTTCCTTATGTTAGATTTGTTAGCTATGCTCGAATCTGAGTTATAATATGTTTAAATTGAAATTCAACCATTATCAAATTTCTCTCTGAGTTTTGATTAAATGATAAATGATTTCTGATTGTGGCTATGTGTGCAAATTGACATAAGTAGGATGTATTTGTGATGAATTCATGTTTTAGACTATAATTAGTCCTATTGTGCTTTAGGGCATTGGTTATAACTGTAATAGATAGTTGATTAGATGAAAGGCTAATGTTGAAAGTATTTTAATTAGTTAAAATTGAAAAGTAATCCAAAATGGCTACAATTGAAATGATTTAAAGAGTGGTTAATTCTGAAAGTGGCCAACTCTGTAATAATAAGCTTAAGTCTAAATGGCTAGTTATGTAAGTCTAAATATAAACCTAAGTGGCCAATGTTATAAGTCTGAATAATAAGAATGACTAATTTTGCAAAGCTAAGTCCAAACACTGGATTGGCTAAATTCTGTAAAGTCTTAAACCTAGGAAATAAGCAGGCTAGTCCTGCAATTCAACTTAATAAGCAATAATAAAAGGTTACCTCGTAAAAGAGGTTAAAATTGAAAGAAATCAAGGCTTAAATCTGGCTAAGTCTTAAATGACTTATGATAAGTGGCCAGCAGTTAAATAATACATAAAATCTGAATACTTGGACCTTGGATAGGTCGGGTAATAACTAGATAATAGCAGGGGTATAAAAAGGAATAAAAATGTCATAGTTGTAGATTTAATAGAGCCTATAGGGATAAATTAGACATCCAGGCCTAGTATTTCTGCAATAATGCACAAAACAAATGGTAAAATAGACCCAATAAAAAGGCTTAATTGTTAAAAACCTTAGCAAGTGAGGGTACTATAGTAATAGACCCCTAATAGAAGCCAAAAGATCTCCTTAGAACCTTCCAGCAAGGGCAAGAAGGCATTTTTTAATCTGAAAATAGGTACCAAACTGTAATAAATAAAAGAATTAAGGGGAGGGAATTGGGAATAAGATTTTTGAATTTCCCCCTCAAAATTTCACCACTCACACCTATAAATAGGCTGTAATTAAGCCTGAATAAGGGCTGGATTTTAGAAATTCAGAGAAAACTTCTGAAATTAAGAGTAAACTATCATATTCTAAGAGTGAATTGCTGGGTATTGGTCGAGCATAGTTCTGAAGCTCAATTAGAGTTCTCTATTACTCTTATTTGCTAGATTCTATTGGGTTTCTTCAAGTTGGTTATTGGATTGCTATTTGCTGAACTTGAAAGCTCTGTTCGACTGTGTTGATTCAACTGTGATTGTTGTGCTTGCATTGTTGATTCGATTATGCTACTGTATTTTGCTACTGTGATCAATTGATTATTCATCCTCACTTGCATCCTTAGACTCATAGATCTCTTTTGCTGAATCAGGTACACAACTATTACTTCGACATGTAATCAACAGTTGATATTGAAGAATGAATTCTATGAGTTGATTTTTAGAAGAAGACTGTTTTTGTTACTGTTATATGTTTCATTTTATCACACAAGTAGATACTCTGTAATTTGATAGGAAATAGTTGTATAATTGAAACATAAGAAACATGAGATGATGCTGAAGACAATGTAATAGATAGGATATAGATTAGAGTAGAAGTAGCTATAATCACCTAGACTTAGTTAAAAACAGGTTAATTAACTGAACTAACTCACCTAGCTTTAAAAAAATGATTTCGTAACAGACATATAATCACAATAATACTCTGAATTAACACGTGGTAATTAGTTTAGCTTGATGTCCGTTTGTTCATCTTAAATAGTTTAATAGCAACTGGAAATGATATAGTTTAAAATCAGTAGTTAAACAAAAATTTAATAATCATGTGACTGATCAAAATCGTTACATAATCAGCCTACTATTTGAATATAATTAGCATTTGGTAATTATAATTAGAAGAGTATGAGTTATAATTAGTAATATGTTAAGTAATAATCCTGTTTAAGTAGTTAAGTAATTTGTTGATAGAAAATATGAAGAAAAGTTGTCTGTTAGTCAGATTTGATTAGTGTTAGATAGTTGTGATTTAAAAGTTGATACTGTTAATCCTGTACTGCTATTTCTCTTCATAAATAAATACAATTTGAGTTAATTTTTCTATTGATTCCAAGTATCTGTGTATATCATGAGTTCTCGATTCTGTTTCTCCCTCTTTCTCTCGTTTGGTCTGGGCCTGAAGGATAGCGCAGGCCTGGATCCAATCAGGCTTATAATTGGGCTCTTCGAAAAAATGATTTCAGCTTATTCTGGGCTTCTGAAACCCAGATATGCGAACTGGTTCATTGAATCAGAGCCCAAACGTCCAGGCCCGGTAATATAAAATGATAAGGCCTGGACTTGCTATTGAAATGATAACATAGCTAAAATGACTAAGGAAAAACCAATAGTAGAAAACATAGTATTTATTAGGATTGGACTATTAAAATACAAATGGGATGAGCCTCGTTTGAAAACAAATAAGCAGGGCCCCCATATAAACAAATAATAATGTGATAGATTCGGGAAGGCCGTTAGTAAATTCCACGGTTTTTCCAAAAGAGTAGTAAGCCGTAGACGCTATAAAGCACAATTTTAAAAATATACCTTCCCTAATATGAGTGCACATCTAATGTGACTCAAATTCTAAATCTCGGTGAAGCCGAAACGTATTAAAAGTCACAGGCGTACTGGTTGCGGTATGACTCGAAATATGTTTTCGCGATGTCACAAGTCATAAAATATTAAAAGTGAAACATGTAGTTATTGTTAAAAGAATATAGTGAAATCAAGAATGAAAGTTGAGCGACCGTGCTGAAACCACGGAATCCGGGAGTGCCTAACACCTTCTCCCGGGTTAACAGAATTCCTTATCCGGATTTCTTGTTGCGCGGACTGTTAAACAGAGTCAACTTCCTCGGATTCGGGATTAACCGGTGACTTGGGACACCATTATTTTCCCAAGTGGCGACTCTGAAATTTTAAATAAATCCCGAACCGATTGTCCTTAAATTGGAAAAACTCCTTCGTCATTGTTATTATATCCCTTCCCGGGGGTATTTATAATTAGTGAGGTATACCTTATTCTCCTTATTCGGGAAAACTAAAAAGGTAGTAAAAAGGGAGGTGTGACAGCTCTGGCGACTCTACTGGGGATAAGCAACCCAGAACTTCGGTTCATGGTTTAAGAATTCGAGCTCGATAGAATTGCCGTTCTTGATGTTATTTGACTTCATTATATGCTTTGATCAACATGCTACGTGTTTTTATCGCTTTGATATTACGTGGATTGTATATATAGAATTGTGCCGAAAACCCTTCTCTTCCTTACCTCCGGGGATGTGCTCACTGGTTGAGACTCCCCTTTCTGTTAAGTTATACCAAAAATAAGAAATAGAGGCCGGATAAGTTACAAATCCGAACGACCTCGCGGGTCCTCGATACGTAGCCCCCTCCTCGATTCGAGTTGTCCACTCGGGAACACGGTCTAGCACCATGGTAAACAAGAGGATATTGAACATAGGTGTAGGACGATTATTTGCATCATAACTGACTTAGGGGACTCAACACAGGGGTTGGGTCCGTCTAGGACAGGTGACCCGAAATAGTAAAGACGGAGCATATTATATGTTGCATTTTTAATTGTCCTGGATCATTGTGCGGACCGGAAAAATTCTTGAAAAACAAAAGAAAGAGAAATTCTAGAAGAGAAATATTGAAATATTAGCGAAATGCTGTCGAAATTTGAAAAGAAAATCTGAAAAAATTGGAGGAACAATGTTGTTGAAATAATTGGTCACATAACAATCTGACCGAACTACCCAGGTTTGATTCTCACCACCAGGTGAGATACGTTGGCAACCCTCATCGGGTCCAACCACCCATTTCAAAAAATTAAAAAAAATGTGTGTTTAATTTTGTCAATAAAATCAAAGTGATGCCATTTTTGAAAATAGCCGAATGTTCCGAAAGGACGCCGGAAGGCTGTTTGTGCAAAAATGGCCACTTTGAAATCTTTTCTTTTTCTTTTTGAATAATAGCTTTGAAATATTCCATGTGGAAATGTTGAAAGGCCTTAACCTCAAAATCAAGTTTGAGCAACCACCCTTTTAGAAAATGACCAAAAAATATTGAGTTTTAGTTTCAAATAATCGAAGTGATTGCTATTTTTGGAAATAGCTGAATGTTCCGAAAGGATACCAGAAGGCTGTTTTGGCAAAAATGGCCACTTTGAAGTCATGTCTTTTCCTTTCAAAATAAATAGCCTGATAAGGCTAATTTTTTCAAAAAATGAAAATTGTCTTTAAAAAAATATTTTTTCCGTTTTTGAATAAAATCGCCTTTAATAAATATGCAGGATGAGCACAGTACAAAATGAACCCTTCACCTTTATGAATAAAATACCTTTGGAGTTGAGACTACTGTGGAATGATATGGGTCAAGAAGGACAAGCTTGGGTCAAACGCTATTTAAAAGATCTTACTGGGTTGATGGACATAATACCGTGGTGATATTATTCGGGCACTTGTCACCTGTTGGGATCCTGCACATAATGTTCTACACTTCTCAGACTTTGAGCTCACTCCTACCTTAGAGGAAATAGCTTATTATATCGGGAAAGATGAGGTTTCCCTGAAGGAAAAATACCTGGTGGCTCCGAGGGCACTAACAGTGCATAAATTCCTCGACTCTCTGAAAATTGCCAGGAACGTCCATAACGAAGAAACTTTGCTAATGGATTTTGTTCTTTAAGTTTCATCTACCGCAGATATAGTCATAGTGGGGGATTCAACGACCCTACGAACAAGCTCTGCAGTAAATCTAACCGAGTCAAGTGGGAAGAGAATAGGAAATTTGCCTTTATAGTGGCATTCCTGAGATTAGTCATATTCCCGAGGAAAGATGAAAACATTAATTTAAGGGTCGCTGGGGTTGCCAGTACTCTTCTTGTGCAGGATAATAGCACACTGCGTCGATGATTATACTGATATCTTCCGTGCCCTCACATCCTGTAAAGCGGGGCATGACTTCTTTGAGGGTTGCAATTTGATTCTGCAGATATGGTTGATAGAAAATTTGTGTCGTCACCCTCCATTCTCAAGTTATGGTTCGTCTGAGAAGATGTGCATTGAAGAATTTTATGTGAGAACAAAAGAAGTTAAGTTGCCGGAAGGAGCAAAAGGTTGGATTTCATACTTGCGATCGTTGACTGCCAGCCAAATTGATTGGGCGTACAGATGGTTGCCCCTCGATGAGGTAATATACATGCCAACAGAAGGGTCATATTTATTTATAATGGGTCTTAAAAGCATTCAGCCTTATGCACCGTACAGGGTACTACGACAACTTGGGAGATATCAAGTTATACCAAAAGACGGGGACTCAACCTACAAGCCGTAGAAATCAGTCTGCATGGACAATTCCCGGAAGCAAAGATTCGACAGATTTGGAATGAATGCCAATGCTTGAAGGTAGACACTTGTGTGGGAAACCGAGCTCAAGGAGAAGTATCGCCAGGGTATGCTTCATGGTATCTCCGTGATGTCGAGCATGATAGACCAATGAAAAGGCCTCACATTCAAGAATTGGCCGAGCAGTCTAAGGAGCACAGAGATTGGGTGGCCAGAGAAAATGAGTACAGAGCCAGAATCAGCTTGTTAGAGAAACAATTCCAAGACCTCAAATTCGAGAGCGGCTTACAAGCGACATCCGATGAGGGATAAAAGAAGCAGTTGAGAAAAGAGAATGAAATCTTAAAGGCTCAAATTGCAAAGATGAAAACCATAGCCGAAACCCAGTCCGCCTAGCCCGAGATGAGAAATTAATTGAAAATCTTTGGCGCAAAGTGAATGACTATAGCTTTGATCTTGATAAAGCAGAAAAGGAATTAGTCGGGGTTCGGAGACAACTGACCAGAAATGCTGAGGAAAGAGTTAAAATGGTTCAACAATTACAAGATGAACACAAGGTTGAGGTAGTCCGATTCAGAAAAAAAGTCATTACAGCCGAAGTCTAAAGTAGCGAGCAAACTAAAGAGTTCAAAGTAGAGAGAGAACATTGCTACATGGCTATGGCTCAGTTAGAATTGGAGCTACAACAACTACCAAAGGAGAACGGACAAACCTTAGAAGCTCGTGCCAAACAAATTGGTAGGCTGTTTCAGGAAAAAGGGGTCATCCGAGAAAGAATTGTCATCATTGCTCAGTATATCACAAGGAAATGCCAGTTGTGTGAAGATATGTCCCAGTCAACATTCACATCAGCAGTAAAGTTCTTTGTAAAGCAAGTAATGTCCGACATGGATAAACTCCAAAGTGGATTAGCATATAGGCCCGCGGCAAGACCAACGACATCTCGCGGGCACTAGGAGCTTTAATGTATTCATAGAGCATGCATTTTTGTATTTGTATTTCTTCTGCATTTGTAGTACAACATCATTTGTAACCGATGTTTTGAGTATAAATGAAAATTCAAAATTGTTGTTATCTTCCTTCCGTTTTTATACAAATTGTCTAGGCGATAGGCAAACATGTAGGAATGTAAAACAAAAAGAAAATGAAAAAAATGGAAAAGAAGAAAACAAGAAAGAAAAAATGAATAGAAAAGCAATGAAAAATAGAGGTGAAAGGAAAATGACGGTTCAAGGAGGAATAAATGCCGGGATGATACATAATGATCAAGGCAAAAGTTGTGGTTCTAATTATGATATTTTACCCCTTATGAGCTAACTATTAATGAGTTTTGTTGTTGATGAGTATCAGATTTTCAGCTGGCAACTGGCATTCTGGCACATCATAGCTACAATACACGTTCAAAAGCTATGA
Organism: Nicotiana noctiflora; assembly: GCA_032618575.1. Classification (NCBI taxonomy): domain Eukaryota; kingdom Viridiplantae; phylum Streptophyta; class Magnoliopsida; order Solanales; family Solanaceae; genus Nicotiana; species Nicotiana noctiflora. The sequence continues at coordinate 43,007 of JASVEL010013140.1, forward strand.
CTAAAGTAGTGACTCAGGAGGTTGAACCCACCATTATGGATCCGGCACAGGAACAAGAAGTTGTAGACGTTGCGGGCATGAAAGAGGAGATGTATAAGCTAAGGCAGCAAATGTCGGAGATGTACCAGGCCTGGTCTAGGGGTCAACCTTTGCCTTCCTATCCAGCCAACCCAACATACGTCCCTCCCACAAATCCAAATCCTGAGCCACCTACCATGAACTCATCCTCAACGTACCCAAACTACCAACATTACTATGCCATAACTTCACAGGCACCACCACCACTATCCAAACAAGTTCCACCACAACCACCTCAGGTCGCCCCGGTATATGTGGCACCACCACCTGCCGCTCTACATAAATCATCCAGTGAACCAGTGTTCCATGTTCAGGACACTCATTTTTACCCACCGGAGACAACGTTCAGGCAACATGACTCCTACACACCGCTCATAGATATGACGGAAGAAAAGCCTGTCAGAAATTTTGAACAAGAAGAGATGGCACGAAAATGAGAAGTCTTGAACAATCCTTCCGTAACATACAAGGGTTAGGAGGCCAAGTGAGCGTCACATATAAAGATTTATGTTTGTTTCCGGAGGTGCAACTCCCAGCTGGATATAAGCTACCTAAGTTTGATATGTACGACGCACATGGGGATCCGGTAGCCCATCTAAGGGGTTACTGTAGCAAGATGCGTGGAGTAGGGGGAAGAGACGAGTTATTGATGGCTTATTTTAGTCAGAGTTTGAGCGGTTCAGCACTGGAGTGGTATACCCGACAGGATCACACTAGATGGTTCATCTGGGATGACCTAGCTTAGTCATTTGCCAACCACTTCCAGTACAATTTAGAGATAATTACGGTCACTAATAAAAATGGAGAAGAAACCCGGGGAAAGTTTCCGGGAGTACGGGTTCATATGGAGGGAGCAGGCTGCACGAGTAGACCCTCCCATGAAGGAAACATAAATGGTGGACTGCTTTCTATAGTCTTTAGAACCAACTTACTATGGTCACCTGGTGTCGGCAATTGGAAAAACTTTCAAAGAGGTGGTGAAAATGGGAAGCTTCGTGGAAGAGGGATTAAAACAAATAAGATCATGAGTTATTCAGCTATTAAGGCCACGAACCCGGCAATACATACCGGAACTGGGGGATCAATTGGCAAAAAGAAGAAGGAGGACGTTGCGGTTGTCGAAAGTAGATCGTGGTCTCGGGACCCAAATGCATATCATCATCCACCTCGTCCATACCAACCATATCTACCAGCACCCTATAACCCATCTCCACCATATTATCCTCCCATCACTCCATATTTTTCCATCCCACATGCTCAACAATATCCACCCCCTCCACATGTATGGCGAGCCCCAACCCCACAAAATGTCTACCACGCACAAAACACCTACCAGCCTTCCAAAACATACAAAAATCTAAATAGAACCAGCTTTCGTCCAGATCCGGAAGTAAGAGGAAACAGAGCCCAAACAAAGAAAACATTCACTCCGTTAGGGGAGTCATATACCAGTCTTTTTCACCGCTTGAGGGAGCTGGGGATGCTAAGCCCTATTGAGCCAAAAATTCCAAACCCACCACCCAGAAACCTTGACCAATTAGTCCGATGTGAATATTGTTCCGGGGCGCCGGGACATAATACAGAAAAGTGTTGGCACTTAAAGTCCACCATACAGGAGCTTATTAATACTAGGAGGATCAAGGTGCAAGCTCCAAAAACTCCCAATATCACACAGAACCCATTGCCATCCCATCATGAGACACACATGATAGAGTTGGAACAAGGAAAGAGCAGTAAGAAACCTTATGAATCAGTGATGATGATTAAAGCTAATAGCAAAGTGGAAGGAGAGGTTGAAAAGGAGAAAACATCAGCTGAGTTGCCAATAAATAAGCCATCAATGGTCGAGCCCGTGAAAGTAGTAGTGCCGGGAGCCAAGCCTCTATTGACCGTGAAGGGAGCTTATGTGGAACCTGTGGTTATCAAATCGGTGGTTCAGATGCCAGTCGTAAACACTAAGGACATACCATGGAACTATAATAAAGTTACAGTGATGTACAAGGAGAAGAAGGTTAAAGGAGAAGTCAATGAAACACATGGCCTAACTCGCTCCGGGCGATGCTTTGCCCCGGAAGAGTTAAGAAAGACAAAAGTGGTAAAGGAGAACCCGAATCATATGAAGAAGGCAGTTACTGAATAAGAAGTGGAAGAGTTCTTGAAAAAGATGAAGGCTCAAGACTATTCAATAGTGGAGCAATTGAGAAAAACGCATGCGCAGATTTCATTATTATCATTGCTAATTCATTTTGAAGAGCATAGGAAGGCGTTGATGAAAATTCTGAACGAAGCACATGTGCCTGAGAAAATTTCAGTATGCCATCTTGAGAAAATCACGAATAAGATCTTTGAGACAAACAAGATAACATTTTCAGATAATGAATTGCCAGTTGAAGGAACGGAGCATAACAAAGCACTATAGCTCACAGTCAAGTGTGAAGAATCTGTAGTTACCCATGTTCTGGTGGACAACGGGTCAAGTGCCAACATTTGCCCACTCTCAACCTTAGGAAAGCTGAAGGTCAATCCTGATAGAATTCATCGAAACAGTGTGTGTGTACGAGGCTTCGATGGAGGAGGCAAGAATACTGTGGGGGACATTGTGTTGGAAATTACTATCGGACCGATGGACTTCACTATGGAGTTCCAAGTGCTAGATGTTGCTGCTTCTTACAATCTGTTGTTGGGACATCCGTGGATTCACGCGGCAAAAGCTGTACCATCCTCTCTGCATCAGATGGTGAAATTTGAATGGGAACAATAAGAGATCATAGTGCATGGAGATGATGATGTCTGCAACACTATAACACCGTTCGAAGAAACTGAAGGGGATAAGGGCCCGTGGGTATATCAAGTCATGGATGCTGTGGTGGTTAATAAAATATCCGAAGGGGAGAACATGACGATTCCCACAGTGGCTCCTACAGTAGTGATGGTAGCTATGGAAATGATAAGAAATAGGTTTGCACTGGGGAAAGGTTTGGGGGTAATTCTACAAGGTATAACACACCCAATTCACTTGCCGGGAAGTAATGACACTTTTGGCCTGGGTTTTAAGCCTACTGTTGCCGATATCTAAAGAGCCAAGAAAATGAAGAAGAAAAGTTGGTCCCTCCCAAAACCTATTCCAAAACTATCCGATTCCTTTACTAGGCTTGGTACACAAAGACATTTTGCGACTGTTATGCCAAGTCGTGCTAAAATAAGACCGGATGCGGAGCTCCTAGAAAGGTTCGAGATACTATTTGAAGATGTGAATATGTTGGAGATGGGTGAGGGAGCGAGTAAAATGGATGTTCAGCTCGTGGGACCCAGCATTGCGCTTAATAACTGGGAAGCTACTCCTCTTCCGATCAGGAGGGAGTTGTGGTAGTTAGCTTTAAATATTTCATTTCCCCAAAAGTTGTCTTGTTTTGTAATCCCACATCCCATCAAAAACAAATGTATCCAATGCTTGTTACCTTTTTGAAAAATCAATGAAATGCAATTTCTTTTCTTCTTCCATTTTTGCCTTATTTTATTTTTCTTCTTTTGTACAGTTCAATATTTGCCTGATTCCAATGATATGTCATGCATGAAGGATTCCCGGTCCAGTCTTGATAATCGAATAGTTATACAAGAAATTGAAAGTGAACATGAAGTAGAATATGAGGATGAGGAAATACTGGAGGAAATCAGTAAAGATTGGAATCAATATGAGGAAAAACCCAAACCGAACTTAAACGAGACAGAATCTATTAATCTAGGGAGTCAGGATAATGTTCGGGAAACAAAAATCAGTGTACATTTAGAGGCTTCCCTCAGAGAAGATCTAATCAAGTTGTTACATGAGTAGAAGGACATATTTGATTGGTCCTATGATGACATGCCCGGACTCAACACTGATCTGGTGGTACGTCAATTTCCCATTTGTTCGGAATGCCGGCTAGTAAAACAGAAGCTAAGAAAGTTTAAAACGAATATCAGTGTGAAAATAAAAGAAGAAGTTAACAAGCAATTCGAGGCGAAGGTCATACGGGTCACTAAATATCCCACCTGGTTAGCTAATGTTGTGCCAGTTTCGAAGAAGGATGGAAAGACCAGGGTGTGCGTTGACTACAGGGACTTTAATAAGGCAAGGCCAAAGGATGATTTTCCATTGCCAAATATCCATATACTGATTGACAATTGCGCCAAGCATGAAATTGGCTCTTTTGTGGACTGTTATGCGGGTTATCATCAGATCTTGATGGACGAAGAAGATGCAGAAAAGACAACCTTTATCACGCCTTGGGGAACATATTGTTACAGGGTGATGCCGTTTGGGTTGAAGAATGCCGGGGCTACATATATGAGGGCGATGACCACTATGTTTCATGACATGATGCACCGAGAGATCGAAGTATATGTGGATGATGTCATCATTAAGTACAAAAAGCAATGTGACCATGTCAAAGATCTGAGAAAGTTTTTCTAGAGGCTCCGAAGATATAATCTCAAGCTCAATCCAGCAAAGTGTGCTTTCGGGGTGCCTTCAGGAAAGTTACTTGGGTTTATAGTAAGCCGGCGTGGTATCGAATTGGACCCGTCAAAGATAAAAGCAATCCAGAATTTGCCTCCGCCGATGAATAAGAAAGAAGTGATGAGTTTATTAGCCAGGTTGAACTATATCAGCAGGTTCAAATCTCAGCTGACGTCAACATGTGAGCCTATTTTCAAACTATTAAAGAAAGATGCTGCGGTAAATTGGACCGATGAATGCCAAGAGGCCTTTGATAAGATTAAAAAATATTTGGCCAATCCTCCAGTATTAGTTCCTCCGGAACCGGGAAGACCTCTGATTTTGTATTTGACTGTATTAGACAATTCTTTTGGCTGCGTACTGGGGCAACATGATGAGACATGAAAGAAAGAGCAGGCGATATATTACCTCCATAAAAAGTTTACATCTTACGAGGTAAAATACACCCAGTTGGAAAGAACGTGTTTTGCACTAACCTGGGTTGCTCAGAAACTGAAACACTGCCTGTCATCTTATACCACATATTTGATATCACGGTTGGATCCATTAAAGTATATATTTCAGAAGCCCATGCCTACAGGAAGACTTGCTAAATGGCAGATTCTACTCAAAGAATTTGACATCATCTATGTAACACGTACGTCAATGAAGGCGCAAGCAGTTGCAGATCATCTAGCTTAGAACCCAGTGGATGATGAATATGATCCGCTAAAAACATATTTTCCGGATGAGGAGGCAATGAATGTTGAAGTAGTAGAGCAAGGTGATAAGCCAGGTTGGAGAATGTACTTCGATGGAGCCGTCAACAGTAAGGGGGTTGGAATTGGAGCAGTGCTTATTTCAGAAATGGGTCAGCATTATCCCGTTACCGCTCAGCTTTGATTTTTCTGCACCAACAATATGGCTGAATATGAAGCATGCATATTGTGACTGAGGATGGCAATAGATATGGGTGTTCAAGATATTTTGATCATGGGTGACTCGGATCTCTTGATACATCAGATTTAGGGAGAATGGGAGACAAGAGATTTAAAGTTGATACCTTATCGGCAATGTCTACATGAACTATCCCAGAGATTTCAATCTATAGAGTTCAAACACATCCCAAGAATGCACAATGAAGTAGCAGATGCTTTGGCTACATTATCCTCCATATTGCATCGTCCAGATAAAGCTTATGTAGATCCACTACAGATACATGTGCGTGATCAAAATGCTTATTGTTTTGCTGTGGAAGAAGAACTTGATGGAGAGCCGTGGTATCATGATATCAAAGAATACTTGAAGACAGGAAAGTACCCAGAACAAGTCACTGGAGATCAAAAGAGGGCTATAAGACGATTAACAAATGGATTTTTCCTCAGTGGAGGAATTGTGTAAAAAAGAACACCAGATTTGGGGCTATTGAGATGCATAGATGCGCAACAAGCTGACACAATTATGACTGAGGTACATGCGGGAGCTTGCGGACCTCATATGAGAGGATACATTCTAGCAAGGAAAATACTGAGAGTAGGATACTATTGGCTCACCATGGAGCGTGATTGTATTAGATTTGTGAGGAAATGCCATCAATGTCAAATACACGGAGATTTGATTCACTCTCCACCTTATGAGTTGCATACAATGTCTGCACCTTGGCCATTTGTTGCTTGGGAAATGGATGTCATCGGACCAATAGAGCATGCATCATCTAATAGACACAGATTTATCTTGGTCGCGATTGATTATTTCACCAAATGGGTGGAGGCAAAGACATTTAAGACAGTGACAACGAAGGCGGTGGTGAATTTCGTGCATGAAAATATCATATGCCGCTTTAGAATTCCTAAAGTAATTATCACAGATAATGGGGCAAATCTGAATAGTCATCTCATAGCAGAAGCATGTCAAAGATTCAAAATCTTGCATCGTAACTCTACACCTTACAGGCCTAAAGCAAATGGAGTAGTAGAAGCTGCGAATAAGAATATAAATAAGATTCTCAGAAAAATGGTGGAAGAGTCAAGGCAATGGCATGAAAAGTTATCTTTCGCTCTTATGGGTTATCGTACAACCGTATGTACTTCGATTGGTGCCACACCCTATTCATTGGTATATGGAACAGAGGCAGTTATACCCACATAAATTGAGATACCATCTCTTCGAATCATAGCAGAAGCTGAAATCGATGATGATGAATGGGTAAAAGCCCGGTTGGAACAATTGAATTTGATTGACTAAAAGAGGTTAGCAGCGTTTTCCCATGAGCAATTATATCAGAGGAGAATGGCCAGAGCATACAATAACAAAGTACGTCCTCGGATATTTGAAGTGGGACAATTGGTATTGAGGCGTATTTTGCCGCATTGGGCTGAAGCGAAAGGCAAATTTGTACCAAACTGGCAAGGACCGTTCATGGTATCACAGGTATTGTCCAATGGAGCCCTATATCTGACAGATGTTGATGGAAAATGCGTAGAGACTGCTATCAATTCAGATGCAGTCAAGAGATATTATGTATGATTCCTTTTTCATTTATATAATTGTATTTGTCATGATTTTGAAATTGAAATGATGAAGGCATTTTATTCTCCATCCAAATACTTTATCCATTAACATCCTCGTTGAGCCTTATTTGTTCTATTCTTTCATATCCCTCTCTCGGAATATTTCACGATGCAAGAGAAAAACTGGAATAATGAAACAATAAATGGAAAATTGGTGGAAAAAAAAGAAAGACAAAAAGAAAAAAAAAAGGAAAAAGCAAAATGCAAACAAAAGAAAATGCACACAAAAGACAAAAGAAAAATCGGGAAAAGTCAAGATGTAACAATGAATTCAGACGTAGTTTGTACTACGTTTTGACTTGATCCCGAAAGGGTACGTAGGCAGCCTCATTGAGGTTCAGTCACAATAAAGAAAAAATCCAAAATTCCCCCCACATATTGAAATTGGGGCAGAAGTTATGTTTATGATTCCGAGAGTTGTAAATATTTTTGAACCCTCGTAAAATTTTGAGTCTTTTATACCCTTCTTTCTAAACCCATCCAAAAGCCACATTACGGTCCAAAGAAAGACCTAATCAATTTCAAGAAAATGACAATACAATGAGAATAAGGAAAACAGGGCATGGACAGTACCGGTGGTTCAGAAAACAAAAGAACAAAAAGAAAAAAAAATGAGAGAGTTTCATCGGTGAAAACCTTAACCGGTATCGTGAGGCAATTGTGAGACTGAGAGAATAAAAATGAGAAAGTCTTATCAGTGAAAACCTTAATCGGTACTGTAAGGCGATTGTGAGATTAAGAGAATAAATGAGATAGTCTTATTGGTGAAAACCTTAATCGGCACCGTAAGGAGAATGTGGGGACTATTTTGAGGAAAAAGAAAAACAACAAAAAACAAGATTGGTTTGGGTTAAAAGAAAGTTGGAGTTGAGATAATGATAATTCGATTGGACAGACTGGGTCGGAGTTTAAATACATGGCATGGTCAGAGGAATCAGCCATCATACCCATATAAGTTCTGCCTTTACTCCAAATTACCCTTACCCCTTTTTCATATTTTCCTGCATTTTATTGATTAAAAAACCAATTTTCCCATTGAAAGCTAACTACCAGCTTCTCATGTTAAGAGGTGTAATAAACATTGGGTCGAAAAAACAAAGAAGAAAAGAGAAAAGAGAGAGAAAAACAAATAAAAAAGGATGGCAATCAAAGCCAAAGAAAATGAAAAGAAACAACGGAAAGACAAAAGGAGATTACAGAGGAAATCTGGCAAAAGGCTGCATAGCAGAATAAAACAAGAGGAGGCACGCAACGGAAGCAAAGTCGACAAAATGCTAGTTGCCAGTATTTTATAAGTAATATGATTGTTCTCTGATTTAGACAGGAATAGAAAGATTCAAATTTTCACTAATCACTTTAAAGTGAATGTGACCAATGAGGAAAAGAAAAACACAAAAAAAGAAGTACAACAATAAAAGGAGGAATCCGTAGAGGAGGACTTACTCAGTTAAGCAAGAAAATTACCCCAAAACAGCAAGAAGGTATCGTCTTTGCAAAACACATACCCCAGTTATCAAACTGAGGGAATATTTTCTGCATTTCAATACAACCAAACATCATCCCGCTCCATGCACCGAGCATTTTCTACCAACGACATCTTAAAACATACTGTGATTCTCACACGCCTACGAAGCACCATGTAGCCTTTGTCGAAGCTTTTTCCTGCTGATAATGAAATGTTGAGTTTATTAGGGACACAGGAACATCAAAAGTCCCAACATCATACCATACGAGCCTCAACTCTTGCCCATCCGCAAGTTTTCAAGAACTTTTTGAATAGCACCTAAATACATCGCAGGCCAAATCTGATATGACACATGACCCATAATTTGATCGTTGATAGTGAAATCCTTTCATTTGGCACGAAGCCTTAAGGTACATCTTGCTAATCCATGATACTAGCTTTTAACATTCATACGTCTTCATGATAAGACAAGCCCAAGACATTCGTTTGGTACATGTCCTTCTTAAGACAGTTGAACTCATTTCCCCCCAGTATCTCTGCTGGCTGAATCCTTCGCGAAATATAAATCTCATATGAACCATATAGTCTTTATTACCACCAACTATCTTTAGATCCACATCCACCTTGTGATTCTACCATTACTGTGATGATTATGCAGTTAAGTAAACATTCTCAAGACCGTACTTATCAACCGAATGTCAGAACCTAGTGCACCCCCCATATGCACAATTGAAGATCTCTCAATTCTCTTACATTATCGATATGGATGACACGTGGTAACAATGGTTGAGTATATTCTTGACTCCCTTGAAATCCATCTGCAGCGTCACGAACCGTCGGTGCATACTTGATACCGAGCGTGCAATTTCAATACACGAGTGGATGCAAAAGAACATATGACATAGGCTCCAACTGAATAAATATCGCACGATAAGGAATTCAAAGAATTGAAGAGTTTCCTAAATAGTTACATAGCCTCTCGTAGATAAATACCGATGTCTTCGTATCGATCAGCGAGACTCTAAGTAACCGGTCTGTGTCCCGTGACTCCCATGAACCTAGAGCTCTGATACCAACTTGTCACGATCCTAGTTCACCAATCGTGAACATGTCATGACGGCACCCAGTCCCCACGACTAGGTAAGCCTAACACATTGTGGAATATACAAGTTTATGAACTTTAAACAAGAAATAGCGGAAAACGATATAAATAGGAAAGTAATTCGTGCCGCTTGGCTCATACACTCGTCAAACACACTGTATAAATACCACCAAGACCCGGAATCCCACGGGTAACACAGAGTACAAGAGAAATACAACTGTGGCTCTATGTGTAAAGTGCATCTAAACAATAAAATGAAGGAAAAACATCTACTAAAACTATCAGAATAGAAGGAGGGCCTCCGGATCCGCGGACGTAGCAGATCATACCTCGAGGTCTCCAAATGTGCTGCTGATATCACCTAGTATGGGCCTGTCCTGATGTACCTGGATCTGCACAACAAAAGTGTGCAGAAGAGTAGCATGAGTACACCATGGCGGTACTCAGTAAGTGCCAAGCCTAACCTCGATGAAGTAGTGACGAGGAAGGTCGGGGCTTTACTGAGAGATAACAATAACATAATGATGATAACAATAATAAGCAGTTTAAGAAATAATGAATCTGAAATAACAACAATAAAGTGATTCTGCGACCGTCTAAAATTTAAGCCAACCACAAGTAACTAACTCAAGTAAACTCAATCAGCAAGTCCAGGACCTGTGGGAATTGAACCCACAGTCCCACTCTATAATCAACAATCCAGGAGCTACGGGAATTTAACCTCCAATCCCAATAACAGTATCTCTGGGTCTCCGGGAATCGAACCCGCAGCCCATGTCTCAATACCTCAGGATGTGTCTCAAAGATCTCCGGATCTCCGGAAATCGAACTCGCAGTCCATATCTCAATAATATATCAATAACTCCGGATTTCCGGGAATCGAACCCGCAGCCTTTGGATCTCCGGAAATCGAACCCGCAGTCCATTTCTCAATAATATATCAATAACTCCGTGTGACGACCCGGCCCGTCGTCACGGGAATTACCACCCCGTTATGTTGAAATTGTATGTTTTATGCTTTTATATCAGTGTTAAAGTCTATCGGGTGAATTAGGAGTGAATTGGATTGAAAATGAGGCATATAGCCTTTTTGAAGGAGACTTGAATAAGGAAAGTCAACCCGGAGTTGACTATTTGGTTAGAGGGCTCGGAATCGGATTTTGATGATTCGGTTTGTTCTGGGAAGTGAATTGTGATTTAGGGGAGCGATCGGAATTGAATTTGGAGGCCGGTGTAGAAATAGGCTTGAATTGGCTAAGGTTGAATTTTGGCGAAATCCGAACGGTAGGTGAGATTTTGATCCGGGGTCGGAATGGAATTTCGACAATTGCAGTAGCTCCGTTAGGTGATTTTGGATGTGCCTGCAAAATTTCAGGTCATTCGGACGTTGTTTGGTCGGGTTTTTGATTGAATGTGTAATTCGGAATGTTTTAAGGAATTTAGGCTTGAATTTGATGTGAATTATGGGTTTTGGTGTTATTAGACGTGTTTTGAGGATTGGAGCAAGTTCGAATAAGGTGTTAAGATGTGTTGGTATGTTTGGATGAGGTCCCGGGGGCCTCGGGGTGTTTTCGGGTGGGTAAACGGGAGAAAATTGTGGAAAAATTGCAGGTTGGGATTCTGTTTCTGTTGTTTCCGCTCCTGCGGAATTATGGGCGCAGAAGCGAGTCAGGTTTGGAGAGTCCTGTATCTGTTGTTTCCGCTCCTGCGGAATTATGGGCGCAGGAGCGGGTGCGCTGAAGCGGACGAGGAGCGCAGAAGCGCTGGGAACCGCAGAAGCGGAACATTTTCCGCTGAAGCGGAATCGCTGGAGCGTAAAGGGAGCCGCAGAAGCGGCCAAATCGCAGAAACGGAAGGGAAGCCGCTTAGGCGAGTCCGCAGAGGCGGACGCCTAGTCGCAGAAGCGGAAATATCCGTAGGAGCGATCGAGTCTCCGCAGAAGCGGACGCGTAGGAGCGAAAATTCTTCCGCAGAAGCGAAAATCGTTGTAAGTTAAGTGTATCAGAAGTTAGAAAAAAATTTCAGAACATTTCACACATTTGGGTCTCGGCTTTAGAGGCGATTTGGGCGATTTTGAAGAGAAATTCAAGGGAAATCATCGGGTAATCAACTATGGACTTAAACTATGATTAGTATTGGTAATATTATGCAATTATATCATGAAAATGGAGGAATTTGGGGTGATTCATGGAAGATTTAACCCTAGGCTTGAACTTTAGAAAATTAAGGTTTTGAATGGGCAAATGGAGTCCGAATTTGGTAAAATTGATATGCTTAGACTCGTATTGAGATGAGGGTTCCGAATATGTGATTTTCGTAATTTTTCGGCAAGCGTACCGAAAGTCGGGTTTTGACAACTTTGGGAATTTTGATGTAAATCGAGTTGTATTGATTGGGTATCGTCCCATTGGCCTAATTTGTTGTATTTCTACTGTATTTGATCAGATTCTACGCGTGCGGAGCTTGATTCTCGTGGCAAGGGCATTGCGGAATAGTCGTCGCGCTATATTGAGGTGAGTAATAGATGTGGGTGATGACCAGCGGGTTCGAAACCCCGGTATACCACTTTGTGACGCTGTATAGCGGCGAGACACGCACTCTCTTGAGAGTGCGGGGTCGATCATGAACTGGAGACTATATATTAGTCCGACCTGTTGATACCTGTATTATTGGCTATTCTCGAGCCGTCGAACCTCCTTCTCGGATGGTTGCATATATATATATTGTGATAATGGCCACTCTTGAGCCGAGGAACCCCTTCTTGGGCGGTTGAGTATACATGTGGGCCGTGAGCCAGTTATTGGATCCCGCGAGGATCGTTATCATTGTCTTATCATATAGACATGCTAGTTTACTACTAGTCCGCAGCTATTTTTGTTATTATGCTAATTCCAATCTCTGGAACTTGATATTACTGTTTTCCAACTGAAAAATGATAAAAGAGTTTTCAAAAACTACTTTTGAGCCTGCGAGGCTGTATCTGCATATTAGCTGACTAGTAGTGGATCGGGCTGCACGCCGCAGCGAGATATATGTTGGATCGGACTGCACGCCGCAGGAATATCTCTATGAGATGTGCTTGGGCTGTAGGAGCCCCTCCGGAGTCTGAACCCCCACGGTGAGCACGGGTACCCAAAATTGGAGTCGGGCTACGCGTCGTAGCGGTCATATCATGCATTGCATTGCATTTAGCTACATCTGCTAGCTGTTATGCTATTTATTGGTATTTGTTGGAACAGGTACGGTGAAGATCGATTCTATGACAGGGTAGCTGATTATAGCTTTACATAGTGCTTTATTGCGGATTTCTTATCTGCGCTGTCTTACCCTTGTTTATTACCACTGAGTCTGGCGGTACTCATTTTACTCCCTGCACCTTGTGTGCAGATCCAGGTACCTCTCAGCAGTGATCCAGTAGCTGTGCGAGGCGACGTTTGTGGATATTCGAGGTAGGTGCAGAGTCCGCAGGACCCGATATTCCTTCTTACTGTCTTGATTTTGTATTGACTTTTCTTTCCGCACTTGGTATCTTGTAAACCTTTATACACTCATGTTCAGTAGAGGCTCATGACTCTTGACCCTTCGGTCTATGGGAGTTAGTATATTTTGGGACTTGGTTTCCCCGTTGTTGGTATAAGTATTACTATTGTTTCATATTTTGAAATGCTTAAATGGGTTACAGAGAGCTTCTAGCTCCATTGTTAATATTGATTGGGCAGGCTGGCTTAGCAATATGCTGGGCGCCATCACGACCGGATTTGGGGTCGTGACAAGTTGGTATTAGAGCCTAGGTTTACTAGGCCTCATTTGAGCCGATTAGTGGAGTCTTGTGGATCGGTACGGGGATGCCTGTACTTATCCTCGGGAGGCGGCGAACCTTTAGGAAAACTTCACTTTTCTTGAACTCTGTCGTGCGATCTTGTTGTTCTGAGAACTGAACTTCTATATTCTATTCTCTTCGCAGATGGCGAGAACGCGAGCATCAGGACGAGGTGGACGACCTCCATTTCCACCTGTTAGAGGCCGTGGGTGTAAGGCCCCGTAAAGATTTTGTGCATAAAACCTAGTAGCTGTGGTGTCATGGTCCGAATAATGTGTGTTCGGACCCTTGGTAGTGATTTAAGTTTCAAAAATGTAGAGAATTAATTTTTCCGAAAAATGTCAAATATGCGGTCAAGAATGCGACCGCAAACCTGACATGCGGACCGCATTCTTGCCGCAAAACGTTCCAGAGAGTTTCCCAAAAATCGTGTCAAAAGTGCGGTCGATATGCGATCGCATGTCAAATCTGCGGTGCACTTTGCGACCGCGGAATCAACATGCGGTCCGCATAGTGACCGCATTCCTTAACAGAACTTGTGTAAAATTTGAGGCAATTCTGCGGTCACTATGCGGACCGCATGTTGATTCTGCGGTCGCATAGTGCACCACATAATTGACCCCGGCCCAGATTTTTGTAACATTTTGACCCGATCTCTTCTTTAATATAACACACTTCTTCTTCATTTTATCATATCATCTTACCAAAATTAGAGAGAGAGAGAGGGTTTTTAGAGAGAGAAATCTTTCATCTTCAAAGATTGTTCCAACCATCTTAATTCCAAGGGATCTTAGGGCAAGGATTCAACATCCCCAATCTTTTCAAGGTAAAAACCCTAACTATTTTCTTTGATTTTCAGTTTTAATTGGGTAAAGAGAGATTTGCATATAATAGCTTTTAAAAATAGAATTTTTACACTCATGCATGATTATTGAACTTGATTTTTAGTAAAAGAAGTGAGTAGAAGTAAGAGTCTTCAAGAACAAGGTTGGCAAGAGTAAGATAGCGTGGGTAAGCATAAAGTAGGAAGTTAACGGAAGAAAACTCATCACCAGGTATGTATGGCTAATTTTGATTCTTGTAAAATCGCCCAAATGTGTGCGAATTGTTTTGGCATGTGTCAAATTGAGAAATTTTACGTAATTCTTTGATTTCCTTGTTGAGAATTTGATTGATGTTGAACTACGTGTGGTGTGGTATGAAATATGAATTGAAAGATAAAAAGGTAATCGAGATTGGTAAAGAATTGGGAACAACCATTGTGATGGCATATTTGGCTTATTGTGGAAGGAATTTGAAACACCTTAATTGTGGTAAATTGTTGAACATGATTACGTGGGCATTTTCGATTTGGAATACTTGTAACTTGGTTTTGATATTGGCTTGAGAAGAAATTGAGAACATGAACCAATGTGTAAGTTGCTTATTTGAACTTGTTGAAATTGTGTGTAGTACCTTATCTGCTTTTTGAAATTGTTGTGTTTTCAACTGTAAGGCGGGGTCGTGTTGCGCGCCGCAACGTGGGGAAATAAGGTGTGGGTTGGGGTGATAAGGGTGGCCGAGGTAATAAGGGTGGTCGGGGGCAATAAGGATGGAAAGCGATCGAAATCGCTATTGAAAATTGATACAAAAATCAATAATGTGAAATTGTGAAAGGAGACAGCAGGAGAGTTTGCAACCTGTGGGGCACCGATTGCCCCTTTGTTTGACTACTTGTGCTTTACGTGATTGATTGGTTATTGTTAAATTGGTTGATCGTAGAAAGTGCTTTGTGTGAGAATTATTTGAAATGAGGAAAATGTGGAAACATGGTTGGTTGGCTTAATTAATTGTTGATGTAATTTAATGGCTTGAGTTTACTTGGGACAAAGTTTGTCCATACATACCAGTACAATTCAAGTGTACTGACGTCCCTTTTGCCAGGGACGCTACATTCGTGTCATGATTGTAGGTGGATCAGTAGCAGGCACTTCAGCTCATCGGCAGTAGTATCCTTCTCCTTCCACTGCCCGTTTTGGTGAGCCCCTTTCTTTCTCGGGGCCTTGTGTGGTTCATGCCACCCGGTTTAGATTTCATTTTGGTTTTGTAAGGTATAGCCGGAGCCTTGTTACCAGCAAGTATTGTATTTCCCTTTTTGTATCCTAGAGGCTCCATAGACATGTAAACTGTGGGATTGTGGCCTATGTATATGTATGGGGCGTTGTAAATATAAATTATGAACTTGTTAGTAAATCAATCGCATGGTTATGTTTATGCATTATGAAATCAGTCATTATTGGTAAAATATTTGGTTAATGAGAAATAATCAACACAGGGTTAACACGTGGGAATGAAAGGCACCCAGGTCCGCTTGACTGGGGCAACTCGGTCAGGCGCCGGTCATGTCCCTCGATTTGGGGCGTGACAAACTTGGTATCAGAGCCTAAGGTTTTAAAGTGTCCTAGGATGTCTCGGAGCCGTGTCTAGTAGTGCCCTTCTTATCGGTGTGTTGTCGACCACATCAGATAAGTTGGGGGCTACACGGGCATTTAAGAATTTACCTACTTCATTGTTAATCTATATCGTGCGGTAAAGTGCAATGTGGAAATATCTGTGTCTAATCCGTGCCTTGTTCCCAAATTTTCAGAATATGGCACCTAAGAAGAAGGCTAGACTCGGCCTTAGGGCCAATGCCGACCCAAGTGCAGCTGTTAATCATGTACCCGATGCCGTGGGAGAGAATGACCCACCGGTCCCGAATTTGCATGGCCCATCTGTTCAAAACCCAAGTGTCCCTATTCCAGCCGCGGCAGAGGATGCCACCATTCCTCCTGCCGGTGTTCCTGACTCAGATACAGTTCCCGCTTCGGGCTCTGGTATCTCTAATGAAGATCTTAGGGGAGCCATTCATATGTTAACACAGTTAGTGGCTGCCCAGGCCCAGAGATCCCATGATGCCCCTGCATCCTCCAGCGGACAGGGAGATTCCTTTGGCTCCAGAGTCCATCAATTCTTGCGATTGGCCCCTCCGGAATTTTCAGGCACCGATCCAGAGGCTGACCCACAGGAATTCCTTGATGAGATATACAAGACCCTCAGAGTGATGAAGGCTACGGATATAGAGGGGGTAGAGTTGGCCTCTTACAGGCTGAAGGGAGCGGCACGTTCATGGTTCGAAATGTGGGAGGATTCCCGTGAGGAAGAGAGTCCTTCGGCCAGATGGGATGAGTTCGTAGATGCATTTATGGACCACTTCTTGCCTACCGAGGTGATGGCAGCCCGCGCCACGGAGTTCGAGGTCCTCAAGCAGGGCAGTATGAGTGTTTGGGAGTATCACATGGAGTTCGTAAGATTGTCCAAGTATGCTCCTCATTTAGTGTCGACCATGGATGCCCGGGTTCGACGGTTTGTTCAGGGCCTTAGCCCTTTGGTGGTGAATGAGGCCGCCACAGCAGCTTTGCACTCAGACATGAACTATGGGAGGATTGTGGGGTTTGCTCAGGCCACAGAGGCCAGGAAATTGAAGATTCGTGCAGAAAGAGAAAGTAGCAACAGGGCTCGATCAATGGGTCGTTCAGGGAGATCACTTCCAGGGAGGGGGTCCTCAGGGCCATCCCAGTCATATGCTCAGTCCTCCGCGAGTGCACCGCCATCCGTGCACAGTCATCAGCAGGGCAGTTACTCGAGACCTGGTTCAGACAGCAGGAGGTCTCGTCAGTCTAGTCGTCTTGGGGTGAGATCCCAGCAGCAGGGGAGACCTACATGCCCCAAGTGTGGGAGATTTCATACAGAAACTTGCTACCTTGACCTTATAGTGTGCTTCGGGTGCGGGGTGAGAGGTCACATTCAGCGGGACTGTCGTGCACCCCGTCAGGGTATAGGTAGGGGATCTGCTCAGTCATCCGGTTCTTCAGCTGCTACATCATCAGCGCGTACTCCAGCAGCAGCAGGGCGTGGTGCAGCTAGGGGTGGAGCTTAGGGTAGGGGTGGACCTAGCCGATTCTATGCATTGAGTGACCGCCAAAATGCTGAGGCTTCTCCAGATGTTGTTACAGGTATCATGTCTGTTCAGACTATTGATTGCTATGCCCTTATTGATCTAGGGTCCTCCTTGTTTTATGTTACTCCCTTCATTGCTTCAAGCTTTGGGATAGAACCCCAACAGCTTCATGAGCCGTTCTCTGTGTCGACTCCTATTGGTGATTCTATTGCAGCCTCACGAGTCTATAGGAATTGTGTTGTTACGGTAGGTGGTCGTGATACCACGGCCGATCTTATTGAGCTTGGGATGGTAGATTTTGATGTAATTATGGGGATGGATTGGCTCTATTCGTGCTTTGCCAAACTTGACTGTCGAACGAGAGTTATGAGGCTCGAGTTCCCTAACGAGCCAATTATTGAATGGAGAGGAAATGGTGTAGTGCCAAGGGGTAGGTTTATTTCCTACCTTAAGGCTTCGAAGATGATTAAGAAAGGGTGTATCTATCACCTGGTTCGGGTAACGGACACCACCTCGGAGGTGCCTACCCTCGAGTCCGTGCCAATTGTGAATGAATTTCCTGAAGTGTTTCCGGATGAGCTTCCAGGCATCACGCCGGATAGGGAGATTGATTTTGGGATCGATGTTTTGCCAGATACTTAGCCAATATCCATTCCACCATATAGAATGGCGCCAGCGAAGTTAAGGGAGTTAAAGGAGCAGCTGAGGGATTTATTAGAGAAAGGGTTCATACGACCGAGTGTGTCGCCATGGGGTGCTCCGGTTCTCTTTGTCAGAAAGAAGGATGGGTCACTTCGAATGTGTATTGATTATCGGCAGCTCAACAAAGTCACCATCAAGAATAAATATCCTTTGCCTCGTGTGGATGATCTATTTGACCAATTGTAGGGAGCGAAGTTCTTCTCAAAGATTGATTTACGGTCTGGGTACCACCAGTTGAAAATCAGGGAGCAAGATATTCCAAAGACCACCTTCAAAACTCGTTATGGTCACTTCGAGTTTTTGGTCATGTCTTTTGGGCTAACCAATGCCCCAACAACTTTCATGGACCTTATGAATCGTGTTTTCAAGCCATTCCTAGATTCCTTTGTGATTGTATTCATTGACGACATCCTCATCTACTCTCGGAGCAGGGAAGATCATGCCGTTCACCTCAGAGCAGCATTGCAGACCCTTCTTCAGCATCAATTGTATGCCAAGTTCTCAAAATGTGAGTTTTGGTTGGAGTCCGTAGCTTTTCTAGGGCATGTTATTTCCGGTGAGGGAATTATGGTGGATCCTCAGAAGATTGCGGCAGTGAAAGATTGGCCTAGACCCACGACCCCGACAGAGATTCGCAGCTTTTTGGGTCTGGCAGGGTACTATCGGAGGTTTGTAGAGGGATTCTCAACCCTCGCCTCCCCATTGACTAAATTGACGCAGAAAGCAGTTAAGTTCCAGTGGTCCGAAGCATGTGAGAAAAGTTTCCAAGAACTGAAGTCAAGATTGACCTCGGCACCGGTATTGGCCTTGCCAGAAGGCACAGAGGGATTTGTAGTCTATTGTGATGCCTCCGGAGTCGGTTTGGGATGTGTATTGATGCAGCACGGAAAGGTTATAGCTTATGCTTCCAGACAACTCAAGAACCATGAGAAGAATTATCCGACGCATGATCTGGAACTTGCAGCTGTTGTGTTTGCCTTGAAAATATGGCGACACTATCTTTATGGGGTTCATGTAGATGTGTTTTCGGACCACAAGAGCCTCCAGTATTTGTTCAAGCAGAAAGAGCTGAATCTGAGACAGCGGCGGTGGTTAGAACTACTTAAGGACTATGATATGGACATATTGTACCATCCAGGGAAGGCAAATGTGGTAGCTGACGCTCTTAGTCGGAAATCCATGGGTAGTTTGGCTCATTTGGGCGTGGATCAGAGACCCCTGGCTCGAGAGGTCTACCAATTAGCCAGCTTGGGGGTTCGTATTTCGGCGTCAGACGAGGGGGATATCTTGGTGCATAATGGAGCAGAATCATCATTGGTCGCGGAAATCAAGGAAAAACAGTTCATGGATCCAGCATTGGTTCGGGTGAAGGAAGCAGTCATGAATGACAAGACCTCAGCATTTGTACTCAGCAGCGAAGATGGTGTATTGCGGTGTCAAGATAGGCTATGTGTTCCGGATGTGGACGAGCTTCGGGAAAGAGTGATGGCAGAGGCTCATACTTCCAGGTATTCTGTGCACCCTGGTTCAATGAAAATGTATCATGACCTCAAGGAGGTTTATTGGTGGAACGGTATGAAAAGGGATGTGGCAGGCTTTGTAGCTAAATGTCCGAACTGTCAACAAGTGAAGGCCGAGCATCAACGGCCTGGTGGATTAACTTAGCTTATAGAAATACCAAGGTGGAAATGGGAGATGATCAATATGGATTTCGTGGTGGGGTTACCTCACACTCAGCGCAAGTTCGATTCAGTATGGGTGATAGTAGATCGACTCACCAAATCAGCTCACTTCCTGCCTGTCAAGTCCACTGATACTGCGGAGCAATATGCAAGATTTTACATCAAAGAGATAGTAAGGCTTCATGGCACTCCACTTTCTATCATCTCAGATCGCGGGGCTCAGTTCACCGCTAACTTTTGGAAGAAGTTTCAGCAAGGTTTGGGAACTCAGGTGAATCTCAGCACAGCTTTCCATCCACAGACCGATGGACAGGCCGAGCGGACCATTCAGACGCTTAAAGATATGTTACGGGCTTGTGTCCTAGATTTTAAAGGTAATTGGGATGAACACTTGCCACTGATAGAATTTGCTTACAATAATAGCTATCATGCTAGCATTCAGATGGCCCCATTTGAGGCATTGTACGGGAGAAGATGTAGATCGCCAATCGGGTGGTTTGAGGTAGGTGAAGCGGAATTGCTAGGGCCGGATATGGTGTACGAAGCTATGGAAAAGGTCAAGGTTATTCAGGAGAGAATGAAAACAGCACAGAGTCATCAAAAGTCCTATGCGGACGTTCGTCGAAGGGATTTGGAGTTTCAAGTCGATGATTGGGTGTTCTTGAGGGTATCTCCTATGAAGGGAGTCATGCGATTCGGAAAGAAAGGGAAATTGAGTCCTAGGTATGTCGGGCCATATCGGATCGTTCAAAGGATTGGTCAAGTTGCTTATAGGCTAGAGTTGCCTCCCGAGATGTCATCAGTGCACCCGGTATTCCACGTGTCCATGTTGAAGAAAGTGATTGGAGATCCATCCACCATCATGCCGGTCGAAGCTATAGAGGTTAATGAAGATCTGTCATATGAAGAGGTTCCAGTTGCCATTCTTGATAGGCAAGTCCGTAAGTTGAGAAATAAGGAAGTTGTCTCCGTTAAAGTATTGTGGCGAAGTCAACAAGTTGAGGAGGCCACATGGGAAGCCGAAAAAGAGATGAAAGAAAAGTACCCCCATTTGTTTGATCAAGCCTAGAAGAAATTAGGTGACCCTCCTACTCCTAGTAACCTGTCATCTTGCCTAAGTTGTTTCCCTCTTAGTATTAGTAAAGTCTCCTTCATTTTGTAATGAGTTAAATGTGTTGTTACCTTGGGTCACTTGAACCGTTCTTGATAAATGAAAGCCTTATAAAGATTTACGTGTTTAATAAACAACTAATAGTAAGTGTAGATTGGTAATGGTTTGTTAAGTGTACATGGTGTGTTAAAATGGTTAAATAAGGTAAGAATTCATTGAAGTGACTAGTTTATGTGCAATTGTAACAATGTGATAGAATATGTGCATTCGTTGAGGTAAGAAAGTGTATACCAGTTGTGAAAAGTGTTGTAGTTGTATATTGTTGTTTGGTAATGTGTTTCGGGGGCCCTCGGACAGGTGGATATGTCCATAATACAAAGGAAACTCTGGCAAAATTTTTTTAAAATATAAGAGTTAGTCAAAATTTTGATGGTTGCATATCATGTCTTTCAAAACCAACTCATTTATTTCAAAATCCTCATTCGAGGATGAATGATCTTAAGGGGGGAGGATGTAAGGCCCCGTAAAAATTTTGTGCATAAAACCTAGTAGCTGTGGTGTCATGGTCCGAATAATGTGTTAGGAATGCGTAGTGATTTAAGTTTCAAAAATGTAGAGAATTAATTTTTCCGAAAAATGTCAAATATGCGGTCAAGAATGCGACCGCAAACCTGACATGCGGACCGCATTCTTGCCGCAAAACGTTCCAGTGAGTTGCCCAAAATTGTGTCAAAAGTGCGGTCGATATGCGATCGCATGTCAAATCTGCGGTGCACTTTGCGACCACAGAATCAACATGCGGTCCGCATAGTGACCGCATTCCTTAACAGAACCTGTGTAAAATTTGGGGCAATTCTGCGGTCACTATGCGGACCGCATGTTGATTCTGCGGTCGCATAGTGCACCGCATAATTGACCCCGGCCCAGATTTTTGTAACATTTTGACCCGATCTCTTCTTTAATATAACACACTTCCTCTTCATTTTATCATATCATCTTACCAAAATTAGAGAGAGAAGAGAGGGTTTTTAGAGAGAGAAATCTTTCATCTTCAAAGATTGTTCCAACCATCTTAATTCCAAGGGATCTTAGGGCAAGGATTCAACATCCCCAATCTTTTCAAGGTAAAAACCCTAACTATTTTCTTTGATTTTCAGTTTTAATTGGGTAAAGAGAGATTTGCATATAATAGCTTTTAAAAATAGAATTTTTACACTCATGCATGATTATTGAACTTGATTTTTAGTAAAAAGAAGTGAGTAGAAGTAAGAGTCTTCAAGAACAAGGTTGGCAAGAGTAAGATAGCGTGGGTAAGCATAAAGTAGGAAGTTAACGGAAGAAAACTCATCACCAGGTATGTATGGCTAATTTTGATTCTTGTAAAATCGCCCAAATGTGTGCGAATTGTTTTGGCATGTGTCAAATTGAGAAATTTTACGTAATTCTTTGATTTCCTTGTTGAGCATTTGATTGATGTTGAACTACGTGTGGTGTGGTATGAAATATGAATTGAAAGATAAAAAGGTAATCGAGATTGGTAAAGAATTGGGAACAACCATTGTGATGGCATATTTGGCTTATTGTGGAAGGAATTTGAAACACCTTAATTGTGGTAAATTGTTGAACATGATTACGTGGGCATTTTCGATTTGGAATACTTGTAACTTGGTTTTGATATTGGCTTGAGAAGAAATTGAGAACATGAACCAATGTGTAAGTTGCTTATTTGAACTTGTTGAAATTGTGTGTAGTACCTTATCTGCTTGTTTGAACTTGTTGTGTTTTAAACTGTAAGGCGGGGTCGTGTTGCGCGCCGCAACGTGAGGAAATAAGGTGTGGGTTGGGGTGATAAGGGTGGCCGAGGTAATAAGGGTGGTCAGGGGCAATAAGGATGGAAAGCGATCGAAATCGCTATTGAAAATTGATACAAAAATCAATAAATGTGAAATTGTAAAAGGAGACAGCAGGAGAGTTTGCAACCTGTGGGGCACCGATTGCCCCTTTGTTTGACTACTTGTGCTTTACGTGATTGATTGGTTATTGTTAAATTGGTTGATCGTAGAAAGTGCTTTGTGTGAGAATTATTTGAAATGAGGAAAATGTGGAAACATGGTTGGGTGGCTTAATTAATTGTTGATGTAATTTAATGGCTTGAGTTTACTTGGGACAAAGTTTGTCCATACATACCGGTACAATTCTAGTGTACTGACGTCCCTTTTGTCGAGGACGCTACATTCGTGTTATGATTGTAGGTGAATCAGTAGCAGGCACTTCAGCTCATCGGTAGTAGTATCCTTCTCCTTCCACTGCCCGTTTTGGTGAGCCCCTTTCTTCCTCGGGGCCTTGTGTGGTTCATGCCACTCGGTTTAGATTTCATTTTGGTTTTGTAAGGTATAGCCGGAGCCTTGTTACCGGCAAGTATTGTATTTCCCTTTTTGTATCCTAGAGGCTCCATAGACATGTAAACCGTGGGATTGTGGCCTATGTATATGTATGGGGCGTTGTAAATATAAATTATGAACTTGTTAGTGAATCAATCACATGGTTATGTTTATGCATTATGAAATCAGTCATTATTGGTAAAATATTTGGTTAATGAGAAACAATCAACACGGGGTTAACGCGTGGGAATGAAAGGCACCCAGGTCCGCTTGACTGGGGCAACTCGGTCGGGCGCCGGTCATGTCCCTCGATTTGGGGCGTGACAGTTTTGCAGGAGGGGTCTCTTTTTTCTTTAAATATAGAGGTTCAAACTCCAACTCTCTATCCCAAAACCCCGTACCTTCCTGAGATAGCACCCACTCTGCTAGACTTTCACCATTTACCTCTTCTAAGTTCATTAGGCATGCCTGAAGGGGATCTTCAGTGGTCAATTCTACATTATCTGTCTCCACTATCACATCAACCGCATCAATAAGAGAGCAATTCGTGAACTCACTAGGGCGCCTCATGGATTTTTTCACATTGAATATGATCTCCTCATCATTCAACCTCATTTTGAGTTCCCCAATCTCACAATCAATCAATGCTCTCCATGAGAGATTTGGTAGACTTCAGCCACCCCATTTCAGTGGCGTTGAGGGCGAGGATGCCCAGGGTTTCTTGGATAAGTGTCAGAAGATGCTGCGTACGGCTGGTATTCTTGAGTCCAGCGGAGTTTCATTTACTACATTTCAGTTCACCGGTCCCGCATTTGATTGGTGGGAGGAGTTTGAGAGGCGTAGGCCTGCAAGAGCAGCACCTCTCACATGGCAGCAGTTCTCTACTCTCTTTCTAGAGAAATATGTACCTCGGTCTCGTCGCGAGGAGCTACGTCGCCGGTTCGAGTGGTTGATTCAGGGCGACATGTCTGTGACTCAGTATGAGCTTAGATTCACTCAGTTGGCTAGGCATGCCACATGGATGATCCCCACCGATAGGGAGAGGATCAGGAGGTTCATTGATGGCCTCAACTACTCTATCCGTATTCTTATGACCGGCGAGCGAGTTCTGTCATCATCGTTTGAGCAGGTTGCTGATATGGCACGCTCCATTGAGGCGGATCGTCGCCGAGAGAGAGAGGAGCGGGAGGCCAAGAGGCCTCGCGGTTCTGGCAGTTTCAGCGGTGCTCCATCTAGAGGGCATTCCCGGCAGAGCCGAGGTCGCTCATCTAGACCTTCTCATTCAGGCCGCCCAGAGCAGAGCGGAGGTTCTTATGGTCGTGGTCGACAGGGGTTTCAGCAGGGTCGGTCATCACTTAGTGCCCTCCCAGCCCAGAGTGCAGCACCTACTTCTCCAGCACCGGGTGCATGTTATGAGTGTGGTGAGTTTGGCCACATGAGGAGACATTGCCCTCGACTACGTAGGGGCAGGACTCAGCAGAGGGATCAGCCCTCCTCTTCAGCACCATCTCAGGCTAGTAGAGGTGGAGGTCAGTCTTCTCGTGGTCGCCCCAGGGGCGAGGAGAGATCTGGTGGAGGCCAGGCACGGTTCTATGCACTTCCTGACAGGCGTGATGCAGTTGCCTCCGATGCTGTGATTACAGGTATCATTTCTGTTTGTCACAGAGATGCCTCTATTCTATTTGATCCAGGGTCCACCTATTCTTACGTGTCCTATTATTTTGCACATCATTTGGGTGCGACTCGTAGTAGTCTTGATTTACCTGTTCATGTATCCACCCCCGTGGGTGATACGATTGTTGTGGATCATGTCTATAGATCCTGTGTTATATCTATTGGGGGTCTGGAGACCCAGGTAGATTTGTTATTGTTGGGGATGGTGGACTTTGATGTTATATTGGGTATGGACTGGTTGTCTCCGTATCATGCTATATTGGACTGTCATGCTAAGACAGTTACGTTGGCCATTCCTGGTATTTCTCGGATTGAGTGGCGGGGTTCGACCGATTTTGTCCCTAGCCGTGTTATTTCGTTCCTAAAAGCTCGGAAGATGGTTGAAAAAGGGTGTTTATCGTACTTAGCTTTTGTGAGAGATGTGGGAGCTGAGTCTCCTAGCATTGATTCCGTACCTGTTGTGAGGGATTTCCCAGATGTATTCCCCTCAGACCTGCCGGGCATGCCGCCGGACAGGGATATTGATTTTGGCATTGACTTGGTGCCGGGCACTCAGCCCATATCCATTCCTCCTTATCGAATGGCACCAGCTGAGTTGAAAGAACTGAAAGAGCAGCTTCAAGAACTTCTGGATAAGGGTTTCATCCGTCCTAGTGTGTCCCCGTGGGGCGCGCCGGTATTATTTGTTAAAAAGAAAGATGGCTCCATGCGAATGTGTATTGATTATAGGCAATTGAACAAAGTGACAGTGAAGAACAAGTACCCTCTACCGCGCATAGATGATTTGTTTGATCAGTTACAGGGTGCGAGGGTGTTTTCTAAGATCGATCTTCGTTCGGGCTATCATCAGCTGAAGATCAAGGACTCAGATATTATGAAGACTGCATTCAGGACCCGATATGGTCATTATGAGTTTCTTGTGATGTCGTTTGGGCTGACCAACGCCCCAACAGCATTTATGCATCTGATGAACAGTGTTTTCGGGCCTTATTTGGACTCATTTGTGATTGTGTTCATTGATGACATTCTAGTCTACTCCCGTAGTCAGGAGAAGCATGCTCAGCATTTGAGTATTGTGTTGCAGAGATTGAGGGAGGAGAAGCTATATGCTAAATTCTCCAAGTGCGAGTTTTGGCTCGAGTCCGTAGCATTTCCTGGGACATGTGGTGTCTCGTGATGGTATTCAGGTTGATCAGAAAAAGATAGAGGCGGTGCAGAGTTGGCCTAGACCGTCCTCAGCTACAGAGATCAGGAGTTTTCTTGGTTTGGCGGGATATTATCGCCGGTTTGTTCAGGGATTTTCATCCATTGCTTCTTCATTGACTAAATTGACCCGGAAGGGTGCACCATTCGTGTGGTCGGATGAGTGCGAGGAGAGCTTTCAGAAGCTCAAGACAGCTTTGACCACAGCTCCAGTGTTAGTATTGCCATCAGCTTCAGGTTCATATACCGTTTATCGTGATGCCTCGAGAGTGGGGATAGGTTGTGTGTTGATGCAGGAAGGTAAGGTGATTGCTTATGCTTCTCGGCAGTTGAAGCCACATGAGAAGAACTTTCCTGTTCATGACTTGGAGCTAGCCGCCATTGTTCATGCATTGAAGATTTGAAGGCACTATTTGTACGGTGTGTCTTGTGAGGTGTATACCGACCATCGTAGTCTCCAGCACTTGTTCAAACAGAAAGACCTTAATTTGAGACAGTGGAGATGGCTTGAGTTGCTGAAGGATTATGACATTACTATATTATATCATCCGGGGAAGGCCAATATGGTGGCCGATGCTTTGAGCCGGAAGGCGGTCAGTATGGGAAGATTGGCATATATTCCAGCTGAGGAGAGGCCATTTGCTTATGATGTTCAGGTGCTAGCCAATCGGCTAGTGAGGTTAGATATTTCGGAGCCCGATCGGGTATTGGCTTGTGTTGTATCTCGGTCATCTCTATATGATCGTATTCGTGAGCGCCAGTATGATGATCCACATTTGGCTGTCCTTAGGGATAGAGTTCAGCATGATGATGCTAGAGATGTCACCATTGATAGTGACGGCGTATTGAGGATGCATGGCCGGATATGTGTGCCCAATGTTGATGGCCTTCGTGAGTTGATTCTGGAGGAGGCCCATAGCTCGCGGTATTCTATCCATCCAGGAGCCGCTAAGATGTATCAAGATTTGAAACAACACTATTGGTGGAGAAAGATGAAAATGGACATTGTCGGACATGTAGCACGGTGCCTCAACTGTCAGCAGGTTAAGTACGAGCATCAGAGGCCCGGTGGTGTATTTCAGCGCATTGATATTCCTGAGTGGAAATGGGAGAGGATCACTATGGACTTTGTTACTGGACTCCCTCGGACGGCGAGGAAGTTTGATTCCGTATGGGTGATTGTGGATAGACTGACCAAGTCAGCTCACTTCATTCCAGTTAGTACTACCTACTCATCGGAGCGGTTGGCAGCGATCTTTATTCGAGAGATTGTTCGGTTGCATGGAGTTCCAGTGTCTATCATATCCGACAGGGGTACTCAGTTCACTTCTCAGTTTTGGAGAGCATTTCAGCGAGAGATGGGTACTCGGGTTGAGTTGAGTACAACATTTCACCCCCAGACAGACGGACAGTCTGAGCGCACTATTCAGATCTTGGAGGATATGTTGCGAGCTTGTGTGATTGATTTTGGTGGTTCGTGGGATGAGTTCCTACCACTTGCCGAGTTTGCCTACAACAACAGTTATCAGTCGAGTATTCAGATGGCCCCGTATGAGGCATTGTATGGCAGGCGGTGTAGATCCCCCGTGGGATGGTTTGAGCCTGGTGAGGTTAGATTGATAGGGACTGAGTTAGTCCAGGATGCTCTGGATAGAGCAAAGTTGATCCAGGAGAGGCTTCGTACAGCACAGTCTCGTCGGAAGAGTTATGCGGACCGTAGAGTTCGAGAGTTGTCTTTCATGGTTGGTGACAGAGTATTGTTGAAGATTTCACCTATGAAGGGTGTCATGAGGTTTGGGAAGAAAGGGAAGTTGAGTCCCGGGTACATTGGTCCTTTTGAGATACTTAGGAGAGTTGGAGAGGTGGCATATGAGTTGGCCTTGCCGCCCAGCTTATCCAGTGTTCATCCAGTATTCCATGTGTCTATGCTCCGGAAGTACATTGGAGATCCGTCTCATGTATTAGATTTCAGCACCATTCAGCTCGATGGTGATCTATCCTATGATGTGGAGCCTATTGCCATTTTGGGACGGCAGGTGAGAAAATTGAGGTCTAAGGAGATTGCATCAGTTAAGGTTCAGTGGAGAGGTCGACCCGTGGAGGAGGCCACTTGGGAGATCGAGCGGGAGATGCGGAGCAGATATCCTCACTTGTTTGAGACTTCGGGTATGTTTCTTGACCCGCTCGAGGACGAGCGTTTGCTTAAGAGGGGAGAATGTGACGACCCGGCCCGTCGTCACGGGAATTACCACCCCTTATGTTGAAATTGTATGTTTTATGCTTTTATATCAGTGTTAAAGTCTATCGGGTGAATTAGGAGTGAATTGGATTGAAAATGAGGCATATAGCCTTTTTGAAGGAGACTTGAATAAGGAAAGTCAACCCGGAGTTGACTATTTGGTTAGAGGGCTCGGAATCGGATTTTGATGATTCGGTTAGTTCCGGAAGGTGATTTGTGACTTAGGGGAGCGATCGGAATTGAATTTGGAGGCCCGGTGTAGAAATAGGCTTGAATTGGCTAAGGTTGAATTTTGGCGAAATCCGAACGGTAGGTGAGATTTTGATCCGGGGGTCGGAATGGAATTTCGACAGTTGCAGTAGCTCCGTTAGGTGATTTTGGATGTGCCTGCAAAATTTCAGGCCATTCGGACGTCGTTTGGTCGGGTTTTTGATTGAATGTGTAATTCGGAATGTTTTAAGGAATTTAGGCTTGAATTTGATGTGAATTATGGGTTTTGGTGTTATTAGACGTGTTTTGAGGATTGGAGCAAGTTCGAATAAGGTGTTAAGATGTGTTGGTATGTTTGGATGAGGTCCCGGGGGCCTCGGGGTGTTTTCGGGTGGCTAAACGGGAGAAAATTGTGGAAAAATTGCAGGTTGGGATTCTGTTTCTGTTGTTTCCGCTCCTGCGAAATTATGGGCGCAGGAGCGAGTCCGCAGAAGCGGACGAGGGGCGCAGGAGCGCTTGGTTACGCAGAAGCGGACTCCTTTCCGCTGAAGCGGCATCGCTGGTGCGAGCCAGTGATCGCAGAAGCGGACGAGAAGAAAATGGGAAGGTCCGCAGAAGCGGATTCTTGACCGCCTGGGCGAGTCCGCAGGAGCGGACTCTGGAGCGCAGAAGCGGATGTTTTCGCAGAAGCGGACGTTTTATCGTAGAAGCGGACGCGCTTAAGCGGTCCTTTGCTCGCAGAAGCGGAATTGGCCGGCTAGGCCTGGAACCGCTGAAGCGACCCTTTGGTCGCGGATACGGACTCGTAGGAGCGGAATTTTATCCGCAGAAGCGAAAATCGCTGTGAGTTAAGTGTATCAGAAGTTAGAAAAAAATTTCAGAACATTTCACACATTTGGGTCTCGGCTTTAGAGGCGATTTGGGCGATTTTGAAGAGAAATTCAAGGGAAATCATCAGGTAATCAACTATGGACTTAAACTATGATTAGTATTGGTAATATTATGCAATTATATCATGAAAATGGAGGAATTTGGGGTGATTCATGGAAGATTTAACCCTAGGCTTGAACTTTAGAAAATCAAGGTTTTGAATGGGCAAATGGAGTCCGAATTTGGTAAAATTGATATGCTTAGACTCGTATTGAGATGAGGGTTCCGAATATGTGATTTTCGTAATTTTTCGGCAAGCGTACCGAAAGTCGGGTTTTGACAACTTTGGGAATTTTGATGTAAATCGAGTTGTATTGATTGGGTGTCGTCCCATTGGCCTAATTTGTTGTATTTCTACTGTATTTGAGCAGATTCTACGCGTGCGGAGCTTGATTCTCGTGGCAAGGGCATTGCGGAATAGTCGTCGCGCTATATTGAGGTGAGTAATAGATGTGGGTGATGACCGGCGGGTTCGAAACCCCGGTATACCACTTTGTGACGCTGTATAGCGGCGAGACACGCACACTCTTGAGAGTGCGGGGTCGATCATGAACTGGAGACTATATATTAGTCCGACCTGTTGATACCGTATTATTGGCTATTCTCGAGCCGTCGAACCTCCTTCTCGGATGGTTGCATATATATATATATATTGTGATAATGGCCACTCTTGAGCCGTTGAACCCCCTTCTTGGGCGGTTGAGTATACATGTGGGCCGTGAGCCGGTTATTGGATCCCGCGAGGATCGTTATCATTGTCTTATCATATAGACATGTTAGTTACTACTAGTCCGTAGCTATTTCTGTTATCATGCTAATTCCAATCTCTGGAACTTGATATTACTGTTTTCAACTGAAAAATGATAAAAGATGTTTTCAAAAAATACTTTTGAGCCTGCGAGGTCAGTATCCGCATATTAGCCGACTAGTAGTGGATCGGGCCGCGCGCCGCAGCAGGATATATGTTGGATCGGACTGCACGCCGCGAGAATATCTCTATGAGATGTGCTTGGGCTGTAGGAGCCCCTCCGGAGTCCGAACCCCCACAGTGAGCACGGGTACCCAAAATTGGAGTCGGGCTACGCGCCGTAGCGGTCATATCATGCATTGCATTGCATTTAGCTACATCTGCTAGCTGTTATACTGTTTTGCTGGTACTTGTTGGTACAGGTACAGTTGATATTGATTCTGTGACAGGGTATTTGATTACAGCTTTACATAGTGCTTTATTGCGGATTTCTTATCTGCGCTGTCTTACCCTTGTTTATTACCACTGAGTCTGGCAGTACTCATTTTACTCCCTGCACCTTGTGTGCAGATCCAAGTACCTCTCAGCAGTGATCCAGTAGTTGTGCGAGGCGACGTCTGTGGGATATACGAGGTAGCTGCAGAGTCCGCGGGACCCGATATTCCTTCTTACCGTCTTGATTTTGTATTGACTTTTCTTTCCACACTTGGTATCTTGTAAACCTTTATACACTCATGTTCAGTAGAGGCTCATGACTCTTGACCCTTCGGTCTATGGGAGTTAGTATATTTTGGGACTTGGTTTCCCCGTTGTTGGTATAAGTATTACTATTGTTTCATATTTTGAAATGCTTAAATGGGTTACAGAGAGCTTCTAGCTCCATTGTTAATATTGATTGGTCAGGCTGGCTTAGCAATGTGCTGGGCGCCATCACGACCGGATTTGGGGTCGTGACACTCCGGGTCTCCGAGAATCGAACCCGCAGCCCTTGGATCTCCAACAATCGAACCCGCAGTCCACAAACAATATCACTCCGGGTCTCTGGGAATCGAACCCACATCCCTGGGATCTCCGGGAATTGAACCCGCAGTCCACAAAAAATATCACTCCGGGTCTCTGGGAATCGAACCCACAGCCCTGGGATCTTCGGGAATTGAACCCGCAGTCCACCAACACAACAAATAAAGAAACGCACAGAGAAAAATATAATATGCTTAACTACAACTTCACCGAAACTAGTGCCAACAATTATCAAGAAGTTCAAGTAAGGCAATTAGGCAATTAGACAGATAAATCCTATCTAGTCATGCTTTTTAGCGAATACCGGGTAAATGTAACAATTTAATCATCTAAGAATAGGAATATCACTGATCGGACAATTCAAATAAAGTGTGTTGCAACAACCAGCGCATGTACACGCCCGTCACCTCGCGTACAAGGCATTTAAACTATAACATAATATCCTAGGGGTGAAAGTTCCCCCATATGAGGTTAGACAAGGCACTTACCTCGACTCCAGTGCAAAATCGCTAAGAGACAACTCTCTTGTCGCGAATGTCGGCCTTCACAGGTGTAGTATCTGATAAAAATCAATAGAATCACATCAAAATAGGCCAATTGGGCTTACCTAACCAAAACAATTCAAAATACACCAAAACCCACAAGTTTCCAAAACCCGACTTTTGGTACGCTTCTCGAAAATTACGAAAGTTATATATTCAGAACCCTCGTCTCAATACGAGTATAAGCATGTAAAGTTTACTAAATTCGGACTCCATTTGCCCATTCAAACCTTTAATTTTTCTAAAGTTCAAGCCTAGGGTGAAAACCCCCATTAAATACCCCAAATTCCTCCATTTTCATGAAAAACTTGCATAATATTATCAACAACAATCATAATTTGAGTCCATAATTGATTACCTGAAGAAACCCCTCGAATTCTCCTTCAAAATCGCCCAAATCGCCCCTTAAGCCGAGCCCTCAATGTTTGGAATGTTTCTGAAATTTATAACTTCTGATATAATTAAACCCTCTGCGATTTTCGCTTCTGCGGACTTTTTCCTCCTCTGCGGAACCGCTTCCGCGACCATTTGGTTGCTTTTGCGAAACCCCAGGCTTGGCTGGCCCAATCCGCTTCTGCGAGCCCAAGGCCGCTTCCGCGAGGTCGCTCCAGCAGAAAAATGTCCGCTCCTACGAATAAGAGTCCGTTTCTACGGACTCGCTTAAGCGAGCAGCCATCCGCTTCTGCAGAGTCTTCACCTAGGGCCCCAAACCGCTTCTGCGGTCAAGACTTCCGCACCAGCGATAGCACCTCAGCGGACAAGAGTCCGCTCCTGCAAACTATTCCGTTACCGTGCTCCAACTTCCGCTTCAGCGGACTCGCCTCTGCGGTTCCATTTCCCCAGGGGCGAAAACAACAGAACCAGTACCCAAACCTGCAATTTTCCATGCTTTCTCCCGTTTAACCGTCCGAAATCACCCCGAGGCCCCCGGGACCTCATCCAAACACACCAACACATCCTAATACCTTATTCGAACTTGTTCCAATCCTCAAAATACGTCTAACAACATCAAAACCCATAATTTACATCGAATTCAAGCCTAAATTCCTTAAAACTTTCCGAATTACACATTCGATCTAAAACCCGACCAAATGACGTCCGAATGACCTGAAAATTTGCGGACATATCCAAAATCACATAATGAAGCCATAGAAATTGTCGGAATTCTATTTCGACCCCCAGATCAAAATCTCACCTATCGTTCGGATTCACGAAAATTTCAAACTTCGTCATTTCAAGCCTAATTGAGCTACGAACCTCCAAAATACATTCCGCACGCGCTCCCAACCCCAAAATCACCTAACGGAGCTAATGGAACCATTGGATTTCCGTTCCGAGGTTGTCTTAACATTGTTCCGACTACGGGCCATTTTCCAACTATAAAGCTCCTAATTAGGGACCAAGTGTCCCAAAACACTCCGAATTCCAGAACCGACCCTCCCGGCAAACCACAATAGCAGAAATGAACTTAGGGGAACAGTTAAATGGGGTTCGGGGCGTAAATTTCAAAACGACCGGCCGGGTCGTCACATTTAATTTGGAGGTCCGTTGTAGAAATAAGCTTGAATTGGCTAAGGTTGAATTTTGGCGAAATCCGAACGGTAGGTGAGATTTTGATCCGGGGGTCGGAATGGAATTCCAACTATTTCTGTAGCTTCGTCATATGATTTTGGATAATCTGCAAATTTTCAAGTCATTCGGACATCGTTTGGTCAGGAGTTTGATTGAATGTTAGTTTCGAAAGTTTGAGTTGAATCCTAGGCTTGAATCCGCTATAATTCGATAATTTCTGTGTTTAAGGGCGTGTTTTTAGGATTGGAACAAGTTCGTATCGTGTTTTGGAGTATGCTGGTTGTTTTCGTTGGGGTCCCGGGGGCCTCGGGGTGAATTCGGACCATCATCCGGGCATTTTGGAGACTTTGGAATATGGAGAAAATTGCAGAAAACTGTGCAGGATTTTAGCCTTCGCGTTTGTGAGGCTAAGGCTGTGTTCGCGTAGGCTGGGCTAAGATGAGCGTCGCGTTCACATCCCAGATGGTCGCGTTCGCGTAGGAGAAATAATTGGACGCATCGCGTTCGCGTCCCTGTGGTCGCGTTCGCGTAGAATAAAATATGGCGGCTGAGGAATTTGGTCATCGCGAACGCGTGGAGCAGTGTCGTATTCGCGAAGGGTAAGCTGGATTGTGCATCACGGACGCGTGGGGTGTCACGCGAACGCATAGGGTTATTTGGTCAGGCAGTGAATTTAATTACAGAACACAGACCAGTCGCAGGTTTAGACATAAAACCTCCATTTTTTAGTCTTAGAGAGAGAAACTCGCGGGAGATTGCTGGGAATTCATCGGGTATTTGTCGGAGGTAAGTTTTATGCCTTAATTACAGTATTTTATCATGGAATCCTTAGGTATTTCACTGTTAATGGAAGATTAAAGGGGGATTTTAGCCCTAGGCCTAAATTATGGAAAATCACTAATTTGAATGGGCAAATGGAGTCCGATTTTGGTAAATTTTATATGCTTAGACTCGTGTTGAGACGAGGGTTCCGTATATGTGACTTTCGTAATTTTTCGGGAAGCGTACCGAAAGTCGGGTTTTGGCAACTTTGTAGTTTTTGGTGTAAATTGAATTGTTTTGACTGGGTATCATCCCATTGGCCTATTTTCATGTATTTTCACTATATTTGATCAGATTCTACACTTGCGGAGATTTATTCTCGTGGCAAGGGCATCGCGGTGTA
This sequence comes from Nicotiana noctiflora, assembly GCA_032618575.1. NCBI lineage: Eukaryota > Viridiplantae > Streptophyta > Magnoliopsida > Solanales > Solanaceae > Nicotiana > Nicotiana noctiflora. The sequence continues at coordinate 77,677 of JASVEL010013140.1, forward strand.
GTCGTCGAGCCGAATTGAGGTGAGTAATGGATGTGGGTGATGACCAGCGGGTTCGAAACCCCGGTATACCACTTTGTGACGCTGTATAGCGACGAGACACGTAATCTCTTGTGAGTGCGGGGTCGATTGTGATTGGGGATTATGGCTTAGTGCGACCTGTTGATATTATATTGTGATATTGGCTATTCTTGAGCCGGTGAACCTCCTTCTCAGATGGTTGTGTACTTTTATGGGCTGTGAGCCAGTGATTGGGATCCTGCGAGGATCGTTATCATTGTTTCTGTGATATTGACATGCTAGTTTTACTACCAATCCGGACCTATTACTGTTATTATGATTTTTCCAGTCTCTGGAACTTTGACATATTGTTTTCAACTGAAAAATGATAAAAGAGTTTTCAAAACTACTTTTGAGCCTGTGACGCCGCAGCAGTATATATGTTGGATCGGACTGCACACCGCAGTGATATTGTGCTTGGGCTGTAGGAGCCCCTCCGGAGTCTGAACCCCCACAGTGAGCACGGGTACCCAAATTGGATCGGGCTACGCGCCGTAGCAGTCATTTCATACATTGCATTGCATTTAGCTACATCTGATAGCTGTTATATTATTTTGTTGATACTTGTCAGTACAGTTACTGTTGATATTGAGACTGTTGCAGGGTATTTGATTACATCTTTACATAGTGCTATATTGTGATTTCTTATCTACGCTGTCTTACCCCTGTTCATTACCACTGAGTCTGGAAGTACTCACTTTACTCCCTGCACCTTGCAGGTACGTCTCAACAGACCTGATCCGGTAGCTGTTTAGAGGCATTTCTGCGGGATAGTCAAGGTAGCTGCCGCGTCCGCAGGACCTGACTCCCCTTCCAGCTGTCTTTTCATTTCGTACTGTTATTTATTTCCGCACTGAGTATTGTTGTAGATACTATTGTACTTTTATTCTCTTTAGAGGCTCTTGACTCTTGAACCCTCAGTCTTTGGGGAGTTGTTACTGTTTGGGACTTGATCCCCGTGTTTGGTATTTCTATCACTGTTGACTTATTTCTATTATGCCTAAATTGGATACAGTGAGCTCATAGCCCCGTGAGCGTTGATAATTGGTCGGGCTGGCCTAGCAGTGTGCTGGGCGCCATCATGACCGAGTTTGGGGTCATGACAAATTGGTATCAGAGCCTAGGTTTACTAGGCCTCACGAGTCTTTAGCCGGTTGGTAGAGTCTTGTGGGTCGGTACGGGGACGCCTGTACTTATCCTCGGGAGGCTGCGAACCTTTAGGAAACACTTCACATTTCTTGAACTCTGTCGTGCGATCTTGTTGTTAGGAGAACTGAACTTCTATATTCTATTCTTTCGCAGATGGCGAGAGCTCGAGCATTAGGACGAGGTGGACGACCTCCATTGCCACCTACTAGAGGCCATGGGCGCGGTTGTGGTAGAGGTAGAGGTAGGGCAGCTAAGGCAGTGCCAGTTGACCCGCCCGTTGTAACTATTCAGGAGCAGCCTTATCGTGGCAAACTCAACCCGAAGGTATGAGCAGGCACTAATACTCTTACCCGAATAGTGGTTCGGGGTCAATTTCCTTAGGGAGTTAGATTTTTGGAGTGAATAATTGTGTTGCACTAGAATTGAGTTTTGGCTTCTAGTTTATCTTCAAACATTTTTGGTATTTTCAATGTATAAACTATTGTGTTGTCTAAATTATGCTAAGGCTATTTCTAAGTATGATTTGTTAATGGGAAAAAGGGATTAGGGAAGTAGCTTATACGTAGGTGGAATAACTAACTGGTATGGAAATTCAATGCGAAGATGATACATGGGATATTCGGATAGCTGTTGCTCTATACATTCATTCTCACACCTCTCGGTATAGAGAACAATTTTTCCTAATTGAATCTCTCGAGACCAATTGGGTAGGCTAATTTGCCCAAGCAACTTTAGGCTCAAGTTGGGTAATTACTCTCTCGAGGTTTATACCCGTTACTTGGAACTACCATTCTCATGGGTCCATCCCAAGTTCTTGTTGGGATTAATTGAGAGGTTTTAGACCCTCTTTCTCAAGTAAAGACCCAACCCACAAAATAGATTTCATGTTTGCAACCACAAAATCCCAATTAAACACATTCAATCAACCCAAAACCAATTACCCACAATCATCCTTGCATTTAATATTCTAACCCATCAATTACCCACACTAGGGTTGGGCTACAATCCTAGCTATGTGTTTAGCTAGCCATATAAATTGAAGAAGATGAAGAAATTGAAGCTAAAATTGACATAATAATTAATTGGAAATGAAATCTAAAGTTAAACTAGTACAAAATTGCCCAAAATAGGCGTATTCAAGTTCCTCACGAGCTCAGCCATCACTGTGTATTGTCTATCCTCACCTAAAAAAGAAAAAGAAGCTATTTATACTACCCTGAAATTTTCGAACAAAAATGCCCCTGCGGGACTCATGCGGACCGCACACTTTTGTCGTGCGGCCGTGTTGGGCTAAGGTCTACTGCTGGAAGAGGTATGCGGACCGCACACATTTGTCATGCGGCCACGTGAGTACAATAGCGTGGACCGCATACACTTGTCATGCGGCCGCACTTCACAGTAACGCGGACCGCATACATTTGTCATGCGGCCGCACTCCACAAATTCTTTACATGCACAGTTTCTGATCCTTTACCCACGCGGGCCGCACTGATATGGAACGTGGCCACGTGGGCCTTGTTCCTTAATTAATTCCAGCTCGGGTCTTCTTCATCGCGGACCGCACAACTTTGGACGCGGTCCACGTGGGTTTGATTTGCACCTGTAGGCTTCTCTGATCTTCTCCTGCGTGGTCGCACACCAAATCAGTGCAGTCCACGCAGAGTATGCTTGAACTCTGAGTCTCTGAACCATCCTATGCGGCCGCACACCAAAACAGTGCGGTCCGCACAGGCTTCCTTGAAGTCCTTCATCTCTTCGTTGACTCTTTGCCGGTTTCACTCCTTTTTGAGCAACTTTGATGATATTCATCCTTTATTCGCACAAACCTACAAATTAGCGCACATGTAAGTAATTCAAAGCCATTTAATCACATTTTATGCACAAAGCTAAGGTAAGACGGGGGTTCAAAATCATGCAAAATTCCTAGTTATCAACTCCCCCAAACTTAAACCTTTGCTTGTCCTCAAGCAAATCAAAACTAAGACCTAGCCTTCAAAGAAAAGACACCAAATCACCCCAACTTGTCCGGGGGTAACCTCACAAACATCAATTGGGACTAACAATTGCCCCTAATGCAAATGTATCATTGACACCTTTTTGAAAACTTTTAAGCATTGTGGTTCAAGTGTGACACAAGAGCTTCGAGGGTTGACTCGATCCATCAAGGAGCCTTTCTTAAGCTCTTTGGTTATTGTGGACCCCAAACTCATACACCTTCGGCTCTCCCTAAGTGAATCTCACCTTTTAGGGTATTTGCACTCAATATCATTGTGGAGAATTTCACACTCACGCTCTCAAAGAAGAGACCCTAAGCCCGACACTAAGTACCATAGGCTTGCCCTTTATGTAAGTATCCACTAATGTAGGCTCTTCTCGACTTGAGATCATATAGGGCTTTTTTTGGGAGTCACTGTGAAAGCTTTTTGGGTAGGGTAGGACTTTGGTTCTTAGTGGTTCAACCTTCCCTGAAGCGTTTCTTTTGATTCATTTATGGAACACCTTTTTGACTCTTTTCGGCATTTCCTCTTTTAAGGGGTGAAAGTGAGGCACCATGGCACTCTTCCATTTTGCAATTGACATTTCTTTCTTTGACCATTTCAGTCTCATTCTTCCTTCTTCCCTTTTCACTTATCAACTCTTTTTGGTCCCCCCATTTTGGGCCTTTTTCAACTTCTCGCTTGTTTTTCTCTTTGTTTCCTTTTTCTTCATGCCTTTTCTTTTTCTTACTGCATTTGTGCCTTTTTGCCACTTTGGTGCCTTTCTTGTTCATATCTTGTCTTTGCCCCCCCAAACTTATACTTTTGCTATCACTTTAAGGGAAGATCTTTGGGTGCCAAGAGAAGGTCTAAATTGGGTATAGGCTTGCACTTTGGTTTATGAAGAAACAAGGTTTTAGGCTCAAAAAGGGTGACTAGGGATTCATTTATTGGTAGGTTCGAAGGAATGATTCATGATATGTTCATTTGGATCAAAGTTGGCCTACACTCACTTCCCAAGTCAAGTTTCACCTAGGATTTCGCTTCAACAAACATTCGGGGCAAGTTCTAGACCATCGGTACGGTGCTTGGGCTCACAATTCTATTTTCTCACCACACTTTCACTCAGAGATCACCAAGAAATGGAGTTAAAGGCCCACAAAAACCTCGAAATAGATTCGAGCACACTTTGGTCCATATGACCAATCGATGGTTGTTCGATCAACACAAGACTCTCAAGGCCACAACTTTCACCAATCTAGACACAACTTGATGTCTTTGACCATAAGAACGGAGACAAATGTGCTAGGCCCAAGTGAAGTTCGCCCGAGGTACCCTTAACCAACAAAAAGTTTGAAAATCAAGAACAAAAAAGGAGAAAAACTGACTCAACCCTTAAGAAAGTTGTCACGCTATCTATCATAGGGAAGAGCCACCCGATTCACACAACACTTTACCCTTGGAATGAACCGTGGCATTAAGAAAACCAAGGGTTTATTGAAAGCATGAAACAAAATCTAATGATTCTACGAGAATAACCAAAATATGAAAAAGCAAATGAACTATGAACAAAGATAGATCCGAATATACAGTCAAAAAGTGTTCAAAATGAAACTAAAGTAGATCAAAGCGTTAAAATATATACAAATACTATGTCTACGAATGTACTGAATATAGTCAAATATATACAATCCCAAAATCAAAAACAGTAGGGCATACCCCCACGAATAAAAGCTAGCATTGTCCCCAATGCTAACTATCAAATAAAGCACAAAGAGAAAGGATATAGATGGCCCCTCAAGCCTGATCAACAAGGTGGCTCTGACTGGCTCCTTCATCCGCTGTAGTGGTGGGGACCTCAGACTGGTCCCCAACCTGCTGCTGTGCTGCTGGGACAGGTGCCTGCTCTGGAGGAGGCTTATCTGCTGCTGTGGGTCCTGCTGTGGGTGCACTAGAGGATCCCTCCTGCTGCTCAGGGGCTACCATGATAACCATCACTCCCTTAGTGTTGGGTAGCTTCCTCTTCTTGCATGGCCTGAGCTCCTCCTACGGCTGCTCCGGCTGTGGCTCTATGGCTGGCTCACCAAATAGAAGGTCTAGGGACAACTGATTAGCTAACACCTTGTCCACCTGCTCCTTTAGAGCTGCAACCAACTCCATCAAGGCCTTGGTCTTCCTCAGCTTCCTATGCTCCCTAGCAAGGCTCTTGAGTGCCTTGCTATGTGAATCGACAGCCTCAGCCAGACTATCCTGCTTCTTCATCATCTTTTCCTTATTTTCCAGGATTTTCTTCAATGTGTCCCCAATAGAAGCTGGGACGTCCACCGTTACTGGTGAACTGTGGGACTGAACCACTATCGTCAAAGTGCACAACTTGGATGTCGCAGCTCACATCCAGTTGTTCAAGCTGGTAAAAGTGTAGGACAGCTGGTTGGCAGTGAACCAGTGCGTCTTGGAGACTGGAATCTCCGGGTCAGCTGTAGATGAGAAGGGTGCTGTAGATGGACCCGGAGGGAGTGAAGTGGCCTGCTCAGTAGTAGTGACAGCTGGCTTCTCAGACTGGCCAGCTGTGGTGGAAGTGGTGGCTTGGCCCTTTTTGGCCGTCTTAGGGTTGTCCGGACCCTTTTGATCATACCACGAATACGCCCCCACCGGAGGTACCAGAACATCAAACTTCTTCCTTTTCACTTTCAGCTCTCTAAAGTAATCGTCAATGTGTTGGGGAAGGGTAGTTTGTATTGGTCTCATTGGCCACATTGGAGATGACCCTATACATGATATTTCCCACATTCAGTGGGAAGCCTGCCATGATCGAAGCTACCAACACCGCTCTATCAATCGACACTGAATGGTCGTGAGTGGTGGGATCCAGGCAGTTGCAGACAAAGGTCAACCACCCTTTCGCCTCGAAGCTGAGGGTGTTTCTGTAAATTTTCTCCTGTGCTTTTAGCCACACCGGAACAGTTCCGGGAGCCGCTAGCACCTCTGCTAACCAAGGTCGAACCTCCTCCTTCTAAGCCAACTTCTCTAGATAATGAGATTCATCTTCCTCTACAAATCCCAAAAACTCATTGAGCGACTTTCCATCAAATAACACAATTTGGTCCCTGTGAACACATGATTTTTGCACTAGGTAATTAAATTCTCAAATTAAAATAAAATAATATTTTTTGAGTGTAATTGCATGTCTTGTTTGAAATTAGCTACACTTTGTGTTTTTGAATAATTGGAAATTGAAAAACAAAACTAAAAAAAATAGGTTAAATATTTGCATTGATTGATTTAAGTAGTTAAAAAAGGAAAATCGACAAAAAATAACCTTAATTAGCGGATAATAAAATGTATATAGTAAAAAATTGCCAAAAAATCGCATAAAATTAGTAAAAGTAGGAAGTTAGCCAATTTAAATAATACAAAAGAAAAGAAAATAAAATACAAAAAGAAAATACATAAAAAATAACTAAAACATCAGAAAATACAAAAAAAATATATATGGGTATAATTGCATTGGGCCAAAAGAAACCCAAATCAGTGGCCCAATACACCCAAGCCCAAAGGTCCGGTCCAATTCAGTTTTTAACATTGATCTCAGCCGTTCATTGCACCAAATCCAACGGCTGAGAATCAATCCGGATTTAATTCAAAGGGTAAGTGTGAGATTAAATCTCCACCGTTCGTTCAAGCTAATCTAACGGTTGAGACCATTGGTCTCATTGGCATTGAGACAATGCCATTTTAGTAATGCCAATAACGACCGTTCATCTTCATCAAATCAACGGTCCAGATCACCTTAGCTCCCTCGACTATATAAGGCCTCGGTTGGTTTAAGATCGTTCATTTGTAGAAATCCCTTACACTAGCCGCCCAAAATCCCTCCCCTCTCCTTCATCGTCTTCTTTGTCTCCTTTTCTGAAACCCTGCCGGCCATGGAGGCCACCACCCTCCACGGTGGTCTCCGGCCACCCCACAGACTCCCCTCTTTCCTTCTTCATCTTCTTCACCTCAGACCACCCGAAAACCCTAAAAAACCCCACTGTTCTTGATTGTCCGGTCACCGGAATCTACCTCCGGTGACCACAAACTATGCGATCCCTCTCCAGACCAACGCCAATAGAACCGCCATGGTCTGATCTAACCCCCCATAACCTTGCTTTCCCTCGAATATATCTTGAGCTTCTTGAATATCCCTAAAGAAGTCGCCGGAACCCTAACTCCGGTGACTCAAACATAAAACCTAGCCAAGATCTAGCCTTTACGCTCCCCTGAATACCCCCTCCAAACCAAAAACCTCAAAGACTTCATCTTGAAGTCTAAAAAGAAAAAAAACAAGAAAAAGGAAATAAAGAAAAAAGAAACAAAGAAAAGAGTTTGAAAAATGCTGAAAAAAGAAAATAATGAAAAATGTGAAGAAGGGAAGCTCAGGGGACCGGCCCTTCAAAGCTAAGTCCCCTTACCCTTTTGTATTTTTACTGCTTTCTTTTGTCTGTGTATTCTCATGTTTTTCCTTCTGTTTTTATTATTTGAATCTTGTTTGTTTAACTATTTTGATTGTTTTTTGTTTCTCTTAAAAAGATCTATCCTTCATCTTGTGCTTCTTCATTTTCTTGGTATTGTGATTTCTGATCTGTTAGTTTTCAACAGCATGACTGTTCCTCTCTTTATGATTCTTCACATGTTTAGTTGTCTAGTCATTGTTATTCATCTCTTATACTATGTGTAAGGCCCCGTAAAATTTTTGTGCATGAAACCTAGTAGCTGTGGTGCCATAGTCCGAATAATATGTTAGGAATGCATAGAATTCTTCAAGCTCGCCGCGGTTCGGACCCTTGGTAGTGATTTAAGTTTCAAAAATGTAAAGAGTCAATTTTTCCAGAAAAGTGTCGATTCTGCGGTCAGGAATGCGACCGCAGATCTGCTATGCGGACCGCATTCCTGCCGCAGAGCTTAATAGTAGGTTTGCAAAAATTGGTATTGAGAATGCAGTCGATATGCAATCGCAGAATGGAAATGCGGACCGCAGATCTACCACATAAATTCTCGAAGGTATTTGATTGTTAAATCTGTGGTGCACTATGTGACCGCAGATCAAGAATGCGGACCATATTTTGGTCGCATTCCTTAACAGAACTTGTGTAAATTTTGAAGCAATTCCGCGGTCACTATGCGGACCGCATGTTGAATTGACCCGGCCCAGAAATTTTATAAATTTCAACCCGACCTCTTCTTTAAAATAACGCCTTTCTCTTTCATTTTATCATATCACCTTACTAAAATTAGAGAGAGAAGAGAGGGGTTTTAGAGAAAGAAGTCTTTCATCCATAAAGATTGCTCCAACTACCTAGTTCAGGGGATTCTAGGGCAAAGATCCAACTTCCCCCAAATCAATTGAAGGTAAAAACCCTAGCTATTTCCTCTAATTTTCAGTTTTAAGATGGGTAAGGAGAGGGTTTTATATAATAGCTTTTGAAAATGAGATTTTACACTCATGCATGGTTATTTGAACTTGATTGTTAGTAAAGAGGAAGTTAATAGGTGTAAGAACCTGCGAAACAAGGTCGGCAAAGCTAGGATAGCTTGGGTAGGCATAAAGTAGGAAGTTAAAGGAAGAAAACTCGATACCAGGTATGTCTGGCTAATTTTGATTCTTGTGAAATCGCCTATATGTGTGAAATTTGTTTGGTTCGTGTTAAATTGCCAAATTGTGTGAAATTCTTGATGTTGTTGTTGGATATTCAAAGTTGTTATTGAACTATGAGTGATGTAATATGAGATATGAGCCGAAAGATAAATGAGAGTTGAATTTGGTAAAAGAATTGTGAATAACGGTTATGATGGCATATATGGTACCTTGTGGAAAAGAAACGAAACACTTGAGAAGTAATTGAGAACATGAACCAATGTGTAAATTGCTTATTTGAACTTGTTATAATTGTGTGTAGTGTCTTATCTGCTGTTTGTGATTGTTGTGTTTGAAAACTGTACGGTGGGATCGGGTTGCGCATCGCAACATGAAGAAATAAGGTGTGGGTTGGGGTGATAAGGGTGGCCGAGGTAATAAGGGTGGCCGAGGTAATAAGGATGGAAAGCGATCGAAATCGCAAATGAAATTGATACAAAATCATTGATATGAAATTGTGAAAGGAGACAGCAGGAGAGTTTGCAACTTGTGGGGCACCGATTGCCCCTTTGTTTGACTACTTGCAATTTATGTGGTTGATTGGTTGTTGTTCTATTTGTTGACCTTAAACGTGCTTCTGATGAGGCTTATCTGAAATGAGTAAAAGGTGGGAAACATGGTTAGTTAGCTTAATTGATTTCTTGATGTAATCTATTGGCTGTCTTGACATTGTGATTCTTGTTTAACGGCTTGAGTTTACTCGGGACAAAGTTTGTCCATACATACTAGTACAATTCAAGTGTACTGACGTACTTTTTGCCGGGGACGCTACATTCGTGTTATGATTGTAGGTGGATCAGTAGCAGGCACTTCAGCTCATCGGCAGTAGTATCCTTCACCTTCCACTGCCAGTTTTGGTGAGCCCCTTTCTTCCTCGGGGCCCTGTGTGGTTCATGCCATTTTTGTTTAGATTTCATTTTGGTTTTGTAAGGTATAGTCGGAGCCTTGTTACCGGCAAGTATTGTATTCCCTTTTGTATCCTAGAGGCTCTGTAGACATGTAAACTGTGGGATTCCAGTCTTATGTATATATTATGTTATGTCGGGCGTTGTAAAAACTGCAAACTTGTTAATGAATCACTCGTATGGCTTTGTTTGTTTATTGTGAAATCATTTATGATTATTAAGATATTTGGTTAATGAGAAACAACCAACACAGGGGTAACGCGTGGGAATGAAAGGCACCCAGGTCCGCTTGATTGGGGCAACCCGGTCAGGCGCCGGTCATGTCCCTCGATTTGGGGCATGACAAACTTGGTATCCGAGCCTAAGGTTTTAAAGTGTTCTAGGATGTCTCGGATCCGTGTCTAGTAGTGCCCTACTTATCGGTGTATTGTCGACCACATCGGATAAGTTGGGGGCTACACAGGCATTTAGGAATTTACCTATTTCTTTGTTAATCTATATCGTGCGGTAAAGTGCAATGTGGAAATATTTGTGTCTAATTCGTGCCTTGTTCCCAAATTTTCAGAATATGGCGCCTAAGAAGAAGGCTAGACTCAGCCTTGGGGCCAATGCCGGCCCGAGTGCGGCTGCTAATCATGTACTCGATGCCGTGGGCGAGAATGACCCACCAGTCCTGAATTTGCCTGGCCCATCTGTTCAAAACCCAAGTGTCCCTATTCCAGCTGCGGCAGAGGATGCCACCATTCCTCCTACCAGTGTTCCAGACTCAGATACAGTTCCCGCTTCGGGCTCCGGTATCTCTAATGAGGATCTTAGGGGAGCCATTCATATGTTAACACAGTTAGTGGCCGCCCAGGCCCAGAGATCCCATGATGCCCTGCATCCTCCAGCGGACAGGGAGATTCCTTTGGCTCCAGAGTCCACCAGTTCTTGCGGTTGGCCCCTCCAGAATTCTCAGGCACCGATCCAGAGGCTGACCCACAGGATTTCCTTGATGAGATATACAAGACCCTCGGAGTGATGAAGGCTACAGATATAGAGGGGGTAGAGTTGGCCTCTTACATGCTGAAGGGAGTGGCACGTTCATGGTTCGAAATGTAGGAGGATTCCCGTGAGGAAGGGAGCCCTCCGGCTAGATGGGATAAGTTTGTGGATGCATTCATGGACCACTTCTTGCCTGCTGAGACAATGGCAGCCCATGCCACTGAGTTCGAGGTCCTCAAACAGGGCAGTGTGAGTGTTTGGGAGTATCACATGGAGTTCGTAAGGTTGTCCAAGTACGCTCCTCATTTAGTGTCAACCATGGATGCCCGGGTTCGACAGTTTGTTTAGGGCCTTAGCCCTTTGGTAGTGAATGAGGCCGCCACAGTAGCTTTGCACTTAGATATGAACTATGGGAGGATCGTGGGGTTTGCTCAGGCCACAGAGGCTAGGAAATTGAAGATTCGTGCAGAAAGAGAAAGTAGCAGCAGGGCCCGGTCAATGGGTCATTCAGGGAGATCACTTTCGGGGAGAGGGTCATCAGGGCCATCCCAGTCATATGCTCAGTCCTCCGCAAGTGCACCACCATCTGTGCATAGTCATCAGTAGGGCAGTTACTCGAGACCCGGTTCAGACAGCAGGAGGTCTCGTTAGTCTGGTCGTCCTGGGGTGAGGTCCCAGCAGCAGGGGAGACCTATATGCCCCAAGTGTGGGAGATTTCATACAGAGACTTGCTACCTTGACATCCCAGTGTGCTTCGGGTGCAGGGTGAGAGGTCACATTCAGCGAGACAGCCGTGCATCCCGTCAGGGTATAGGTAGGGGATCTGCTCAGTCATCCGATTCTTCGGCTGCTACATCATCAGCGTGTACTCCAACATCAGCAGGGCGTGGTGCAGCTAGTGGTGGAGTTCTTGGTAGGGGTGGACCTAGCCGATTCTATGCATTGAGTGGCCGCCAGAATGCCGAGGCTTCTCCAGATGTTGTTACAGGTATCCTGTCTGTTCAGACTATTGATTGCTATGCCCTTATTGATCCGGGGTCCTCCTTGTCTTATATTACTCTATTCATTGCTTCAAGTTTTGAGATAGAACCCGAACAACTTCATGAGCCGTTCTCTGTGTCGACTCCGATTGGTGGTTCTATTACTGCCTCACGAGTCTATAGAAATTGTGTTGTTACAGTGAGTGGTCGCGTTACTACAGCCGATATTATTGAGCTTGGGATGGTTGATTTTGATGTAATTATGGGGATGGATTGGCTCTACTCATGCTTTGCCAAACTTGACTGTCGGACGAGAGTTATGAGGCTCGAGTTCCCCAACGAGCCAGTTATTGAATGGAGAGGAAATGGTGTAGTGCCTAGGGGTAGGTTTATTTCCTACCTTAAGGCTTCGAAGATGATTAAGAAGGGGTGTATCTATCACTTGGTTCGGGTAACAGACACTGTCACACCTCTTTTTTACGCACCCGCAAGGATGCAAAGAGTTTTTTCCAATTAAAGGACAATCGAGATGGGATTTATTTTAATTATTTCAGAGTCGCCACTTGGGAGATTTATGGTGTCCCAAGTCACCGGTTAAATCCCGAATCGAGGGAAAGAATGACTCTATTTAACAGTCCGCGAACCAGAAATCCGGATAAGGAATTCTATTAACCCGGGAGAAGGTATTAGGCATTCCCGAATTCCGTGGTTCTAGCACGGTCGCTCAACTGTCTTGTTTGGCCTATCCATCTGTTTTTTACAATTATGTACTTAGTGCAAGTTAGTACCCCTTTACCGCTTTTATTATTGGTTACGATTTACGAAAGAGAAAGTTGCTTAAAAATATGCTTTCGAATCGCGTCACATGAAATGCACCCGGATCCTCAACATATTCTTATTCAACATTTCGGGGTTTGGATTTGGGTCGCATGAAATGCACACCCGTATTTAAAAAGGTAACACTAAAATATATGCCCGGATCGACTACTTATTTACGTTGTTGAGAAAGGCGTGATATTCGTTAAGAAACGACGCATCTCGAAACCTAAGTATTTATATGTACATTTATGACGGCTATGTGATTAGTGTAACTATTGGGCGAGGCATACCTTTGATTCAAATCTAAAGCGAACTACATCTCACTGTATCTTACTTAAGAGTTGATTCCAAATTACTTAAAACTTACTACGAACCACATCGCATGAAATGCGCTTGTGGTTCATGACATGCTTTATTCATTCTTGCCCGAAATTGGGGTCGGGTCACATGAAATGCACCCCCGACTCTTTTAATCTAATTATGTCATTCCATTGAGTAATAACTCCCTAGCTAATCTTGCTTTTAGCGTAAGGTCTAACGTTATCAGATTCGGAGATTACACACACGAGCAGAGAAGATTGAATATAGATACAACAGACTAATTCAGGTTTACGCGCTTATCTAACGACAGTATATTTTTGGCCTAGCTACACTTTCCATAACCAAAACTAACAGTACAAGCTTAATTGGAGAATAACAGGATGTACTTAAACATAGGAACTTTAAGCGACTACATGTTTCAATGGACTTTATGCATAAGCTTCAAACTTCAATCTTTCGAACCAAGGAACTACATTAACAGAGGTGTGTACCTGGAATGCGGAAGAACAAGGAAGAGTGAGCAACGGCAATGCAGTAACAGGAGCGGGAACAGCAACAGTAAACCAATAATCAATAGACCAGCAACCAAATAGACCAACAGCCAACAAACTAATGAACCAACAGCATCAAATCAACCCAGCAGTATCAAATGAACACCAACACAGTAGCAGATGAACACCAACACAGCAGCACACACTCAAAACAGCAGCATACACTCAAAACAGTAGCACACACTCAAAACCAGCAACGATAATCAACCCAGGCAGCAACCAAATGGACCAACCAGCAATACAAATGAACAAAAGAACAACAAAAGAGTGGTAATGGTCGACAGTAGCAACACTGGACAAAAGAAGAACCAGCACTGGACCAAACAATGTGCCCAGCAACAACAACTAGCGGCAGCACTCAACTACACCAACAGCCAACACTAGGACACAGCAGCAATACTCAATCGACCAGCAGCAACATACACCCAACACAGCCAAAAATAAAGGCCCAGCACTACCAACAATACAAGAACAGCAACAAACCAGTGACCAAACTGGATCAAAACCACGAAACAGTCCAGACCAATGAAACAGTAGCTCCTTTTGTACCTTTGTATCTGTTTTTCTCCCTAGTTATGACTATGATTTTGCTCTCCAGGTGTTCTACTTGTCACACTCTATGTTTTTGCTCTCAAGGTACTGTTTTGCCCTACCAGATGCTCTCAAAATCAGTATGTATCTCTCAATGTATGAATATGCTACTGTTTTTGCTTCTCCGGGATGCTCTCAAGTCTGTCTCTATAATGTGTGTGTATGAATGCCTATCAATGTCTCTATGAATGTATGTCTATCAATGTATATCTCCAGGTATTTTGCTTATCACAGATGCTCTCAAGTCTGTCTCCTCTCAAGTGTATGTCTGTATCCATCAATGTCTATATTGATGCTATATTTATAGCTCACAGCCTCTCCAGAACACCTGCCCCTAATTAACTAATCACCCTGCCCACTCCCAACTCTGCCAGACCCATCAAATGCCCTGCATTCCCCACTACCTACTGTCCAGTATGGACTCCAGCATTAAACAATAAGGCTGGGGGCAGGGCATCAGTGGGATACCCTGCTATGCTCAGTTCCACTAGCCTAGTATGGACATGTGATTAAACAATTAACTACAACCAATTACCCCCCTTTTATCTGAATGTAACAGTAGCCAACCCCTACTCTAGTGAATTGCATCAGGCAGATTCAAGGGATCGATGTTACGAACTAATTCATTGACGGCTTTAATCACATTGGACTCATGATTCGTTTTAACTACTAAAACAGAAGAATTGGCCAAATAAAGGGCCTCAAATGAGAAGAAACAGACCAAACGGGTATGGGAAATTAAAAACATGAGAAACTGAAATAATGAATGAAACAAACACACATATTCACACAAATCGACTTAAAACGACCAAAGAAGGAGTGAATACCTCAAAAGAAGACTGCCGACCAAACTTCGAACTAAAACTCGGACTTATTGAAGCCAAACGGGCTTTAATCAAGATGTTCTCGATTGAGAACACCTGGACTAAAGTCCCTTGGACTTCAATTTGTGGCTAACCCGGCTTGAATTGAATTTCTTCAAAATTAGGGTTCTTGGGCTCGGATTTGGGGCTTTTGCATTTTTGGTTAGATTCGAAGCAAACCAATGTCAATGGGAGTGTGGGGGAGGTGTGGGGAGACTGTGGTGTGAATTTGGGGTAATTTGGCATAGGTTCGAGTTTGACTCGAATCTTCAAATGAAGATTCGAGGAGCTCCGGCATGATTCGAGGTTAATGGAAGCTGGGATCGTGATGGGGGAGGTAAGGGGAAGGTTTTGGCGTTGGTTTGGGTTTGATTGGCCTACCGGAACCGCCGTGAGGCGATTTCCGGCAGGCGGAGGAGTGGTGGCGGACGGCGGCGTTACGCCTGGTCTCTGAGGACCTTTGGGAGACGAAGGGAGAGGGGGGGTCTGGCTTGGGGGGGGCGGGGTATGAAATGAGGAATATATACCATTTGAGAAGTTAAATCCTGATCGTTGGATCAAACTTGATCAACGATCAGGATCTTCTCACTTAAACCAAACGGGGTCGTTTGGTCAAGTCATAAGCTGGATGCATATTAGAATTAAAGGATTAATCTAGGCCGTTGGATAATAAAATCCAACGGTCCAGATCAAGTGTTACACAAGCTTAAGCTGGACGGGTATTTGGGCTGGATTAGAAAAAATTCATTTGGGCTTGGCTTTTAGACTAAATTTGGCCCAGCTCGGATCTTCATGCTATATTATATGCATATGTGTATATATATATATATATATATATGTATGTATACATATATATATATATATACACACATATGTATATACCAACCTATAACACCGCTGTTTTTACTACAATTAATGCACACAATTACATATTACCCGAAAAATGTAAATCACATGACTTCGATATCAAACACTGAAAAATGCAAAGCCTAGCATATATTTTGTATTTTTAATTTAAATAAATAAACGTGCACACAAAAGATGAAATTAACACAAAATCACACAAATCATGCCCAACACGAAACTATTTTTTTATTTTGAATTTTCTGGGAGTACTTCTCGAGTAAGGCAAAAATCACGTGCTCACAGCTGCCCCTCTTTGCGCGTAAACACGCCGAGTTTTCGTGCAAAGATAAATGAGCGGATATAAGCGATTTTTGCCTATCCGAACACTCCGTATGAAGCATTTTGGAAAAGTTTTGACCGAACCTTGCTTCAAAGGTCTCCTACATATCCCTGGCTAAAGGGAATCAGGTCAATGTAGTTCGGGAAGTTCTGGTAGCTGGGACTACCATGCCTGTTGCGATCTCGCTGTTACTGCTGTTGCCGCTGTTACTGCTGTTACCACTGCTCCGCTGACTTCCTTGTTACACCGCACTAGGCAACGAAAACAAGAAGCTAGACTAAGTTACAGTACTACAAGTTCTTATCTATCCTTTTTAACTTGATCTTGTCGCGCTCCTTGCCATCTTGTCTGACTTGGCGTTCCTTCCGATGCTTCGTCTCTTCTTACGAACTTGGATTCATGCCGAAGATTTCTGTTACATTCTACCGCTTTCCTCTACCAAATTAAAACAGATCGCCACTCCATTCTCCGGGCGGGCTTCCTGACTTCGACTACAACTTCAAAATTAAATCGCCACTCCATTCTCCAGGCGGGCTTCCTGACTTCAATTACGACTTCAAAATTAAATCGCCACTCCATTCTCCAGGCGGGCTTCCTGACTTCAACTACAACTTCAAAATTAAATCGCCACTCCATTCTCCAGGCGGGCTTCCTGACTTCAACTACAACTTCAAAATTAAATCGCCACTCCATTCTCCAGGCGGGCTTCCTGACTTCAACTACAACTTCAAAATTAAATCGCCACTCCATTCTCCAGGCGGGCTCCCTGACTTCAACTACAACTTCACTGATTTCATCCTATCTTGATTACCTTCCTTGCCTCTTGTACCATTTCCTTCTTCCCGCATTGCCTCTCGGACCACCTTTTCTTCTGAATTATCCTGTCTTGGAATTGCTTTCCCCCGGTCGTATTACTTTTCTTCTGGCTGCGGGGGATATTTTTGGAACTGTTTACCCGCCTGCTGGGGGTGATGCTGCTGAGGAAGTACTCTTTGTTTCCTTCACCCCTCATTCTCTTCCTTCTTCCCCTACCTCTTCTAGGACTCACGCTTTTGTTTCCTTGATCAAATTATAGGATGTAATACTGCTGGGGGAATCTCGAAGCCATTTTTCTTTTTCCAATAACTGCTGGAGATGATACCCGGCTCAAGGATCACCCCATCTTGTGTTGCTTTCTACACTTATCCTCTGAGTCTTGCTTTCCAGAAAATTTTCGCAACCGGAGAAAATTTTCTGCCCCAGTGTGATAAACTTCCGGACGGTATGCTTTTCTGCCGTCGGACCCTCTTTTCCTGCTTTAAATCAAAGAAAAATTGTTAGTTTCAAAACGCCGCGAGTGGTCGTGCCACTCTTGTTGAGGCCATTCTCTTTCAGCTGCTTGGCCTCTCTCGAACTTTGAGGACGACGTTGACGCCTGCTTGGGAAGATGCTTTTTCCACGAACGACCTCTCATCTTTCCTTTTATTCCACTCTTTGGTTTGGTCCGGCTCTTTTTAACCGGTGATCTGTTGCGTGAAATCATCTTTCGGACATGCCACATGTGTCCATCATACTCCATAATTCTTGCGAACCTTCCACTCGGCCTGTCATCCCAATCTCACTATCGTAACGACTTCCGTCTCATTGCCTTGTTCCAATGCCTATTCACTTTCAATATACTGCTTTAGGAGACTTGGTAGTGAGCTTTGAAAAAAATCAATTTTCGAAAAATGAAGGAAAAGAAAAGGATACTGACCGCAAATGACAAAAGAAAGGAAAAACTTTTCTGAACTCACAAATAGGCAAACTTATCTGAATGTGTGCCTGATCCAATGTTATGCCGCGCCTTTGAGATTAAACTACCCAGTCTATTCATGTCAATCACTTTCTGATGGCCGCGTTTTGCTAGGAATAAACGAATGTCCAAACCTTGTCTCATGCAGACATCTTGTAACCATCTCGCCTTGTCACCTCATAGTGCCCTTCGAAGGGTTTTCACTAATGAGATTCTCTCATTTCTCTCTATCTCCCGTCGCCTTAAGGTGCCCGTAAAGGTTTTCACCGTAAGACTCTCTCATTTTACTTCTCTCAACTTCCTTCGCCTTAAGGTGCCCGCGAGGGTTTTCACCGTTAAGACTCTCTCATTTATGCTTTCCTTCCCTGCGGCGGGGTATCACCCCTGAGATTCCCTCTAGAGCGTTATCCCCTTTCGGCTTGTGCATCCTGGATTCAATCGAGGGTCGGGATGTCACTCTTGGCTTTCATTCACATGACTTGGCACTTCTCAAATACTGATCGAGAGGTCTTTCTGGTTCTTGATATGGTTTCTGCGCGTGAGGCCGAAGAAAGGGGTTTAGCCTCAACGGTTAGCTTATTACAACTTTCGGAATCCACACTATCTTTCAAACGAAACAATGACTTCTGCCCCAGTTTTATTGCTTGGGGGATTTTTTGATTTTTATTTTATTATGACCGAGCCGTGTGGCGCCTACGTATCCTTCTTGAGGAATCAGGTCGAACGTAGTTCACTTTTTCTTGTATTACTTCTTTGTTTCTTTTTCTATTTCGTTACACATCTTCCTTGATGATTCCGAAAGAGGGTATATGAAAGAATAATTAAGGCTCAAATGGGGAAACAAAGGTTAAAGTGTTTGGGTAGTAGAAAAATTGCCTCTGTCATTTCATTCTCCGAAAAATGCCAAGTACACA
The DNA here is from genome assembly GCA_032618575.1 of Nicotiana noctiflora. Classification (NCBI taxonomy): domain Eukaryota; kingdom Viridiplantae; phylum Streptophyta; class Magnoliopsida; order Solanales; family Solanaceae; genus Nicotiana; species Nicotiana noctiflora. The sequence goes on from JASVEL010013140.1 coordinate 96,424, forward strand.
CAAACGAAACCAAACGTTGACAAATGCATTAAAGAATTACACATAATATCTCTTAACTGCATCAGAATTAATAGCCATATCGGTGCATCTTCCCTCGACATCCGTCAGACATAGAGCGCCGTTGGATAATACTCTAGTTACCACAAAAGGTCCTCGCCAATTTGGAGCGAACTTGCCTTTCGCTTCGGCCTGATGGGGTAGAACTCTCTTCAGCACATGCTGTCCCACTTCAAATCTCCCTGGGACGTACCTTCTTGTTATATGCTCTCGCCATTCTCTTTTGATACAATTGGCCGTGACATACCGCTGTCAATCTCTTTTCATCGATCAAGCTCAATTGCTCTAATCGGGTTTTGACCCACTCGTCGTCATCAATCTCAGCTTCAGCGACAATTCGGAGGGATGGAATCTCAACTTCTGCGGGTATTACTGCTTCAGTCCCGTACACCAACAAGTAAGGAGTTGCACCTACCGAAGTCCGGACGGTAGTGCGATAACCCAACAACGCAAATGGTAACTTTTCATGCCACTGCCTAGACCCTTCTATCATCTTCCTCAATATCTTCTTTATGTTCTTGTTTGCTGCCTCGACCGCACCGTTTGCTTTTGGGCGATACGGTGTGGAATTTCGGTGTGTAATCTTGAACTGTTGACATACCTCTTTCATCAATCCACTGTTAAGATTTGCACCGTTATCTGTAATGATCATCTTTGGAATTCCAAACCTACAAATGATGTGGGAGTGTACGAAGTCCACTACCGCCTTCTTGGTCACCGATTTGAATGTTTTGGCCTCCACCCACTTGGTAAAATAATCAATCGTTACCAGAATGAACCTGTGACCATTGGAAGCCGCAGGCTCAATAGGTCCAATGACATCCATACCCCATGCGACAAACGGCCATGGTGCCGACATTGTATGCAATTCAGTCGGCGGAGAATGAATCAAATCTCCGTGTATCTGACACCGATGGCATCTTCGCACGAAACTTATACAATCCCGCTCCATAGTGAGCCAATAATATCCTGCTCGAAGAATCTTCTTTGCCAATACGTATCCGCTCATGTGTGGTCCGCAAACTCCCGAGTGTATATCCGTCATCACTGTTGTTGCTTGACTTGCATCTATACATCTCAACAATCCCAAATCCGGGGTCCTTTTGTATAGCACCCCTCCACTAAGGAAAAATCCGTTCGCTAACCGCCGAATAGCCCGCTTTTGATCTCCAGTTGCTTGTTCTGGGTATACTCCTAACCTGAGGTATTCCTTGACATCATGAAACCACGGCTCACCATCCACCTCTTCCTCTATCACATTACAATAAGCATGTTGATCCCGGACATGGATATGTAACGGATCGACACGAACCTTGTCCGGGTGATGTAGCATTGACGCTAAAGTAGCCAACGCGTCGGCAACCTCATTATGCATCCTTGGGATGTGCCTGAATTCTACCGATCGAAAGCGTTTGGTCAAATCATGCAAACACCGACGATATGGGATAAGCTTTAAATCTCTGGTTTCCCATTCTCCCTGAATCTGATGTACCAGAAGGTCCGAGTCCCCCAAGACCAAGACGTCCCGTACATCCATGTCCACCGCTAATCGCAGCCCTAAGATACATGCCTCGTACTCAGCCATATTATTGGTACAATGAAAACGCAGTTGAGCAGTAACAGGATAATGATGTCCTGTTTCAGAGATAAGCACGCCCCTACTCCGACTCCTTTTGCGTTCGCCGCTCCGTCGAAGAAAAGCTTCCACCCTGGCTCCTCGGTTAGTTCTAACCCATCAATTTGTAATACTTCTTCGTCCGGAAAATACGTCCTCAAAGGTTCGTATCCGTCATCAACGGGATTTTCAGCTAAGTGATCGGCCAGGGCTTGAGCTTTCATAGCCGTCCTTGTCACGTATATGATGTCGAACTCCGTAAGTAATATTTGCCATTTTGCTAACCTCCCCGTAGGCATAGGTTTCTGGAAAATATACTTCAACGGATCCAGACGCGAAATGAGGTAAGTGGTGTAAGAAGACAAGTAGTGTTTCAGCTTTTGGGCTACCCAAGTCAGGGCGCAACATGTCTTTTCTAGATGAGTGTACTTGACCTCGTGGACTGTAAACTTCTTACCTGAGGTAGTAAATGGCCCGTTCCTTCCTGCCAGTAAGATCATGCTGCCCCAGTACGCAGCCAAACGAATTCTCCAAGACCGTCAGATAAAGAATCAGGGGTCTACCTGGCTCGGGCGGAACTAGTACGGGTGGATTTGACAGATACCCTTTGATCCGGTCAAACGCTTCCTGACATTCCGCCGTCCATTCTATCGCAGCGTCTTTCTTCAATAGGCGGAATATGGGTTCACAGGTTGCCGTAAGCTGGGCAATAAACCTACTGATGTAATTCAACCTTCCCAACAGACTCATTACCTCTGTTTTATTCTTCGGCGGGGCTAACTCCTGAATGGACTTGATTTTGGATGGGTCCAGCTCAATGCCCCGTCGGCTGACGATGAATCCTAGCAACTTTCCCGACGGAACTCCGAATGCGCATTTGGCTGGATTGAGCTTGATGTCGTATCTTCGAAGTCTTTGAAAGAACTTCCTGAGGTCAGCGACATGGTCCTCTTGACGTCTGGATTTCACGATCACATCATCCACGTACACTTCAATTTCCTTGTGTATCATATCATGGAATACCGTAGTCATCGCCCTCATATAGGTTGCCCCTGCATTCTTCAAACCAAACGGCATCACTCGGTAGCAATAAGTCCCCCACGGTGTGATAAAAGCCGTCTTTTCTGCGTCCTCTTCATCCATCAAAATCTGATGATATCCCGCATAACAGTCCACAAAGGATCCAATCTCGCGTCCGGCGCAATTATCAATCAGGATATGGATATTGGGAAGTGGGAAATTATCCTTAGGGCTTGCCTTGTTGAGATTGCGATAGTCCACGCATACCCTGATCTTTCCGTCTTTCTTTGGCACCGGTACTACGTTGGCCAACCATTCAGGGTATCGAGTGACACGAATGACTTTCGCCTGCAACTGCTTGGTTACCTCCTCCTTAATCTTCACACTCATCTCCGTCTTGAATTTCCGCAGTTTCTGCTTGATGGGAGGACATGCCGGATCAGTGGGTAATTTATGAACCACTAGATCAGTGCTAAGTCCCGGCATGTCGTCGTACGACCATGCGAAAATGTCTTTAAACTCCATGAGTGTTTTGATCAACTCTTCTCTCAGATTGGGTTCAATATGGACACTTATCCGGGTTTCTTTGACGTCATCCGCATTCCCTAGATTAACGGCCTCGGTATCATTTAAATTCGGTTTGGGTTTTTCCTCGAAGTGACTTAATTCTTCACCGATTTCTTCTACGGCTTCATCATCGCCGTACTCTGACTCACTCTCGTCACTTCTTATTTCATGCGTTATTATTTCCAAACCCGATTGACTTTCTAGACTCGGTTGATTAATCTTTAAGCACGCCATATCATTAAGATCAGTTGCAAGAAGGCTGTTCAGAAAAGTAAAAAGAAGGAAAAAGATAAACAAAATTAGACATGAAGGAACCAAATTTCATTGATGGGAATTGTACAAAGGAAAAACAAACTGCAAACTTAAATCAGAAAACGGACTGAAAACAAACTGGATTTTACTCCGGGGACAAACCCCCAACACAAAATTTTGAAAGAAAGACAATCCAAGACAAACTACCAAGACTCCTTCCGGACAGGGAGAGGAGTAGCCTTCCAGTTATTCAGTTTTGTCTTTGGTCCCACAAATTGTATCTCGGCGTGACTGGATCCTTCACCGTCCTCGAGCATACATACATCTCTGAATAGGTCCTCGAATTTCCTGAAGAACTCTTCGTCTGGCCTGACCGTAGGACCGAGAATCTTTGTCGCTGGATGTCCTCTTGCTCCGGACCTGACAAAAGATTGGGAAAGGCGTGGAACAGGCTTTGGGAGCACCCATGTTTTCTGCTTGCTCCTCTTTGCTCGCCGGATGTCCTCCGAGGTTGGCTGGAATCCCAAGCCGAAGGTTCCCAAGTTTTCGACCACTGATACCGGTTGTATAATTCCTTGCAGAGATGCACCTAGACCTTTACCGGGTACGAAACCATGTCGCAACATTTCATGCGCCACCATGACATCCGCAGTAATTGTTCTGTCGCCGGGAATACATTCCCCTTCCGGAACTCGGTGGGCGGACACCACATCGCAGACTTGATATACCCACGGCCCAACATCTTCTTCTGTTTCAACAAAGGGAATGATGGTGCCTGATTGTGGATCGTTCTCTCCGTGGACGACGATCTCCTGCTGATCCCATTCAAACTTGACGAGCTGGTGTAAGCTGGATGGAACTGCTCTTGCGGCATGAATCCACGGTCGCCCTATTAGGAGGTTATATGACACCACCATGTCCAGCACCTGGAATTCCATGGTGAACTCCACTGGCCCAATCGTCAAGATCAACACTATGTCACCAACCGACGCTTTGCCTCCTCCGTCAAACCCTCGAACACATACGCTGTTCTTGCGTACCCTGCCGATGTCTACTTTTAATTTGCCCAGTGTAGAGAGAGGACAAATGTTAGCACCTGGACCCATTATCGACCAAGACTTTGGTAACCACCGCCTCTTCACACTTCACCGTAAGATATAAAGCCCTGTTGTGCTCAGTGCCTTCCTCGGGCAACTCGTCATCGGTGAAGGTGATCCGATTTGCTTCGAAGATCCTATTGGTGATCTTCTCCAAATGGCTCACCGAGATTTTATCCGGTACATGTGCCTCATTCAGGACTTTCATCAATGCTTGCCGATGTTCTTCAGAATGTATCAGCAAGGATAGCAATGATATTTGCGCCGAAGTCTTCTTCAACTGCTCTAAGACAGAGTAGTCATGCAGCTTCATCTTTTTCAAGAATTCTTCCGCTTCTTCATCAGTTACCGGCTTTTTCAATACTGCCGGAGTGGTCTTCCTCAATTCCGCAGGGGCAAAACATCTCCCCGAGCGGGTCAACCCTTGGGCTTCACAAACTTCCTCTTTCACCTCCTTTCCTCCGTAGGTCGTTGTAATCCGAGCATAATTCCATGGGACAGCCCGGCTATCAGTTACTGGCAACTGTGTTGCCGGCTGGATGATGAAGGGGTCCATTCGAACGCCTGCTACTGTCAAAATGGGCTTGATTGCTGCCCCCGGTACAACTATCTTGGCCGGCTTCACCGGTACTTCGTTCACACTTTCCTTTCCTGCTTCCGACTCTCCTGGTATGTCTTTCTTGCGACTGGGCGACTCATCACAGCTTGGCCCTTTTCTCGTTCCTGGCCCCGCTAGACTTAATCATCATTACAGTCTGAGAGGCTTTCTCCTTTCCTTCCTCCGCCCGTACCAACTCGATCATATTGGTCTCATGATGAGTTGGAAGCGGGTTTTGGTTGATGTTGGGCTCGGTTGGAGTCTGGACCTCAATCCTGCGAGTGTCAATGAGCTCCTGGATGGCCGTCTTTAGCCTCCAACACTTTTCTGTATCGTGTCCCGGACATCCCGAGCAGTAGGCACAATTTACTGAATGGTCCAGGTTTTTCGGAAGAGGGTTTGGCAGCTTAGCTTCAACCGGATTCAGCAACCCTACCTGCTTTAACCGGTGGAACAGACTAGTGTAAGACTCTCCTAAGGGAGTGAAAGTCTTTGGCCTCGGCGCCTTGTCGCCCCTGAATGCCTGGTTCGGACGGAAACTCGCGCCCGAGGGGTTTCTGTAAGCTCTTGGGGGTGGATGATTGTTCTGGGGGTTGGGTGCACGCCACGGTGCATGAACGGGAGGTGCAGAATAGGACTGTGCATGGTGGACAGTAAAATGGGGATCAGGTGCGGGATAGTAATGTTGCGGGTGGCCATATGGGTTGTGGGAGTAATTTTGGTGGTGAGGTTGGGGTGGGCTATATTGGGGTGCGGGGCCTCTATTTCTGAACCATGCCCCGGACTCGACGGCCGCAACTTCCTCTCTCCTCTTTTTCCCCAGTACTCCTCCAGTACCGCTTTGGATAGCTTGAGTGGTGGCTTTCAGTGCTGAGTAGCTCATGATCTTGTTGGCCTTCAAACCCTCCTCGATCATACCCCCCATTTTTATCACCTCAGTGAATGATTTGCCTACGGACGTTACCAGATGTCCGAAGTAGGTGGGCTCTAATGTCTGCAAGAAGTAGTCCACCATCTCGCTCTTTCTCATCGGTGGATCCACCCTGGCCGCCTGTTCCCTCCATCGGAAACCAAATTCCCTGAAGCTTTCGGCAGGCTTCTTCTCTATTTTTAGCAATGATAGGCGGTCGGGGATTATCTCAAGATTGTATTGGAACTGGCCGATAAAAGCTTGAGCCAGATCATCCCACGTAAACCATCTACTGGGATCCTGTCTAGTGTACCACTCCAACGCCGATCCTCCCAGACTCTGGCCGAAGTAGGCTATCGGAAGCTCGTCCCGTCCTCCGGCCCCTCTCATTTTACTGCAAAACCCTCGGAGGTGGGCCACCGGGTCACCATGCCCCTCGTATAGGTCGAATTTGGGCATTTTAAACCCTGCTGGCAACTGGACGTCCGGAAATGGACACAGATCCTTATAGGCGACGCTGACCTGGTTGCCTAAACCGTGCATGTTCCTGAAGGACTGCTCCAGGCTTTTAACTTTTCTGGCGACTTCCTCGTGTTCCGAACTTTGGAAGTGTTTTTCCGGTTCTGCCGGATTATCCCAGTGAGGTGTATGTGATTGTGGTTCAGGAGCCCTGAAAGTAGGCTCTGGAGGATAGTAAGAGTTGTCATGGATCTGAACATATGGCTCGCTGGCCGGCCTTTGCAGAGGAGCAGGTGGAGGTGCCACAAAAACAGGGGTGGTCGGAGGAGGATTTGGTTTGGCTGGTGGAATGTGGGTGGCATATGGGTTTTCCCCCTGAAAGTATGGATAGCTCGGGGCGCTTGTTGAAGGATCGATGGGTGGATGTTCCGGAGCTGAGGCGAGAGTAGGGCGGTTTGGTGAAGACTGTTCCCTGGCCCAGGCCAGGTGCATCTCTGTTATCCGTTGTTTTAACCGGTCTACCTCTTCTTTCATGATTTGTAGCTCGGATTTTTCTTCCTCAAGACTCTTGCCAGAACTCGACATGCTTACTGTAACCGGTCCTTTGGATCTAGTACGGTAGTGATGGCTGGCCAGGATATTCTGTCAAACCAACTGCTAAACTTTCTGGAATACGCAACAAACTTGTTAGTTCACCGAGTTTGACGGATATGTTATAGCACGTTGGATGCAATGCACCTAACCAAATAACCCTTTCTACGTGTACTCTTTAACATGCGTCATTCCGGCCCTTTTTTCTTTTTCTTTTTCTTTTTCTTTTTCTTTTTTTTTCTTTTTTTTTTTTTTTTTTTTTCTTTTTCGACTATCTTTGCAAGCCTTATTGTTATTTAGCCTTTGGATTCTTTTTCTTTCTTTTTAGTGGTGGTCGAATCTTATGTGGATTGCCTACGTATCACGACCCCGCGTGAATCAGACCGAGCGTAGTTCTGGTAACAAGATTGTGGCAAAATTCAGTAACTTTTATATCAAATAAAACCGTGTAGTTACAAAACACGTCTTACAAAATCAGCAAAACAAAAGAAAAATGCTTGACTTGGGAAAGTAAAGATAAAAATGCCAACTAGCTTGACTCAACATTTCAGAATACATTTTCAATCAAAAATCTAATGCCCTAAAACTCCTGGGGGCCCGCGAGGCATCATTCGGCCTTGCCGCGGGCCTTGGTGTGAGGTCCTTGTGTAGTTCCCTCAACTCTTCCATGATCCGGTGAACATAACCCATAATTGAAGCGAAAAGGTCGGCGCGAGGCGTTCGTTCACAAGCTAGGCACTTCATGGTGACATAGTGCCCGATTTCTCCAATTCTATCCTTGATCATGTCCCTTTCTCCGAGTAGCCGCTCTATTTGCTGGTTTTTCGCTCCCAATCTTCGAGCATTGTTGGTGACTTGATCTAAGAGCCTATCCACTTGTCCTTGCAGTCGGGCCATCAAATTGTGGCAGCGGTCGAGGTCTGCTCTGGCATCTTGGGCTTGCTTGAAAACCCGCCCCCTAAGGACAACATTTGCTTCCCTCAGGCTAGTGATGATATCGGTGTAATCTTCTTCTACTTGCTTGAGGTGAAGTGCATGTTGATGTGCCTCCTTTTTCCAGCTAGCACGGATCCTCGTTATTTGGGCTTTTGACTCGTCCAATTCTCTTTGGATGTCGGTGACTTGGCTTCTCAAACCCCTTATCAATTTTTCGTCGGCCCGACTCCTCGACCGTCTGTCAGCGTCTTTTTTCATTTGCTGGATTTGAGCTCTTAAGAAGTCATTTTCTTGTACCAACTTCTTTTTATCTCCTTCGTCGGTGGCGGCTTGCACGCTCTTCTCAAATTGGAGGTCCCGGACCTGCTGTTCTATCCTGCCAATTTTCGTCCTGTACCCCTCCTCCTTTGCTAACCAATCCCATTGTTCCCGTGAATCTTCCGTGAACTGTTGGACATGGGCTCTTTTAGAACATCTTCGACGAATCTGAAATCTTTTCCCGAACCACACGTTGTACTTTGGATCCACCTCTCCCTTGGCTAATTCCCGGACCATGGTTTTAGGCTCGAGGAACCGACACTCGTGCCACAGCCTTCTAACCTTCTCTTCGGAGAAGACAACTCCCGGGCTCAACTCAATGGCGTACTTCCTTAGGTCTTGATCGGTAGGAATAACCTGAAACCTTCCTAGTTGACGTAATACACGGTGAGGGACATATGGTTGGACACCGCGGATTCCCATCAGAAGGATATAACACTCCTCGGCTGCCATATATATTACTTCAGTATCGGGTAACCACCCGAATGCCCATTCAATCTGATCTGCTTCTATTGAGCTCAGTCGTGCAAGCCATGCCTCGACGCCTTCAGGGAATACAGCACCCATCATCCGTTCTTCGAAACCCCTGATACAGTTTTTCCGGTCAACCCATGGTTCATGTATTGTGTTCGGTGATGGAGGTGTTCTTGCATCCATAGTTGAAGTAACAGATTGCAACCTTGGAAGAAATTGCCCCCTTCTCGGCATACAGTCAAGGCTCGATAGATTTCGGACAAAACCAAAGGGACCACAGTGCTGGTAGCCTTTTTGATTGCGACATCGGCTATTCCTACCAGACTTATCTCTATTTTCTTATCTTCACGCGGGCAAATCACAACCCCCAAGAATGTCGTTAGGAATGCTAGAATTCGTCTGGCCTCCCACTTGGTTCTATTCCCTGCGTGAGTCAGTCCAAGGTTTGACTCTTCAAAACCCCGAGGAGTGCCGTACCGTTGATATAAGAATTGGAGGTCGCAACACCCTTTCGGCAGATCATCATTTTTCACCTTCCGACTAATGCTCAGCAGATCCAGAAACCCATGTGGAGATACCGGTCTTGGTGAGAGTAGGTATTGCCCTCTTAATTTCCCATTAAGTCCTGCATAGCCCTCAATTTCCTCTAATGTGGGCGTCAATTCAAAGTCAGCAAAACGGAACACATTGCGGGTCGGATCCCAGAAAGATACCAGTGCCTTGATGATGTCTTCCCTTGGCTCGATATTCAACAGATCAACCAAACCTCCCAAAATTCTCCCTACAACCTTTTTGCTACTGTCTTCCAAATCGTTCCACCATATACGGAGCTGCCGAGGGACCTCACTAAAGATTGAAAATGATTTATTCTGATTCGTGCTCATCCTGCACATTTATTAAGGTGATTTAAATAAGAAAACAACTTTGTTTTGCTAAAAAATAAAAAAAATAGTTTTTCAATCACGGCCTCTCAACGTCTCGGGGACGAAGGCTTTCAAGGCCGTGGGGTAAATTGATCGAAATCAAAATTGACCCAAAGGTGGCCGTTTATACGAAATTAGCCTTCCGGCGTCCCTTTCGGGAACATTCGGCTATTTTTAAAACAGCGTCACCGACTTATTTAGTACAAAAGTTAATTTTTCAAAAGGTGAAGTTGGACCCGATGGAGGTTGCCTACGTATCTCACATCCGATGAGAATCAAACCCCCGTAGTTCGGTTTTGACGAAGCAAACGACATCATTTATTTATTCATTTTGCTAAAGGAAAACAAATAAGCTATTTCTATCTTAAGAGTAAAACACACACACATTTTTTTTTTTTTTTTTTTTTTTTTTTTTTAATCTCTACAGCCGGTCAGCATGCAAGTCTATAACAGATAAATGCGCAAGACAAACAGGATGCAGCAGGATAGTCTGTTCATTTCGGGTCACCTGTCCTAGACGGACCCAACCCCCGTGTTGAGTCCCCTAAGCCAAAATGCGACATGATGCAAATAAACGTTTCCTACTAGGGATCCGGCATGAAGCTTTGTTATTCTAGGTTTAAAAAACCCGGGTTTATTGTTCTAGACCTGGCTTACCCGAGCGGACAACTCGAGCCGAGGAGGAGGCAGCAACCCGGGAATACAGAAGCTTCACCGGTTTTGCAACTTATCCAAACCTCGTTCTAAAATGGGAATTAGACACTATACGGAAAAGAAGTCACACGAAGTGCACCCTTCTTCATGATTTAGAAGACTCAGAGAGGAGATTGGTTCCGGCACAATTTATATGTACAGTTCACACAATATCAAAGCAGTAAAAACAACATTTTGCACATTGATGCCAACATGTAAAAAAATTAGATAATAAAATATGCCAAACACAACAGTTATTCCGAGCTCGAGTTCTAAAGAAATCCCCAGCAGAGTCGCCAGAGCTGTCACACCTCTTTTTTACGCACCCGCAAGGATGCAAAGAGTTTTTTCCAATTAAAGGACAATCGAGATGGGATTTATTTTAATTATTTCAGAGTCGCCACTTGGGAGATTTATGGTGTCCCAAGTCACCGGTTAAATCCCGAATCGAGGAAAAGAATGACTCTATTTAACAGTTCGCGAACCGGAAATCCGGATAAGGAATTCTATTAACCCGGGAGAAGGTATTAGGCATTCCCGAATTCCGTGGTTCTAGCACGGTCGCTCAACCTGTCTTGTTTGGCCTATCCATCTGTTTTTTACAATTATGTACTTAGTGCAAGTTAGTACCCCTTTACCGCTTTTATTATTGGTTACGATTTACGAAAGAGAAAGTTGCTTAAAAATATGCTTTCGAATCGCGTCACATGAAATGCACCCGGATCCTCAACATATTCTTATTCAACATTTCGGGGTTTGGATTTGGGTCGCATGAAATGCACACCCGTATTTAAAAAGGTAACACTAAAATATATGCCCGGATCGACTACTTATTTACGTTGTTGAGAAAGGCGTGATATTCGTTAAGAACGACGCATCTCGAAACCTAAGTATTTATATGTACATTTATGACGGCTATGTGATTAGTGTAACTATTGGGCGAGGCATACCTTTGATTCAAATCTAAAGCGAACTACATCTCACTGTATCTTACTTAAGAGTTGATTCCAAATTACTTAAAACTTACTACGAACCACATCGCATGAAATGCGCCTGTGGTTCATGACATGCTTTATTCATTCTTGCCCGAAATTGGGGTCGGGTCACATGAAATGCACCCCCGACTCTTTTAATCTAATTATGTCATTCCATTGAGTAATAACTCCCTAGCTAATCTTGCTTTTAGCGTAAGGTCTAACGTTATCAGATTCGGAGATTACACACACGAGCAGAGAAGATTGAATATAGATACAACAGACTAATTCAGGTTTACGCGCTTATCTAACGACAGTATATTTTTGGCCTAGCTACACTTTCCATAACCAAAACTAACAGTACAAGCTTAATTGGAGAATAACAGGATGTACTTAAACATAGGAACTTTAAGCGACTACATGTTTCAATGGACTTTATGCATAAGCTTCAAACTTCAATCTTTCGAACCAAGGAACTACATTAACAGAGGTGTGTACCTGGAATGCGGAAGAACAAGGAAGAGTGAGCAACGGCAATGCAGTAACAGTAGCGGGAACAGCAACAGTAAACCAATAATCAATAGACCAGCAACCAAATAGACCAACAGCCAACAAACTAATGAGCCAACAGCATCAAATCAACCCAACAGTATCAAATGAACACCAACACAGTAGCAGATGAACACCAACACAGCAGCACACACTCAAAACAGCAGCATACACTCAAAACAGTAGCACACACTCAAAACCAGCAACGATAATCAACCCAGGCAGCAACCAAATGGACCAACCAGCAATACAAATGAACAAAAGAACAACAAAAGAGTGGTAATGGTCGACAGTAGCAACACTGGACAAAAGAAGAACCAAGCACTGGACCAAACAATGTGCCCAACAACAAAAACTAGCGGCAGCACTCAACTACACCAACAGCCAACACTAGGACACAGCAGCAATACTCAATCGACCAGCAGCAACATACACCCAACACAGCCAAAAATAAAGGCCCAGCACTACCAACAATACAAGAACAGCAACAAACCAGTGACCAAACTGGATCAAAACCACGAAACAGTCCAGACCAGTGAAACAGTAGCTTCTTTTGTACCTTTGTATCTGTTTTTCTCCCTAGTTATGACTATGATTTTGCTCTCCAGGTGTTCTACTTGTCACACTCTATGTTTTTGCTCTCAAGGTACTGTTTTGCCCTACCAGATGCTCTCAAAATCAGTATGTATCTCTCAATGTATGAATATGCTACTGTTTTTGCTTCTCCAGGATGCTCTCAAGTCTGTCTCTATAATGTGTGTGTATGAATGCCTATCAATGTCTCTATGAATGTATGTCTATCAATGTATATCTCCAGGTATTTTGCTTATCACAGATGCTCTCAAGTCTGTCTCCTCTCAAGTGTATGTCTGTATCCATCAATGTCTATATTGATGCTATATTTATAGCTCACAGCCTCTCCAGAACACCTGCCCCTAATTAACTAATCACCCTGCCCACTCCCAACTCTGCCAGACCCATCAAATGCCCTGCATTCCCCACTACCTACTGTCCAGTATGGACTCCAGCATTAAACAATAAGGCTGGGGGCAGGGCATCAGTGGGATACCGTGCTATGCTCAGTTCCACTAGCCTAGTATGGACATGTGATTAAACAATTAACTACAACCAATTACCCCCCTTTTATCTGAATGTAACAGTAGCCAACCCCTACTCTAGTGAATTGCATCAGGCAGATTCAAGGGATCGATGTTACGAACTAATTCATTGACGGCTTTAATCACATTGGACTCATGATTCGTTTTAACTACTAAAACAGAAGAATTGGCCAAATAAAGGGCCTCAAATGAGAAGAAACAGACCAAACGGGTATGGGAAATTAAAAACATGAGAAACTGAAATAATGAATGAAACAAACACACATATTCACACAAATCGACTTAAAACGACCAAAGAAGGAGTGAATACCTCAAAAGAAGACTGCCGACCAAACTTCGAACTAAAACTCGGACTTATTGAAGCCAAACGGGCTTTAATCAAGATGTTCTCGATTGAGAACACCTGGACTAAAGTCCCTTGGACTTCAATTTGTGGCTAACCCGGCTTGAATTGAATTTCTTCAAAATTAGGGTTCTTGGGCTCGGATTTGGGGCTTTTGCATTTTTGGTTAGATTCGAAGCAAACCAATGTCAATGGGAGTGTGGGGGAGGTGTGGGGAGACTGTGGTGTGAATTTGGGGTAATTTGGCATAGGTTCGAGTTTGACTCGAATCTTCAAATGAAGATTCGAGGAGCTCCGGCATGATTCGAGGTTAATGGAAGCTGGGATCGTGATGGGGGAGGTAAGGGGAAGGTTTTGGCGTTGGTTTGGGTTTGATTGGCCTACCGGAACCGCCGTGAGGCGATTTCCGGCAGGCGGAGGAGTGGTGGCGGACGGCGGCGTTACGCCTGGTCTCTGAGGACCTTTGGGAGACGAAGGGAGAGGGGGGGTCTGGCTTGAGGGGGGCGGGGTATGAAATGAGGAATATATACCATTTGAGAAGTTAAATCCTGATCGTTGGATCAAACTTGATCAACGATCAGGATCTTCTCACTTAAACCAAACGGGGTCGTTTGGTCAAGTCATAAGCTGGATGCATATTAGAATTAAAGGATTAATCTGGGCCGTTGGATAATAAAATCCAACGGTCCAGATCAAGTGTTACACAAGCTTAAGCTGGACGGGTATTTGGGCTGGATTAGAAAAAATTCATTTGGGCTTGGCTTTTAGACTAAATTTGGCCCAGCTCGGATCTTCATGCTATATTATATGCATATGTGTATATATATATATATATATATATGTATGTATACATATATATATATATATACACACATATGTATATACCAACCTATAACACCGCTGTTTTTACTACAATTAACGCACACAATTACATATTACCCGAAAAATGTAAATCACATGACTTCGATATCAAACACTGAAAAATGCAAAGCCTAGCATATATTTTGTATTTTTAATTTAAATAAATAAACGTGCACACAAAAGATGAAATTAACACAAAATCACACAAATCATGCCCAACACGAAACTATTTTTTTATTTTGAATTTTCTGGGAGTACTTCTCGAGTAAGGCAAAAATCACGTGCTCACAGACACCACCTCAGAGGTGCCTACCCTCGAGTCCGTGCCAATTGTGAATGAATTTCTTGAAGTGTTTTCGAATGAGCTTTCAGGCATTCCGCCGGATAGGGAGATTGATTTTGGGATTGATGTATTGCCAGATACTCAGCCAATATCCATTCCACCATACAGGATGGCGCCGACAAAGTTAAGGGAGTTAAAGGAGCAACTGAGGGATTTATTAGAGAAAGGGTTCATACGACCGAGTGTGTCGCCGTGGGGTGCTCCGGTTCTTTTTGTCAGAAAGAAGGATGGGTCACTTCGAATGTGTATTGATTATCGGCAGCTCAACAAAGTCACCATCAAGAATAAATACCCTTTGCCTCGAGTGGATGATTTGTTTGACCAATTGCAAGGAGCAAAGTTCTTCTCAAAAATTGATTTACGGTCCGGGTACCACCAGTTGAAAATCAGGGAGCAGGATATTCCTAAGACCGCCTTCGGAACTCGTTATGGTCACTTCGAGTTTTTGGTCATGTCTTTTGGGCTAACCAATGCCCCAGCAGCTTTCATGGACCTTATGAATCGGGTATTCAAGCCATTCCTAGATTCCTTTGTGATTGTATTCATTGACGATATCCTCATCTACTCTCGGAGCAGGGAAGATCATGCCGTTCACCTCAGAGCAGCATTGCAGACCCTTCTTGAGCATCAATTGTATGCCAAGTTCTCAAAATGTGAGTTTTGGTTGGAGTCCGTAGCCTTTCTAGGGCATGTTATTTCCAGTGAGGGAATTCAGGTGGATCCTCGGAAGATTGCGGCAGTGAAAGATTGGCCTAGACCCACGACCCCGACAGAGATTCGTAGCTTCTTGGGTTTGGCAGGGTACTATCGGAGGTTTGTAGAGGGATTCTCAACCCTCGCTTCCCCACTGACAAAACTGACGCAGAAGGAAGTTAAGTTCCAGTGGTTCGAAGCATATGAGAAAAGTTTCTAAGAATTGAAGTCAATATTGACCTCGGCACCAGTATTGGCCTTGCCAGAAGGCATAGAGGGATTTGTAGTTTATTGTGATGCCTCAAGAGTTAGTTTGGGATGTGTATTGACACATCGCGGAAAGGTCAAAGCTTATGCTTCCAGGCAACTCAAGAACCATGAGAAGAATTATCCGACGCATGATTTGGAGCTTGCAGCTGTTGTGTTTGCCTTGAAAATATGGCAACAGTATCTTTATGGGGTTCATGTAGATGTGTTTTCAGACCACAAGAGCCTCCAGTATTTGTTCAAGCAGAAAGAGCTGAATCTGAGACAACGGCGGTGGTTAGAATTGCTCAAGGACTATGATATAAACATATTGTACCATCCAGGGAAGGCAAATGTTGTAGCCGACGCTCTTAGTCGAAAATCCATGGGTAGTTTGGCTCATTTGGGTGTGGATCATAGACCCCTGGCTCGGGAGGTTTACCAATTAGCCAGTTTGGGGGTTCGTATCTCGGCGTCAGACGAGGGGGATGCTTTGGTGCATAATGGAGCAGAATTATCACTGGTGGCGGAAATCAAGGAAAAACAGTTCATGGATCCAGCATTGGTTTGGGTGAAGGAAGTAGTTATGAATAACAAGAGCTCAGCATTTGTACTCAGCAGTGAGGATGGTGTATTGCGGTGCCAAGGTAGACTATGTGTTCCAGACGTGAACGAGCTTCGGGAGAGGGTATTGGCAGAGGCTCATATTTCCAAGTATTCGGTACACCCAGGTTCCACGAAAGTGTATCATGATCTTAAGGAGATTTATTGGTGGAATGGTATGAAAAGGGATGTGGCAAGCTTTGTAGCAAAATGCCCGAACTGCCAGCAAGTGAAGGCCGAGCATCAACGGCCCGGTGGATTAACTCAGCTTATAGAAATACCAAGGTGGAAATGGGAGATAATCAATATGGATTTCGTGGTGGGGTTACCTCGCACTCAGCGTAAGTTCTACTCTATATGGGTGATAGTGGATCGACTCACCAAATCAGTACTGCGGAGCAATATGCAAGGTTGTACATCAAGGAGATAGTAAGGCTTCATGGCACTCCACTTTCTATTATCTTGGATCGCGGGGCTCAGTTCACAACTAACTTTTGGAAGAAGTTTCAGCAAGGTTTGGGAACTCAGGTGAATCTCAGCACAGCTTTCCATCCACAGACCGATGGTCAGGCCGAGCGGACCATTCATACGCTTGAAGATATGTTGCGGGCTTGTGTCTTAGATTTTAAAGGTAATTGGGATGAACACTTGCCACTGATAGAATTTGCTTACAATAACAGCTATCATGCTAGCATTCAGATGGCCCCGTTTGAGGCATTGTACGGGAGAAGATGTAGGTCACCAATCAGGTGGTTTGAGGTAGGTGAAGCGGAATGGCTAGGGCCAGATATGGTGTGCAAAGCTATGGAAAAAGTTAAGGTTATTCAGGAAAGGATGAAAACTGCACAGAGTCGCCAGAAATCCTATGCAGACGTTCGCCGAAGGGACTTGGAGTTTCAAATCGATGATTGGGTGTTCTTGAGGGTATCGCCTATGAAAGGAGTCATGCGATTCGGAAAGAAAGGGAAATTGAGTCCTAGGTATGTCGGGCCATATCGGATCATTCAAAGGATTGGTCAAGTTGCTTATAGGCTAGAGTTGCCTCCTGAAATGTCATCAGTGCACCCCGTGTTCCATGTGTCCATGTTGAAGAAAGTGATTGGAGATACATCCACCATCATGCCGGTCGAGGCTATTGAGGTTAATGAGGATTTGTCATATGAAGAAGTTCCGGTTGCCATCCTTGATAGGCAAGTTCGTAAGTTGAGAAATAAGGAAGTTGCCTCTGTTAAAGTATTGTGGCGAAGTCAACAAGTTGAGGAGGAAACATGGGAAGCAGAAAAAGAGATGAAGGAAAAGTACCCCCATTTGTTTGATCAAGCCTAGAAGAAATTAGGTGACCCTTCTACTCCTAGTAACCTCCATCTTGTCCAAGATGTTTCCCTCTTAGTATTAGTAAAGTCTCCTTCATTTTGTAATGAGTTAAATGTATTTTTACCTTGGGCCACTTGAACCTTTCTTGATAAATGAAAGCCTTATAAAGATTTACGTGTTAAATAAACAACTAATAGTAAGTGTAGATTGGTAATGGTTTGTTTGTGTGTACATAGTGTATTAAGATGGTTAAATAAGGTAAGAACTCATTGAAGTGACTAGTTTATGTGCTATTCTAACAATGTGATAGAATATGTGCATTCGTTGAGGTAAGAAAGTGTATACCAGTTGTGGATTGTGTTGTATTTGTGTATTGTTGTTTGGTAATGTGTTTCGGGGGCCCTCTGACAGGTGGATATGTCCATAATACAAAGGAAACTCTGGTGAAATTTTTCTAAAATATAAGAGTTAGTTAAAATTTTGATAGTTTGCATATCACGTCTTTCAAAACCAACTCATTTTCAAAATCCTCATTCGAGGACGAATGATCTTAAGGGGGGGGGGAGGATGTAAGGCCCCGTAAAATTTTTGTGCATGAAACCTAGTAGTTGTGGTGCCATGGTCCGAATAATATGTTAGGAATGCATAAAATTCTTCAAGCTCGCCGCGGTTTGGACCCTTGGTAGTAATTTAAGTTTCAAAAATATAAAGAGTCAATTTTTCCAGAAAAGTGTCGATTCTGTGGTCAGGAATGCGACTGCAGATCTGCAATGCGGACTGCATTCCTACCGCAGAGCTTAACAGTAGGTTTGCAAAAATTGGTATTGAGAATGCAGTCGATATGCGATCGCAGAATGGATCTGCGGACCGCAGATCTACCGCATAAATTCTCGAAGGGTTTTGATTGTCAAATCTGCGGTGCACTATGCGACCGCAGATCAAGAATGCGGACCGCATTTTGGTCGCATTCCTTAACAGAACTTGTGTAAATTTTGAGGCAATTCCACGGTCACTATGCGGACCGCATGTTGATTCTGTGATCGCAGATGCGACTGCAGAATTGACCCGGCCCAAAAATTTTATAAATTTCAACCCGACCTCTTCTTTGAAATAACGCCTTTCTCTTTCATTTTATCATATCACCTTACTAAAATTTTAGAGAGAAGATAGGGTTTTTAGAGAGAGAAGTCTTTCATCCACAAAGATTGCTCCAACTACCTAGTTCAAGGGATTCTAGGGCAAAGATCCAACTTCCCCCAAATCAATTGAAGGTAAAAACCCTAGCTATTTCCTCTAATTTTCAGTTTTAAGATGGGTAAGGAGAGGGTTTCATATAATAGCTTTTGAAAATGAGATTTTACACTCATGCATGGTTATTTGAACTTGATTGTTAGTAAAGAGGAAGTGAATAGGCGTAAGAATCTGTGAAACAAGGTCGGTAAAGCTAGGATAGCTTGGGTAAGCATAAAGTAGGAAGTTAAAGGAAGAAAACTCGATACCAGGTATGTCTGGCTAATTTTGATTCTTGTGAAATTGCCTATATGTGTGAAATTTGTTTGGTTCGTGTTAAATTGTCAAATTGTGTGAAATTCTTGATGTTGTTGTTGGATATTCAAAGTTGTTGTTGAACTATGAGTGATGTAATATGAGATATGAGCCGAAAGATAAATGAGAGTTGAATTTGGTAAAAGAATTGTGAATAATGGTTATGATGGCATATATGGTACCTTGTGGAAAAGAAACGAAATGAAATTGATACAAAATCATTGATATGAAATTGTGAAAGGAGACAGCAGGAGAGTTTGCAACCTGTGGGGCACTGATTGCCCCTTTGTTTGACTACTTGCAATTTATGTGGTTGATTGGTTGTTATTCTATTTGTTGACCTTAAACGTGCTTGTGATGAGGCTTATCTGAAATGAGTAAAAGGTGGGAAACATGGTTAGTTAGCTTAATGGATTTCTTGATGTAATCTATTGGCTGTCTTGACATTATGATTCTTGTTTAACGGCTTGAGTTTACTCGGGACAAAGTTTGTCCATACATACCAGTACAATTCAAGTGTACTGATGTCCCTTTTGCCGGGGACGCTACATTCGTGTTATGATTGTAGGTAGATCAGTAGAAGGCACTTCAGCTCATCGACAGTAGTATCCTTCACCTTCCACTGCCAGTTTTGGTGAGCCCCTTTCTTCCTCGGGGCCCTGTGTGGTTCATGCCACATTTGTTTAGATTTAATTTTGGTTTTGTATGGTATAGCCGGAGCCTTGTTACCGGCAAGTATTATATTCCCTTTTGTATCCTAGAGGCTCTGTAGATATGTAAACTGTGGGATTCCAGTCTTATGTATATATTATGTTATGTCGGGCGTTGTAAAAACTGCAAACTTATTAATGAATCACTCGTACGGCTTTGTTTGTTTATTGTGAAATCATTTATGATTATTAAGATATTTGGTTAATGAGAAACAACCAACACAGGGGTAACGCGTGAGAATGAAAGGCACCCAGGTCCGCTTGACTGGGGCAACCCGGTCAGGCGCCGGTCATGTCCCTCGATTTGGGGCGTGACACTATGTTTATCTCGTTTGTTTGGATTTTGTTTTGATTCTCTGTTTTGAAGATTTGACCTTGATATCTTTCTTCTTTTTCGTCCTCTGTTAGTATTAGGCCTCTTCATCTTGTTGGTCTTCAATATCTTCTTTGCATGTTTAAGTTTTTGACTCTCATTCTGTATTAGTTTATCTTTGTTAGCTCTCAATAGTTTGAATTTTCTCCTCTTCTGGCTCTTTTTATGCTTAGTTTTAATGCTAGGATTAGCTGTTTGTCTCCTATATTAAGGTTATTTTATTTTATCTTTGTCTATTCCCCTAAATATCCTGATTAAAACCAGGATTTTTCTTTAATGATTAGTTTATACCACCTCTTCTGTTCCTTCATCTGCTAAAATAAGCATGTTAATCTGATTTTGCTCCTTTTTCTGTTACTTGGCATGATAGATTTTAGGATTTTTCTTCACTGTTTCCCCATGACTCTTCTATTCTTTATTTTCATCTTATATATATCAAAGCTAGGGTTAGTATTTAAAAATAGATCCTGGCTACCATGTTTATGTTATTTTGTGGTCCTTGTGTCTAAAAATGAGCCATGTTTCATCTCTTATTGACTGTTTTATGAGGTTTAGCTTCTATGTGCCCATGAACCTTAAAGGTTTTTGGGGTTTTTCAATTATCATCTGACATGAATTGGTTGTAATTAAGTCTAATTGGTATTGATTGACACTTTGCCACATGAAATTGGGTTATGTGAATTGATTGATTAAGATTCAACACTATCAAATTTCCCTTTCTGAGTTTTAGTTGATTGATGCACAATGGTTGGTCTCATGTGGCTATGTGTGCAATTGCATGTTGAAAATGACTGAGTTTGCAATAGTTCTTGTTATTGTGAGCATGTGATTAATACTCATTAACCTTAGGGGAATTAGTTATAGTTGTTAGTGCTAAGTTCATAAAATGGCTAGTTTTGAAATAGGTTAAAACTGAAAATCAAATAACAATAGGCTATAAGATGAATAAGTGACCAAAGGGTTGTCAATTTTGCAATTTGACCAACTCTACAAGGTCCAGCACACTGGCCCACCTTAAAAAGGCTAGTTGTGTAACAAGTGGTGCAAGTCTGCAAGTACAGACTTACCAAGGCTCATTTGAGCCCTGAATCACAGGTGGCTAGGTCTGCAAAGGCCTTAGCCCAACCTGTGTTCATTTAAATAGGTTAATTATGTAAATGATTGGTTAAGTCTGCAAGTTCAGACTTACCAAGGCTCATTTGAGCCCTGAATCACAGGTGGCTAAGTCTGCAAAGGCTTTGGCCCAACCTGTGTTCAGCAAATGGGTTTCAATTACCCAAGCCAAGTCTCAACTTGGGACTAGCTAAATCTTAAATAGGTTAAATACAACAATAAAGCAGGCTAGTCCTGCAATTAGTTTAAAAATAAAATAAAAGGTCTTAATTAACTGAAAATGAAACAAAAAAGGTTAAAATTGAAATAGTTCCTTAAAGTAGAACTGGCCAGTCCTTAAATACCAATGCAAGGATTGACCATTAGTTAAATAAACCCAAAAATGCTGAAAACCTGACTTAGGTAGGTCGGGTAAATCAGCAATGTCATTAAGGGCATAAAAGGAAACCAAATTGGTAAAATAGTGAATTACATAGAACACATAGGGATATGGGAGTCATTTGTACCCCTGATTTCTGCAATTTTGCAGAGATTAAAGGGTATAATGGTCTCCCTAAAAAGGAAAATCAGTAAAAATCCCTAACCAACAAGGATACGTTCGTAAAAGACTAGAAATGGAATAAAAAAGAACCTTCCAACACATGCTGGAAGGGATCTTTTAACTGAAAATAGGGTCTAAGTGTAAATTTAGCAATTTTAAAGGGGGAGAAGTGTGATTTAATTCCATTCTTTCTCCCCAAGAAATCTGCCATTCCTACGTCTATATATACCCCCAAAAAGAATGAAAGAAGGGATAGATTTTCGAGAGAAAAATTCAGAGTAAAAATATATTAAATAGCAAGTAGTTTTTTCCTGCATTTGAAGTAGCAATCACTGGTTAAACTTGTTTGTGTGTGGATTTTCTAATCGAGCTTTTCTGGGATTTCACATTCGTTGTTGTTGTGGTTTTCTACTCGTTGATATTCAATCTCACATTGTTGCATTGCCTTTGTTCGTGTCTGTTGCTGTGCTTATTTCTTAATCCCTTAGAACTCATTGGCTTTTACCTTGCTGATTCAGGTACACTTCTGTTCGAATGAAGCTGTAATGATAAATTTGCTGAATAAAAAAAATGAAGTTCCAGTTTTGATTCATACATTATTATGTATTTTGTAGTTTAATATTTTCATTAGCTGTTTAGTATTAGTGTAAATCTATAGTTTTAATTGTAGTATAGTATGTAATAGCAGAAAAACAAAAACAAAACAGTGTAATAGCTAGTATATTAGTACTAGTATAGTCATAGTAGTAAATCACTTAGTTAAATAGGTAAAACCTTTAAAACAAGGTCGAATGACTCTAATATGAATCGCTAACAATAAGCTCGGCCAATTCACATAGGTAATCTGATTTGAAACTAATACCTAGGTTTGAATGGATTTAATAGAGAAACAATTAAAATGAAGTAATAATTCAATTAAAACCAGATTTGTGGGATCAGATAAGCTTGGTTTGTACTAATATAATTAATTAATCACGTCTGTAAACTCGCGTATAGAGGCAAACAAGTTCAAAATGGGAAGAACAGTTAACATGGAGTGATGAGGCATTTACAACCAAGTATGTGATAACGAACGAGTATAAATCGTAGAGAATCCAGTAGCTTAACCTTGTATGTATACCATTAATCAATTAGTCTTAGGTAATTTGGTTATCATCGGCTCTATTTGGACTGTTTAAATAAAACTTCACATAGTTGAATAGCTTCTTTCTCTTAATTCACTAGTTCAATAGTTTCAATGCTGGTTAAGTCATATAGCAGAAAACAAAAGAATTCGAATAGCTGGTGCTCATATATAGGAGTTAGTTATAATCAAGGGTTAATATTGATCATCTTGTACATTGGCTCCCTTTTTTTTTCTGATGAATAAAAGCATTCTGATTTCATTCTTAGTTTTGTATGTTTGTTTTATTTACATTTCTACTTTAGTTACCTCAAATGAGTCTAGGCCTGATAAGTAGCGTGGGCCTGGACTATGCTCGTATGTCCGCTGGGCTATCAAGTGAAAGCCCAAGTCGGATCTGGGTCTCTAAGACCCAGATGTGTTTTATAATGCACTAAAGCTCATTCTAGGAATCCAGGCCCAATAATAACAGAAATAACATGGGCCTGGACTCATTTTTAGAAACATTTAGTACAAAAAACAATGACTAAGGAAAAAACATGTATAGAAAAATATAGTGAAACAATAAGATGGAACTATTAAAACTTAATCGGGATGAGCCTCACATAACACCCAATAGTGGGGCCCCCCTTAGTAATGAAATAATGAATAGATAGAATCGGGAAGGCTACTAGCAAACTTCATAGCCTCTCTCAAAAGTATTAAAAGCCGATAGATTCTATTAGGCACGATTTAATACACCTTCCCTATGAACAAGTGTGCACTTGGTGCGACTCAAATCCAAAATCACGGCAAAGCCTAAATGTACTAAAGGTCACAGGCGTATTGGTTGCGGTGTGACTCGAGGTACGTTTTCGTAATGTCGCAATTCTTTAAAATATTAACAGTAAAAGCACATATGTATTGTTAAAATCTATAACAAGTCAAATAAGATTCGAGAACGATGATTGAGCGACTGTGCTAAAACCATGGAATCTGGGAATGCCTAACATCTTCTCCCGGGTTAACAGAGTTCCTTATCCAGGTCTTTGTTTTGCGGACTGTAATAACAGAGTCAACTTCCTCGGATTCGGGATTAACCGGTGACTTGGGACACCATTATCTTCCCAAGTGGCGACTTTGATAATTTAATAAAAAATCCCGAACCGATTGTCCTTTATGTGGAAAAACTCCTTCCTCTTTGTTGTTATATCCGTCTCGGGTATTCTAACATTGAGTTATACCCTACGTATCTTTCCAAACGGGTCAGTACAAAAGCCTCTATTCAGGTGTGCATGTGTGGGGTAGTAAAAAGGGAGGTGTGACAGCTCTGGCGACTCTGCTGGGGATTTCCAACCCAAAACTTCGGTTTCAGGGTTTAAGAACTCGAGCTCCTTAAAATCGCAGTTCTTGATATTACTTGACTTTGTTATATGATTTAAACAACATGCTATGTGTTTTACCGCTTTTATACTATGTGGATTGTATATAAAATTGTGCCGAAAACCCTTCTCTTCTTCACTCCCGGGGATGTGCTTAGTGGTTGAGACTCCCCTTTCTGTTAAGTTATACTTGAACTAAGAAACAGAGGCCGGATAAGTTACAAAGCCGATTGACTCCGCGAGTCACCGGTATGTAGCCCCCTCCTCGATTCGAGTTGTCCGCTCGGGTACACGGTCTAGCACTCTATGAAACTATAAGATGTTGAACATAGGTCTAGGACGATTATTTGCATCATATCCGACTTAGGGGACTCAACACAAGGGTTGGGTCCGTCTAGGACAAGGTGACCCGGTATTTAAAAGACTGAGCATATTATGTGTTGCATTTTATTGTCCTTGATCGTTTTGCGGACCGGCAAAATTCCCGAGTATAGAAAAGTGTTCGAAAGAAGGAAAAGAGAGAGAGAAAATAAGAACTAGTGAAAAAGTGCAATCATGAAAATTTGAAAAAAAAAATTTGAAAAAAAATTGCTTTGTTGTTGAAATAATTGGTCAACTAATCTGACCGAACTACGCAGGTTTGATTCTCGCCATTAGGCGGGATACGTAGGCAACCCTTGAACGGGTCCAACCACCTTTTTAGAAAAAGACCAAAAGATTTTCGTTTCAAATAATCGGAGTGATCGCTATTTTTAAAAACGGCCGAATGTTCCGAAAAGACGCCGGAAGGCTGTTTTGGCAAAAATGGCCACTTCGAGAGTCATGCCTCTTTCAAAAATGAAACTTTGCATTGAAAAAGATTTTTCTCTTTTCTAAATAAAACCGCCTTAATAAAGGTGCAGGATGAGCACAATATAGAATGAACCTTTCGCCTTAATGAATAAAATCCCTTCGGAGCTAAGACTATGGTGGAACGACATGGGGATAGAAGGTCAAAATTGGGTCAAAGGTTACTTAAAGGATCTCACGGGCTTATTGGACATAATTCCCCGGGGTGACATAATTAGAGCACTGGTCACATATTGGGATCCTGCGCACAATGTACTACATCTTCCAGATTTCGAACTCACTCCCACTCTGGAGGAGATTTCTTTCTACATAGGGAAGAACGAGGTCCCCTTGAAATAAAAATACCCGGTAGCCCCAAGAGCAGTAACGGTGCACCGCTTCTTGGATTCTTTGAAAATTGCTAGGAATGTCCACAACGAGGATTTAGCAAATGGATTTTGCTCCCTGAACTTTATTTATAGAAGATATGGACATGTCGGGGGTTTCAACGACTCCACGAACAAGCTTTGTAGCAAGTCCAACCGAGCAAAATGGGAGGAGCATCGACGGTTCACTTTCTTAGTGGCATTTCTCAGGGTTATCATATTTTCGAGAAAAGATGGGCACATCAATATAAAGGTTGCCGGGGTAGAAAGCACTTTGGTAGTACAAGATAATTGTACTCTGGCTCCAATGATTTTAGCGGACATTTACCGTGCCTTGACTGCATGCAAAGCAGGGTCCAACTTCTTTGAGGGATGCAACTTGATTTTGCAAATATGGTTGATCGAACATCTATGTCATCATCCTTCGTTCTCAAGCTATGGGCCGACTGGAAGAACGTGCCTTGAAGAATTTTACACGAGAACAAAAGAAGTTAAGTTGCCAGAGGGAGTAAAGGATTGGATTTCGCATCTACGATCATTGACCGACAACCAGATTGATTGGGCATATGATTGGTTGCCTCTCGACGAGGTGATTTATATGCCGACAGAAGGGTCACACTTTTTGATCACGGGTTTAAAAATTATCCAGCCTTATGCCCCATACAAGGTACTGCGATAGCTTGGTAGATGTCAAGTTATACCAAAGGATGGGGACCTCAGTTCGCAAGTGATAGAGATTAGTCCGGATGGGCAATTCCCGGAAGCAAAGGTCCGTCAGATTTGGAATGAGTGTCAGAACTTGAAGGTAGACACTTATGTGCAGAACAGAGCCTGAGGTGAAGTGTCGTTAGGGTATTCCGTATTGTATAGACGGGGTATTGAGCATGACAGGACTTCGAAAAGACCTCACTTGCAAGATCTGGTGGAGCAATCTAAAGAAAACAGGAATTGGGCGGCCAAAGAAATTGAATATAAGGCCAAGATCAGCTTGCTAGAAAAACAGTTAAGAGATCTCCAGTTTGAGAGCGGTTTGCAAGCAGCATCCGACGAATGAGAGAAAAAGCAGCTGAGAAAAGAGAATGAAATGATGAAGGCTCAGGTTGCTAAAATGAAAATTGCATCCGAGATTCCTGTTCGTTTAGCTCGAGACGAGAAATTGATTGAAACTCTTCGGCGCAAGGTGAATGACTACAGCTTCGACTTAGACAAAGCAGAAAAGGAGTTAGTCAGGGCTCGGAAGAAAATGTCCAAATATGCCGAAGAAAGAGCCAAGTTGGTTCAGCAGCTACAGGATAAGCATGAGTTTGAGGTAGCTCGACTGAGAAAGAAGATTGTTACAGCCACTTTCAAAAGTAGCAAGGTCATCAAAGATCTCGAAGAAGAAAGAGAACATTGTTACACGACTATGGCTCGGCTAGAGTTTGAGCTACAACAAATACAAAAGGAGAACCAACGCACTTTAGATGCTCGCACCAAACAGATAAGCCGATTGCTTCAAGAGAAAGGGGTTATTCGAGAGAGAATTGTTCATATTGCTCAGTACATCACCCGGAAGAGCCAGCTTTGTGAAGACATGTCCCGGGCAACATTTGTGTCAGCAGTGAAGTTCTTTGTGCAGCAAGTCATGTCCGACCTAGATAGGCTCCAAAAGGGATTAGCATATAGGCCCGCGGCCTCTCGCGGGCACTATGAGCATTAATGTATTCATAGGGCATGCATTCTGTATTCATGTTTCTTTGCATTAGTAGCACAACACTATCTTGTAAGCCGATGTTTTTGAACTATCAATGAAAAATCAAGAGTTGTTGTCAATCCTTTTGCTTTATGTCAATCCTTTATTCACGATAGGCAAATAAATAGGAACGCGAGTCAATAAAGAAAGAAGAAAAGAGAGAAAGAAAAAAAAAGAGAAAAAGAAAAAGAAAAAGAAAGGAAAAAGAAGAAAAAAAAAGAAGAAAAAGAAAAAAAAAGAGAAAGAAGAAAGAAAACAAAAGAGAGAAAGAAGAAGAAAAAGAGAATGATGAGATTGGTTCAAAATAAAACGAAGGCCGGGATGATGCATGACGATCGAAGGCAAAATGTGATTATTCCAAATTGTTGCATCTTATCTCTTTATATGCTAACCACTAACGAGTGTTGCTGTTTATGACATTCAGATTCTAGCTGGCAACTAGTATTCTGGCTACTCATCCCTACAACACAAGATCTAAGACAATGACAAAGGCCGTGTCACAAGAAATTGAACCAACAGTCATGGACCCCGTCCAAGAGGAGGAAGTTGTGGATGTGACGGGAATGAAAGAAGAAATGTACAAGCTTAAACAGCAGATGACTGAGATGTACCAGGCTTGGTCAAGGGGTTAACCCTTACCTACTTATCCCGCAAACCCCGCATACATCCCTCCAACCAATCCCAACCCTAAGCCACCCACTATGAACTCGTCCTCTACATATCCAGACTATCACCACTATTATGCCTCCACCTCTTAGGTACCACTGCCACTGTCAAAATAAGTGCCACCCCAGCCACCCCAGGATGCCCCGGTATATGTAGCACCTCCACCTGCCGCTTTGCATAAGTCATCCAGTGAACCGTTATTTCATGTACAAGACACCCACTACTACCCGCCTGTACCAACCTTTTGGCAGCATGAATCTCACACTCCATTGATGGAGGCAATTGAAGAGAAACCTGTAAAGAACATAGAACATGAGGAGATGGCCAGGAAAATGAGGAGTTTGGAGAAGTCCTTTCGTAACATAAAAGGGCTAGGGGGACAAGTAAGTGTGGCGTACAAAGACCTATGTCTGTTTCCAGAAGTGCAACTTCCTGTCAGATTCAAGTTGCCGAAGTTTGACATGTACAGTGGACACGGAGATCTGGTGGCCCATCTTAGAGGATACTGCAGTAAGATGCGGGGTGCAGGTGGAAGAGATGAGCTTCTGATGGCATACTTCAGCCAAAGTTTGAGTGGCTTTGCATTGGAATGGTACACGCGCCAAGATCACACCAGATGGTTTATCTGGGATGATCTCGCACAAGCATTTGCTAACCATTTTCAATACAATTTGAAAATCATACCGGATAGGTTGTTACTCACTAAGATGGAAAAGAAACCTGGTGAAAGCTTTCGAGAATACAGTTTTAGGTGGAGAGAACAGGCGGCGAGGGTAGATCCGCCGATGAAAGAAAGTGAAATGGTAGACTATTTCTTGCAGGCTTCGGAGCCTACCTACTATGGACATCTAGTGTCAGACATTGTAAAGCATTTTAATGAAGTCGTAAAAATGGAAAGTTTTGTGGAAGAAGGATTGAAAACTAACAAGATTATGAGTTTTCCAGCAATCAAGGCCACAAATCAGGCAATCTAGACAGGGAGTGGAGGAACCATTGGGAAGAAGAAGAAAGAAGAAGTGTCGATTATGGAGAGCAAACCCTGGAACCGTAGCCAATACCATCACCCACCTCGACCATATCAGCCGTACCCACCAACCCCATATAACCTACCAACATCATATAACCCACCTCCACCATACTACCCACCTACTACCTCATACTACCATAATCCACAAGCCCAAACTTATCCACCACCACCACAGGTATGGCGAGCCCAAGCTCCGCAGAATGTTTATCACACACAAAATACCTACCCCTCTTCTATAACTTACAGAAACCCGAACAAACCCAACTTCAGGCCCGACCTAGAGATGAGGAACAAAAACCAAGCAAAGAAAACATTCACCCCGTTGGGGGAATCCTATACTAGCCTCCATCACCGATTGAAGGAATTGGGGATGTTGAGTCCAATTGAGTCAAAGCTCCCGAATCCACCTCCAAAGAATATCGATCAGTCGGTCAGGTGCGAGTATTGCTCTGGGGCACCGGGACACGATACTGAGAAATGTTGGCATTTGAAGAATGCTATTCAAGAGCTCATTGATAGTCGGAGGATTGAGGTACAGGCTCCAGAGGCTCCGAACATTACTCAAAACCCACTGCAAACTCATCATGAAGCACATATGATAGAGTTGGCACAAGAGGAGAGCAGTCGGAAGCCATCCCAGTCGGTCATGATGATAAAAGCTAGCAACAAAGCAGAAAAGGAAATTGAGAAAGGGGAAGCAGTAGTTGAAGTACCAGTGAAAAAGCAACCAGCGGTGGAAATTGTGAAAGTTGTGGTGCCAGGTGTGAAACCAGTGTTGACAGTGAATGGTGCGTGCATGGAACCGGTAATTATAAGGCCAGTGGTGCAGATGCCGGTGGTAGATACCAAGACTGTACTTTGGAATTACAACAAAGTGGCAGTAGTGTACAAAGGAAAAGAAGTGACTGGAGAGATTAATGAGACACACGGTCTAACTCGTTCCGGGAGGTGTTTTTCCCCAGAAGAGTTGATAAAAATAAAGGTGGTGAAATAGATTCATATGAAGAAGCCCGTGTCCGAAAAAGAAGCAGAAGAATTCCTTAAGAAGATCAAATCTCAGGACTACTCAATAGTAGAAAAGTTGAGGAAGACACCCGCACAAATCTCTTTGCTCTCATTGTTGATCCATTCGGAGGAACACAGAAAAGCATTGATGAAGATATTGAATGAGGTGCATGTCCCTGAAAAGATCTCGGTCTGTCATCTCGAGAAGATTACCAACAAGATCTTTGAGTCCAACAAGATTACGTTCTGTGACAATGAATTGCCCATTGAGGGGACTGAACATAACAAGGTGCTCTAAAAGCGAGGAGTTAGTGGAATTGGAAAGGTAGGTAAGACAGACTCACACTCCATTGAGTATGTCTACTTAATATATGACTTTGAAATATAGCCTGATCAGTGTGTCACAACTGTGTGACTGAGATAACCTTGTAGCATTCACCTCTACCAAATGTTTTGTGATTAATCTTACCACTGACAAGATAGTTTTGTAGGGAAAAACGTTAATAATATTTACATTGTATATTTGTCTACTTTGTTAGAAAATGAATTCACCTGCCTAAGTATGTTGGAAAATGATCCTCTCCTGTGGCACAAAGACTTGGTCATATCTGTCTGAATCAGTGAAACATTGTCTCTAAATACTTGGTGATAGGGCTACCTAACATCAAGTTCAAGGAAGACAAATTTTGTGAGGCCTGCGCAAGGGGAAGTAGGTAAGATCATCATTCAAAAACAAGAAAATGGTAAGCACAACCAAGATGTTGGAATTGGTTCATATGAATCTCTATGGTCCAATGAGAACCTTGAGTAGAGGTGGAAGGAAATATGTGATGGTACTTGTTGATGATTATTCTAGATTAACTTGGGTACTATTTCTAACATCTAAAGATAAAGCATTTGACATGTTTACTGCTTTTGTTAGAAAAATACAAAAACAACTAGGTAATCAACTCGCATCCATTAGGTCTGATCATGGAACTAAATTTGAAAATGCTAAGTTTCCTCAATTCTGTGATGAGCATGGTATTGATCATGACTTCTCTATCTCTGGGACTCCTCAACAAAATGGATTAGTTGAAAGAAAGAACATGAATCTTGAAACATGGCTAGGACTATGCTTCTTTCTAGTAAACTACCCTACAACTTCTGGGCGGAGGCTGTAAACACTGCATGTTACATTATAAGTAGATGCATGACTAGACCTCTTGTAGAGAAGTCTCCTTATGAGTTACTTAAAGGGAGAAAACAAAATATATCCCATCTTATGGCATTTGGATGCAAGTGCTTTCTGCATAATAATGGAAAAGACTCCCTAGGTAGGTTTTATCCTAGAAGTGATGAGGGAGAATTGTTGGAATATTCTTCACATAGAAAAACATATAAAATATTCAATAAAAGAACTTTAAGTGTAGAAGAAAGTGTGCATGTTGTATTTAATGAAAATAAAATTCTTTCTGATAGATAGAAGATGAATATGAAGCCATTAGATTGGTAAAGGATTTGACTGAAGTCTCAACATAGGCTAAAGAGGCACCAAAAGAAGGAACAAGTGATGGAATAGGTTCTTCGATCCAGGGAAACCTGACAGGGGTAACTGATCAAAGAGGAATTAAAACTAGTCCGCTAAAAGAGTTTGTTCATGATCCTATTCTACAACAACAGAACATGGGAGAAGCATCTAGCAGAAACTAGATGGTTGTGAAATCACACAAAAATAAAAGTTCTCATCCCATTGAGAACATAATCATCGATCCAACATCTGGAGTCAAAACTAGATCACAATTAAAGAATCTATGTGCTTTTGATACCTTTTTATCTCTTATTGGACCTAAAAATGTTATTGAGACTTTGCAAGATGTAGATTGGGTAAATGCAATGCAAGATGAACTCAATCAGTTCGAAATAAGTCAAGTTTGGCATATAGATCCAAGACCCAAGGACATATCAGTTATTGGTACAAAATGGGTCTTCAGAAATAAACTTGATGAAAATGGAACAGTTACAAGAAACAAGGCAAGACTCGTGGTCCAAGGTTATAACCCAGAGGAAGGTATAGTTTATGAAGAGACTTTTGCTCCAGCTGAAAGACTAGAGGCATAAGACTCCTCATAACCTTTGTAGCACACATGAAATTCACTCTTCATCAGATGGATGTCAAAAGTGCCTTCCTGAATGGCTACCTGAAAGAAGAAGTGTTTGTAAAATAACCTCTAGGATTTGAGAGCAAGGAATGTCTTGAGCATGTGTACAAATTAGACAAGGCTCTCTATGGACTCAAGCAAGCTCCAAGAGCAGGGTATAAACGAATGTCAAAATTTCTGCTTGAACATGGCTACAAAAGAGGTAAAATTGATAGCACCTTATTCTTAAGGGAAAAAAGG
This sequence comes from Nicotiana noctiflora, assembly GCA_032618575.1. NCBI lineage: Eukaryota > Viridiplantae > Streptophyta > Magnoliopsida > Solanales > Solanaceae > Nicotiana > Nicotiana noctiflora. The sequence goes on from JASVEL010013140.1 coordinate 128,769, forward strand.
TAAGGATCTCCTTGTGATACAAACATATGTTGATGACATAATCTTTTGGGCCACCATTGATTAGCTAAGTAAGGATTTTGCAAAACTAATGGGGAGTGAATTTGAAATGAGTATGATGGGTGAGGTTAACTTGTTCTTAGGCTTATAGAACAAACAAAGTCTTAATGGAACCATGATCCATCAGCAGAAGTATGCAAAAGAACTAATCAAAAGGTTTAAAATGAAAGAATCAAACGAAATAGATACACCCATTGCAACTGCCACTAAATTAGACATTGATGAACATGGTTCATCAGTTGATCAAAAGTTATATTGGGGTATGATTAGTTAACTCTTTTATATTACTGCCAGTAGGCCTGACATTATTTTCAGTGTAGGGCTTTGTGCTCACTTTCAGGCTAATCGAAAAGAGTCTCATTTGACTGTTTTCAAGAGGATGTTAAGATATTTGAAAGGCACCACTGATCTGTGTCTGTAGTATCCTAAATGTAGTAATTTCAATCTAGTAGGATGTGTTGGAGCTGATTGTGCAGGTTTCCTTGTGGATAGAAAAAGTGCCTCAGGTATGACTCACTTTCTTGGTTCATGTCTTGTGTCATGGGCCACTAAAAAGGAAAATTCAGTGGCTTTATCACTGTTGAGGCTGAGTATGTTGTTGCTCCTCTTGATGTGCTCAATTGCTATGGATCAAACAACAACTAGTCAATTTTGTCATTGGAGTTGGTTCTATTCCTATATTCTGTGATAACACTAGTGCTATAAGTATGACAAAAAACCATGTTCATCTCCTTGAGAGATAACTGTGAGAAAGGATTGATCTCCATATAATTTTGTGTTACTGATAAACAAACCGCTGACATCTTCGCTAAAGCACCGAGTAGGGTAAACTTTGAGAGGAACATGTTAGAATTAGGGATGATTAAGATCAACTAATAGGTCCATCTCAGAATGCACAATGAATAATAATAATAATAATAATAATAATAATAATAATAATAATAATAATAATAATAATAATAATAATAATAATGAAAAAAAATTGGTTAGGAATTCTGGACTTGTGTAATTATCTTGATTAATTCTTACTCAGCTTCGTACTTTAATTAATATAATTAGGTGACATGTGTTTATATGACTCACCGATCTTTTACAATAATTTTTTCTATTATGGCATTTGAGGCATGCTCAAGAGAGTTCTACATGAAAAACCCTGTTTATCAGTATAGGTTCAATATGAAAGCTAAGGTAGTTTTCTATGCTCTGCACAATTAGAAAGATTAATATCTCAATCTTGAGCAGAAGTCCTATAATTGTCAAATTGCTATAAAATTCTATCTGTTAGCATTGAACCAGTTCCGTCCACCTAGAACTCTAAACCTTAAATATTGCCTAAAATGTATGGAAGCCAAATCGATTATTCAAACTCTGGATTTTTAGGTTGATTAGACCTCTAATTGACCAATGCAAAAGGTTGTTGTTACTTATTAAATGTATAATCCCCTTTAAATACATATCATATCTCCAATCACCATTCCAAAATTACTAAAGCCACTTAATTATGACTTAATGCCATATCATTAAATATTTTACTTATTTAACTTTGGCGTCTTCTCACATCATCGATGACCCTTCAAAGATTCCAGTACCTATCTTTGTAGTACTCATATTTAGTTGTACTATTCTTGAGTGCACCATCTAGGTGTCTCGCAAGGAAATCTATTAGCACATTTGCAATATCCTTTGGAAATGTCAACTAATGCAAATAATCTATCCATCATTTTGGATTACTCTAACCTCAGTCGGGTCCTGATATCCCATCCTTCTTTTAAACGATATGTGTTAGTTCCCATAGGTCATAACTAAGATTGATGTGGCCAATTATACATACCTCTCTTCATGCTTATATCTCTCTCCATGAATTGTAGAAAATATTCATCTCATAAGCATCAAATAAGAATATATCAATTTAGCAATTTAAGACTCCCTATTCGTCGGACACAACACATAATAAGTAGCAATTATACTCAATTCCTATACGTCCAAAGCTAGTCATAATAATTCAATATACTCAATATAAATCGTACGAATTAATTCCATATGAAATTACTAATATTCCGAAAATTCTAACAACTTCAATCAATTTAGAATCATACAAAAGTGCGCCACAATTAGTTCATCCAACTACTATAATTTACCATCAATTCATACTCATAATTCCATATGAAAGATAACTCTGGGGTGTTCTTGAGGTTTTGAAGAAATCCTATGAAATCCGGTTCAATTAGGGGTTTGAGGGGTTTTGGGGGTTGGGGGTTGGGGTTTGGGGTTTGGGGTTTAGGGGTTAGGGTTTGGGATTTAGGGTTTAGGGTTGGGGTTGGGGGTTTGGGGGTTAGGGTTAAGGGTTTGGGATTTAAGGTTGGGGTTTAGGGTTTGAGGTTTAGTGTTTGGTATTTAGGGTTTACGGTTTAGGGTTGGGATTTTGGGTTTCGGGTTTAGAGTTTGGGGTTTGGGGTTTGTGCTTTAAGGTTGGGTTTTAGGGTTTAGGGTTTAGAGGTTTAGGGTTTAGGATTAATGGTTTGGGGTTTGGGGTTTAGGGTGATTGGAGTTTGGGGTTTAGGGTATTATGGTTTGGGGTTTGGGGTTTGGGGTTTAGTGCTGAGGTTTAGGATTAGGGATGCAGTTTGGGATTTGGGATTTGGGGGTTAGGGTTTAGGGTTTGGGGCTTAGGGTTGGGGTTTAAGGTTTAGGGCTTAGGGGTTTGAGGTTTAGGGTTTAGGATTTAGGGTTGGGGTTTGGGGTTTGGGGTTTGAGGTTTGGAGTTTGGGGTGTAGGGTTTAGGGTTGGGGTTGGGTTTTGGGGTTTAGGGTTGAGGTTTATGGTTTAGGGTTTAGGGTTTAAGGTTTAGGGTGGGTTTGGGTTTTGGGGTTTATTGTTGTTAAGGGTTGGGGATTTGGGTTTTAGGGGTTTAGGATTAATGGTTTGGGGTTTAGGGTGTTTGGAGTTTGGGGTTTGGGGTTTGGGGTTTGGGGTTGAGTTTTAGGATTTAGGGTTTCGGGTTTGGGGTTTGAGGTTTGGAGTTTGGGGTTTAGGGTTTGGGGTTTGGGGTTTAGGGTTGGGGTTTGGAGTTTAGGGTTTGGGGTTTAGGTTTTAGGGTTGGGGTTTGGAGTTTAGGGTTTGGGGTTTAGGTTTTAGGGTTTGGGATTTTAGGGTTTAGGGTTGAGGTTTATGGTTTAGGGTTTATGGTTTAGGGTTTAGGGTATAGGGTTTGAGGATTAGGGTTTAGGGTTTATGGTTTAGGGTTTGGGGTTTAGGGTTTAGGGGTAGGGTTTAGGGTTTAGGGTTTAGGGTTTGGGGTTTAGCGTTTTGGGTTTGGGGTTTGGGGTTTAGGGTTTGGGGTTTAGGGTTTAGGGTTTGTGGTTTGGGGTTTGGGGTTTAGGGTTTAGCGTTTATGGTTTAGGGTTTGGGGTTTAGGTTTTAGGGTTTGGGGTTTAGGGGAAGGGTTTATGGTTTAGGGTTTGGGGTTTAGGGTTTGGAGTTTAGGGTTTAGGGTTTAGGGTTTGGGGTTTAGGGTTTAGGGTTTAGGGTTAGGGTTTGGGGTTTGGGGTTTAGGGTTTAGGGTTAGGGTTTAGGGTTTAGGTTTAGGGTTAGGGTTTGGGGTTTAGGGTTAGGGTTTAGGGTTTATTGTTTAGGGTTTAGGGTTTGAGGTTTGGGGTTTGGGGTTTAGGGTTTAGGGTTAAGGTTTAGGGTTTAGGGCAAAACCCTAAACCCTAAGCCCTATACCCTAACCCCCAAACCCTAAATTCTAAACCCTAAACCCTAACCCTAAACCCCAAACCCTAAACCCCAAACCCCAAACCCTAACCCTAAACCCTAAACCCTAACCCTAAACCCCAAACCCTAAACCCTAAACCCCAAACCCCAAACCCTAACCCTAAACCCTAAACCCCAAACCCTAAACCCCAAACCACAAACCCTAACCCTAAACTCCAAACCCCAACCCTAAACCCTAAACCCTAAACTCCAAACCACAAACCCTAAACCCCAAACCCTAAACCCTAACCCTAAATCCTAAACCCTAAACCCTAAACCCCAAACCCTACACCCTAATCCCTAAACCCTAAACCATAAACCCTAAACCCTAACCCTAAACCCCAAACCCTAAACCCTAAACCCCAAACCCCAAACCCTAACCCTAAACCCTAAACCCCAAACCCTAAACCCTAAACCCCAAACCCCAAACACTAACCCTAAACCCTAAACCCTAAACCCTAAACCCCAAACCCTACACCCTAAACCCTAAACCATAAACTCAACCCTAAACCCCAACCCTAAACCCCAAAAAACCCTAACCCCCAAATCCCAAACTGCATACCCAAACCCTAAATCCTAAACCTCAACCCCAAACCCCAAACCCCAAAATCACCCTAAACCCCAAACCCCAAACCATTAATCCTAAACCCCTAAACCCCAAATCCCAAACCCTAAACCACAACCCTTAACAACAATAAACCCCAAAACCCCAAACCCACCCTAAACCCTAAACCATAAACCTCAACCCTAAACCCCAAAACCCAAACCCAACCCTAAACCCCAAACCCTAAACCCTGCACCCCAAACCCAAAACCTCAACCCTAAATCCTAAACCCTAAACCCTAAACCCCAACCCTAAACCCTAAACCCCTAAACCCCAAACCCTAAACCCCAAATTCCCAAACCCCAAACCTTAAACCCTAAACCCTAACCCCAAAGCCCCAAACCCTAAACCCTAAACCATAAACCCCAACCCTTAACCCCAAACCCCCTAAACCCTAAACGCTAAACCCTAAACTCCAAATCTCAAACCCCAAACTCTAAACCCTAAACCCTAAAGCCCAAACCCTAAACCCTAACCCCCAAACCTCAAACCCCAAATCCCAACCCCAAATCGTAAATCCTAAACTTTAACACTAAACCCCCCAAACCTCAAATCCTAAATCCCTAAACCCCAAACACTAAACCCAAAACCCCAAACCTCAAACCCTAAACCCCAAACCCTAAATTCTAAACCCCAAACCGCAAACCCGAAACCCCAACCCTAAACCCTAAACCCTAAACCCTAAACCCCAAACTTAAACCCCAAACCCCAAACCCCATCCCTTCCCCCATTTGCCAAACACGCCGCAAAAAAACAAAAACCTCTCCGTACAGTGCGACTTCGATCTACAGTGACGCGCCAGTGGCGATATGGCCACAGCGCCGCCGTTAGCCGGTGAAATCCCACCGGACCACCACCAAAATGCGCGGAACACCAAGGCGCACCAACCCCAACAAACAACAGCTCTAAATAATTCCCCAGTGAGAACAGGTCTTCAAAACTATGAAGGGATCACTGTTCACTCGAATCGCCTAGGAATTTCAGAATTTTCCCTTGAAGAATCTAGCCATGTTCTTACAAATGTAGATAGTGGAGATTACTCCCCACATCAAAGCGCACCATCTCACCAATTTTCAACTAATCCTACCGTGGAAATCATCGGCTCCGGCGATTTGGAAAACTCCGGGGAAAGACACACATGCTTGCATAACGCCATAATGATTCAAATGGAAAAAGAAAGATACCAAAAGTTGCGCAATGAAGAGATAAACACAACTCAATTACCAATTTCAAGTGGGTATCAATTAGCACTGCCAATTGTACAAACAACCATCTCAGGCGCCCTTTCTTCTCCAACAGTCCGACCTGTTTATTCCCCCAATTTAAGGCCAATTGGGAACCAATTTTCATTGCCAATTACATCTTCACCTCAAATGCCAATGCCTGGTCAGTTTTCAAACCAACAATTTCAATTACATCCCCAGGATCATCAATCCAACAGTCCTCACCTGCGCGAGTTGGTCGGAGATGGTGCCCCAGGGATAATTGAAGCTCAAAACCAATGCCAAACCACTCATAATCATCAGGTGACTGTTTCTAACCCATCAAACCCAATTTTACATTCCCCAATTCTGTCGAATATTCAAAAAAATATGCCAGTTCACTGTGCAGTAAACAGTGATCGTCCAGCATTCAACTCTGACTCTCAGACATCTAGGGCCCAAATAGGCATGAGTATCTCTCATACAACACCTAATGAGGTTGTTAGTCAAGTTTCAGGAGACTTTAGCTTAGGAATTGTGCAAAATACCCACCTCCCAGAATCTGCAACTCATCAGTTGGTCGGGAGATATACCGCAGGGATAACTGATGCTCATACCCAATGCCAATCCATTCACAATCCTAATGTGAATGTTTTCCAACCAACAACACCAATTTTACATGCCTTGAACCTGTCGAATATCCAAAATACTCCCTCTGAACACTGTTTCATTGAAAATAATCGACTTTCTGCTCTTGGTCAATCCAGTCCAATTCATGGGAGTATGTTGATTGGTGAACACTTGATAGGTCCTATAAAAGGCATTGGCCAAGTTTCAGACCATTTGGATGAAGGAATTAAAAGATTTGAGCCTCTGAAGTCTGCAGTAACTGCTAAGGCAACTGTGCCTGTTGTCCTGCCCATTCCTGTTGACTCCCCGCCCATGCCTGTTGCTTCCCCTGCCATCTTACCCTCTAATCCCTTGCCAACTTCAACTAGTCATGCAACATTGCCCAACAACACTCTAAGCTCAACCTGTGCTGAGGTGATTCCACACACATCACACACAAAGGATAACACCCCCCATGTACAAACCCCTGTAACTAACCAAAGTGCACAAAAACCCCTAGACCACCACAACTTGACTAACATAACCAATCCCAAAATTTCATCCAACTTTGATAAGCCAAACAACCAAAAAAGACAACAGAGAAATCAGCCAAAGAGTAATGAAAAACCAAACACACAGGACCCATCAAACACAACAAAACCTCCTCATACCCAGGCCAACCAAACCTTAGCCAAACCAAACCAACCATCAAAACAGCCTGCTCAACCACCTCCTCCTCCACCAACTGTATCACATTCCTATGTGACTAGGCTTAGGGCAAGACATCAAGCTGAGATCCAACCCATTTCTTTTACTCCTCCTAAGATCACTACCAAACAGGGACAGCCTGCAGTGGTCTTCAAAAAAGATGACTACATGATCAAGTTTGCAGACAGGTGCAAATTTACTATTGTTGGAAAGTTCTCCTCAACAATGCCTAGAATGGAAACAATAAGAAAGAGCTTTATTGCACAAACTGAGCTTAAAGGTGGGGTTAAAATTGCTCATTTCAATGCCAGAACTATGTATATTGACCTGGACAATGAGTATGACCACTCTACTGTATGGGGAAAACAACACATGTTCATACAAGGTCAGATGATGAAGTTGGAGGCTTGGTCTCCTTCTTTTAGGCCTAATGAGGATTCACCTATTGTGCCAATTTGGGTAGTGATTCCTGAACTTCCTTGGCATTTGTACTATATGGAAATCCTCACCCCATTGCTATCTCCCATAGGCAAAGCCTTGTATCTAGACCTAGCATCTTTTCAAAAAACTAGAGGTAGTGTTGCCAAAGTTAAAATCCAAATTGATTTAACCAAAGAGAGGCCCCATCATGTTTGGTTAGGCTATGATGAAGATCAAGATGAAAATGGGGATGGTGAATGGCTAGAGGTCCAATTTGATAGTGTTCCTGCATTTTGCACATACTGTAGGCATTTAGGACACTCTGACTATTCATGTGAACTAAGACAAAGGGAAACAGAGAAAAAGAAGAAGAAGGATGAGGAATCCAGGCCTAGCACTTCTGGAATCAATGCTCCTACCAAGGAGAAACAGGATGTCCCCACAGCTGATACAACAGATCAAAGAACAAATCAAAAGGAAACAGAGGGAAGCAAACAAAATCAGAAAGCAAAACAACAGTTAAAAAACAAAATGAACCAGCAAGATCAGGGACACCAACCAGTGGGCACACAACACCAAAAATCAAGCACTCAGATGAACAACAAAGAGGATTCTCCTGAAGGTGAATGGCAAGTTCAAAAGAAAAAACACTTCAAAAATAATAGTCATAACAAAAAACAACAGGAGCACTTGCCTAAACAAATTGATGAATTGCAAAGTTCAGGTACACTCTCTATCAATCCTCCAGCTCCACTGGAGAAGAGTGATGACCCTACTATTCAGGGCCCCCCTATCCCCCTTTCTCCTATCATTGTTATCCCAACCCCTCTCCCTGTTGTTTCTGGAGGAAAGCAGGATGGTCAGGAGAAACTTAGTACTTCTCAGGATGGGGAACCAAAAGGGGCAGGGCTTCCTCATGCTTTGCATGAGTGTGTTGATACACATTTGATGGACCATTCCATTGACTTACCCCCTGCAATCAATCAGATACCTACAGTCACCAATACTCAACCATGTTACTCCATAGCCCAGGAAGTTGAGAATATAAGTTCAGAGGAAGAGCCACCTGATCAGTATTGTGTGGATTTAAAAAAGTCCCTCAAAGGAAAAGCTCATATGCCAGCTGACTTCACTATCCAGTCTCCCAAGTCAAAGAACAACATGAGTCAAAAGAGGAGGCATGCTAGAAAAAAGAATTCAGGGATCTCTATCTCTGAAACATCTGATCACCCTCCAAGTCCAGTGTTAACTCCCACTCCACTAGCCCTAAGTGACACCATTTTGTGTCCTTTGAACAAATACTCTCCTCAGGAAGATGACTACAAGCCTATTCAGTCTGAAGATGAGAGTTATGAAGACCAGGGAAATGCACTTGCACTCTATGAGAATGATCCTGACTCAGATCACTGTGAGATGTTGCTAACAGCAATCAATGGAAGAAATAGCCCTGACCAGGCTAAAACATCAGCTACCATAGCCACCAAGAGACCCTCTCCAAGAGTGACCAGGAGCAAGGCTGCCAGGGGTAGCAGTGTTCCACCAACTCACAAATACTCCAACCCATTCCAATGATTAGTACAATCATTTGGAATGTGAGAGGCATCAGAACCTCTGGAGCTCTTCAAAGGCTCAAAATTCTGAAACAGCTTCACCAACTCTCTTTCATTGCAATTCTTGAACCATACTTAGACAATATCCATCTCAACCACTACAGACTCCAATTAGCCATGGATCATGCTGCCTCCAATATAAACAACAAAATCTGGGTGTTTTGGACTCAAGAATGTAATGCTAGGGTCATGGACCATGATGATCAACAACTGACAATGCAAGTAAACCATGCAGAAACAGGGGAGATCTTTAATATCACTGTCATCTATGCCAAATGCAAGCCTCACATGAGAGTACCATTGTGGGATAATCTCAGACTCAAATCCACTACATACAACAACCCATGGTGTGTTATTGGTGATTTCAATGTGATTGCATCCATCGAGGAGAAAATAGGGGGAGTTCCTTACCAAATCAATAAAAGTGTAGATTTTCTAAGTATGATGGAGGACTGTGGCCTCACTGACTTGGGTTTTTATGGCCCCAAATACACTTGGTCTAATGGGAGAGGACCTTGTTCCATAGTCTGGAAGAGACTTGATAGAGGCCTTGTGAATGATAACTGGATAGCTTCCTTTCCAGCCACCTCAATCACTCATTTGGCTTCATCAGGATCTGATCACTCACCCCTTCATATGGAGATGAATGTAAGAGCTGAGCCATCCAGGAAGTACTTCAAGTTTCTAAATTGCTGGACAGAACATGCCAATTTCATGCAAGTGGTTCAACAAGCTTGGAATACCCCTGTCCAAGGCAATCCAATGAGAGTTCTTCATCTCAAAACCAAAGCACTGTGTACTGCCTTGAGCATCTGGTCAAGACAAACTTATGGAGATATATTTAAACAGGTCAAGCTCTTTGAAGACAAAGTGAGAAAAGCTGAAGATAAATGGACACAATCAAACAGTGAAGCTGACAGAACCATCCTTAATGAGATCAATGCTCAGTACATCAGGCATCTGAAGACTGAAGAAGCTGTCTTGAAGCAGAAAACTCAATTACTTTGGTTTAAAGATGGGGATGCAAACTCAAGATATTTTCATAGCCTGATTAGAGGAAGGAGAAGAAAGCTTTACATTCATAAGATCAAAGATGAGGAAGAACAATGGATTCAAGGGGATGAAAACATAGGCCAAGCTGCCTGTGATCACTTTGAAGCTATTTTTTCTGATCCTGGGGGCCGTATTAGGGAAGACTTATTATCAAATATCCCTACCATGATTACTGATGAGGATAATGCACTACTCACCAACCAACCTACAATGGAAGAACTGAAGCAAGTGGTGTTTGCAATGAGTCCCAACAGTGCAGCAGGCCCTGATGGACTTAATGGAAAGTTTTTCCAACACTGCTGGCCTATCATCCAACATGACCTTCTCAATGTGGTCCTTGCCTTCTTCAATGGGAGTTCCATGCCAAGACATATGACCCAGGCATGTCTGGTGCTTTTACCCAAAGTAGAATTCCCTAACTCACTCAATGATTTCAGACCCATCAGCCTGAGCAACTTCTTGAATAAGATCATCTCCAAGATGCTGAGCTCCAGAATTGCCCCCCTACTCCCTAGGATAATATCTGCTAACCAATCTGGATTTGTTAAAGGGAGAAGCATCACTGAGAACATCATGTTAGCACAAGAAATTGTCCAAGGGATTAAAAAACCTAACATTGGTGGAAATGTAGTCATCAAGCTTGATATGGCCAAAGCCTATGATAGAGTTTCTTGGGCTTTTACCTGTATCATTATGAGAAGAATGGGCTTTAATGAGGTAATTATTGACATGGTATGGAGAACCTTATCCAATAATTGGTACTCAGTCATCATCAATGGTGAAAGACATGGCTTCTTTCACTCTACTAGAGGCCTTAAACAAGGAGACCCTCTGGCCCCATCCCTCTTCATCATAGGAGCTGAACGACTCTCCAGAATGCTCAACAGATTAAGCCATGACCAATTCTTCAATGGCTTTTACATGGAGAAGAGAGGCCCTCAAGTTAACCATCTCAGCTTTGCTGATGATGTAATTATCTTTACATCTGGTTCCAGAAGCTCTCTGAAAAGGATTATGCAAATCCTTGGTGATTATGAATCCACCTCAGGTCAGCTCATCAACAGAAACAAAAGTCACTTCATGACCCCTTCTTGTGCATTCCACAACACAATCAGGAGAATCCATCAAGTCACAGGTTTTTCAAGAAAAGAATCCCCTCTCACTTACTTGGGATGTCCTCTCTACACTGGTAGAAAGAGGATCATACACTTTAATCCTCTAATCTCCAAAGTGATAAGTAGAATCAGAGGTTGGCAGGGCAGGCTTCTCTCTTATGGTGGCAGAATCACTCTCATTAAACATGTCTTACAATCCCTCCCAATCCATCTCTTGTCTGCTGTATCCCCCCCAAAAACTGTCCTTAAACAAATTGAAAGGCTCTCTGCTAACTTCTTTTGGGGAATGGACAAAGATAGAAATAGATACCATTGGGCATCTTGGCAAAAACTGGCTAACACTCAGGAAGAAGGGGGCATTGGTCTCAGAACTGTCTCAGATGTCTGCAAATCTATGGCATTTAAGCAATGGTGGAACTTTAGGACCAAAGAATCTCTGTGGAGTAACTTTCTTCTTGCCAAGTATTGTCAGAGATCTCACCCTGTTTCCAAGAAGTGGGACTCTGGCCAATCTCAAGCATGGAAAAGCATGTCTATTAACAAAAAGACTGTTGAGAAGCACTTGCAATGGAGACTGCACTCTGGCAACAGTAGCTTTTGGTGGGACAATTGGCTGGGTCTTGGCAACATTGCCTCCTTCAGAGAAGATAATAGCAGACCTGGTAACTTGAAGGTGAAACAACTTTGGTGTAATGGCCAATGGAACATTCAGAAGCTTAACAGAGTTGCCCCTCCTGCCATCATACCTCAGATCTTACAGACTCCCATTCACTACCAGCCTCAATGCTTGGATGTGCCCATTTGGAAACCTACTTCTTCTGGGAATTTCACTTGTGCCTCAGCATGGGAGGAGATTAGACCCAAACATCAAGTAACTATCACCAATAGATGCACATGGCACAAGATGATACCCTTTAAGTGGTCTTTTAACCTATGGAGAGCTCTCAGGAACAAACTCCCCACAGATGACAATGTAGCCAGGTTTGGTCCCCCATCTGTTAATAAATGTGTCTGTTGTACCCAGCCTGCCTCTGAATCTGTTAACCACATCTTCTTGCATGGCAATTTCTCCAAAGCCATATGGAGACACTTCTCTGGTCCTGTTGGTCTACCCTACAACCAACTTTCCCTCTCTCAAACTCTCCTGAAATGGTGGCTTGTGCCAAGAACTAACCAAGCTCATCAGCTTATTCTCCACACTGCACCTATCATAATAACCTGGCAATTATGGAAAAACAGGTGTAGTGCCAAATATGGACGTAAAGCCTCATCTCTAGCTAGAGTAATACACTCAATTGATAGTGATCTTCAACTGCTCCTCAGAACCACTTACCCCCAGAATAAATGGCCTTTCAACTGGAAAGATCTTTACCCTGTAATAGAAGCCAGCTCTCATCCCATCAGAGTGATTAAAGTTGCTTGGGAAAGACCTCAAGTAGACTTTGTCAAAGTAAATAGTGATGGGAGTGCTCTATCAAATCCTGGAAGAATTGGTGCCGGGGCAATAATCAGGGGTCAACAGGGTGAATTCATTCATGCTATCTCAGCCCCTCTTGGCACTGGCACAAACAACATGGCAGAAGCAGAAGCAGCATACCTGGGCCTTTCTTGGTGTATTGCCAATGGTTTCCTTAAAATCCATCTTGAAACTGACTCTAATCTGCTGGTTCATTGGTTAAACAACCAGACAGCACCTCCCTGGAATCTTCATATGGTAATCCAAAAGCTCAAACAGACATGCCACCACTGTGAAACCATCATCATTAGCCACACTTACAGAGAAGCTAATTGCCCAGCTGACTCTCTTTCCAAACTAAGCCATGATCTGACCAGCACCACCCATTATCACTCCATAAGCCAAATGCCTTCACAGATCAGAGGTCAAGTTCATCTAGACCAACTTGGTACTCCAGCTCTTAGACACAAGGCCTCAAACACAGTCCAAACACCCTCACATGTTCCAGGCTCTTCTCATGGGTATGGTTAATGTACATACCAAGATGATAGCAAACCCAACAATCCAAATAACCACTGCCACCCCTCAACAATACAATGCCAACACCAAAGCACCTCCAGTCCTCCACCAAACAGCCCCTGTCACAACAACATGGGCAGAAATGCCTTGTTTTTATCTAACAATCTCTGTTGTTTTTGCAGGTGTTACATTTCAATGTGATGAATGCCCATTGGTGTGGAATTCAAGAGTGGTATTAGTTACTATGTGGCTCAGTCTCTTGGGTACATACCAATGGCCATTAAGGGAGCAGCAATGTAAGAGCAAAACTCTTAAAATGCACATTCCAGACATTATGGGAACGACACTCCTCTGCAGCATCTTCATCATGGTAGTAGCAGAAGACCTTACAGGGAAACCATACAATAATGATCACACAGTCATTAACCATCCAGTCAGGCTTATCAGTGCAATCACTTCTAAATCTTCACACCCAGTTCACATAAGAATCTGGCTTGTGAGACCTTTTCCACCTTCCTGGTGGTATCTGTACAACAGCAGTGACCATCACCAATGCAATTTTGATCCAAAGTGCAGAATGAGCATCTACACTGTAAGTTGCAGACCCCACAAGAACCTGCAACTAAGGTGTAGACCAGGGGTACATCAAAGCTCCCCTCCCCCTAGTCTCATCTCCAGTACACACAAGAACCTGGAGTTCGAGCTCCCTTTTCCTAACATGATCCTTTCTTTTGCAGGTACAAGGAGAACACTTGACTATCTGTGGTACTTTCAGCTAGTGGTATTAGTATCTCAGATACTCATTCTACTGAAAGCACACCATATATTTCAAGTGTCCTCCCATTCAACTCCAGTTCAATAGCAACATTCAGGAATTCCCATAGCTTCATGGAGACAACCACACTGTCTCTTTGAATGCTGGATATGCACAAGATGCTCAAGGCACTCACAGCATCTCCTCAGCAATACCTCCAAGAAGCAGGAACTCCACAAGGCCCACTCACTATTGTCAAGGTTCCTAGGATCTCACACAGGAACCCTCTTGTCTCCATGCATCTGGAGAAGTGTACATCATTTGACGAACTTACTGACAGTGGTATTAGCACTCCAAAATGCACACCAGCAGTATGTAGACCATCACAGCATGAAACACTCCAGTTGTAACTTGAGCCTCTATGCAGTCATGTGCAGTCACCACAAGAACCTGCACTTCAGATTGTATAGAACAGGGATTTCTCAATGCTCCCCTCTCCCTAGCCTCAGCTCCAGTCACACAAGAACCTGGAGCCTGAGCTCCATTCTTTTTACTAACAGTAGCCTCTTTTTTGCAGCTACAGTGAGTGTTTTTGATCATGTGATGTTATTTCAGTCAGTGGTATCAGCACCTGTGCTCATTCTACTGAAAGAACATCATATGAACCAGAACACTCAAGCCAAGCTTAACTCTCCATCCCCATGTCAATACAGAATCAATCAAGCACAAGAACCAATAGCAAAGTGGAAACATCAGCCCTCGTTTGTCCATTACATCTATAATTGGCAACTAATCACATCTAGGGGAACAGACCTAGGGACACTCATCTTTATGGATACCTCAAGAAAGCCATCTCACGGTTCCCTCTCTTCTGTCATGGGAGCAGGAATCACTGGCAGGCATCACTGGGATTTTTTGTATACTATCTTCTACCTAGCTTTCTTGTAACCTCTTGTCAAAGCAAGGTAGAAGATAGGCTCCCTCATTATCACAATGTTTTTGTCATCTTTCATAGGGTTTTCTTACATTGCTTCAAATGTAGAGGTTGGTATGTCTGGAAGGATAGCTTCCAATACATCCATCTGCTAGATCTTATTTTGTTTATAGCTAACTTAGGCCACCCCATCACTTTGTATCTTAGTCCATATGAACCATTATACTTAGTCATATGGGACATCATGGTTAAGGTAGCCTTCATAGATTACAAGTCCTTGTAAAGTGTACTTGTTCATGTTCTTTGGAGGTCAGGTATATGCCCCCCTCCACTTTGTATTTTCCTTTTATATATATGAAAATTAACCCTAGGCAACATGCCTAGCGGCTTCTTTAAAAAAAAAAAAAAGAAAAAAAACCCCAAACCCTAAACCCTAAATCCTAAACCCCAGACCCTAGAGTGATTGATAAGGATGCAAATATCAGGCGACCTCCAATGAGAAATGCCAAACAAAAGCAAATTGCCCAAGCTACTTCTGCAAAGTCCAATCGTTCGAAGAAGCAAGCATGATTTTTGAACACCTTCTGAAAAGAGATGTGGATGAATACAAGAGCCTACAAATTGAAGACTTCACAATATTAGAGAAAAGAGAGCACCTTGGTGGTTTCTTCATCTTTGTATTTTATCATCACATTAGTATAGTTCTATGTTTTATCATCACAGAGTATGTTATAAACTCTGTGATGATCATAGAATATTTAGTATTAGCTAGTTCTTTCTTTTTGCATGCTTGCTAGTGAGGTTAGTTTACGCCTCAATAGGAGTAGTACGATAAGGTTAGCCCGATATTTGTTATATGGGTAACAATACCGGTGCTATTGTCCCCCTTATTTGTAGCTTTCCTAATTGTTGTAATTTTCTTTTATGTTATTAATAAAAACTAGCCCTAGGCCCTGCCTAGTGGATTGCTAAAAAAAAAAAATCCTAAACCCCAAAAACCCTAAACCCTAAACCCACAGCTTTCTCTCTCTAGAATTTTTCTCTGCCTTCTCTCTACCCAGCCGTCACTGTAGCAGAAATGTTTTGCTGGGTAGATTAGAAATCTTTAATCAATCTCAGTAGATCTTAATTGAATGCTTAAGATTACTGTTACATCAAGAACTAAGAATCTGTTATAATCAAAAACAGATTCTATAACATTTTTATAGCACTGTAACATCGATTCAGTATCTATACTGGAAGCTGTTTGAAGAACTTGGAATACAGGCTAAAAAGCTACTGCTAGCGTTATCAGGATCAGTAGATCGAGCTTCTGTTCAACAACTTAGAATCTGTATTCAAAAATAGATTCTACAACTTTGCTCGACTACTGTAGCATCGATCCAGATTCCAAATATTGTTACGTGAAGCTGTTTGAAGAACTTAGATTACTCATTAAAAAGCTACAGCTAGCGTTAACAGGAGATTACATTTTGTAATATCGAGCAGTTTGTCTAAGCAAGGAAAACTGGTAGCATCGACCAGTTGTATAAACTAAGAAAACTGGCAATCTGAGCTCCATGACCTTGCTGGCTGGCGGCCAGCTAGCCTCTATGGCTGGTCTGCCATCAACTAGTTTAGACCCTCCTAATCCTGCAACAAACAATCAAAAACAACCATTAGATTATAGTAGACTGTTGAAACCAGCAACCATGAATAATCAGAGGAATGAAAAAGATGCGTCAGTTGACCCAATTCCTTTCAAACGAGCTACTTTATTGCATGGACAACCTTTTGTCAAGTTCACAGAATCAGAAGTTGATAGAATGAACCTTATTGAAGGTCTACAGTATGCTGTACTAGGTAAATTCTCTTATGGCTGGCCAGATCTTCAAGAATTGCGCAATTTAATTCCATTACAATGTGGTATTAAAGGAGATTGTAACATTGGTCTCTTTAGAGACAAAGCTTGTTTTGATTCGTCTTACCTTGAGGGAGGATTTTCAGAAAATCACTTCAAAAAGCACTTACTATATTAAGGCAAAAGATGGGTATCAATACCATATGAAACAGCTCATTTATGATAAAAATTTCAAAATCGGAGAAGAAACACCTATGGCGATGGCATGGATTTCTTTCCCACAACTACTGCCTACATACTTTGTGAAAGAATGTTTGTTTTCTTTAGCATCTGCTGTTGGAATTCCACAACAATTGGATTTGGCAACCATAAACAAAACAAGGCCTAGTTGTGCTCGAGTAAAGGTACTTATCGACCTACTAGCAGAGTTGCCAAACAGAGTGCGTATGGATATCGAGAATGAGGCTACTGGTGTTGCGAGAACTGAATGGGTGAAAATCCAATACGACTTCGTACCAAAATATTGCAAGGAATGCAAATTGCAGGGTCATGATATGATAGAATACTGGAGGTTACATCCAAATTTGGTGGAACACAAATCTGAGGACAAACAGACTACTAATGAAAATGTGCTTCAAGCAAATAAGGACTTGGTTGCTGAGAAAAATGATACTTTAGCCACTGGTTCTAACAAAAATGGACCTTTTATGATTTTGTCAAGTGGAAAAGTTGTGGGTAATGTGAATGGCAATGGAAAGGAGCAATGGAAAGAAGTGCGAGATAATCGCACACACAAGGCTGTTACCAACAAAAATGATCCACAAACTTCTGGAAAAGAATTGGTCCCAGTTAGTCAAGATGAAAGACAGCAGGTGCAATTGGGAAACAAATTTGCATCGTTGGAACTACAGAAAGATGGACAAGATGATACAGACACAGCTTACAACCAAGTGATGGGAAGTCTAACGACCAGTCCTAGGAAAAATGGGGAACAGATTCACTCAAAAGCTGCTGTTGATATGGTTTCAGCAGGGGTACAACATAACAATGAAGGAATTAACTCTAATCCTACAATGGAAAGTCAGAATAATCAACAGGGGGAGAAGAGAATAAGTACTGGAAACCAGACAGTGGCTAATCAACAGGTGCATACGAATAACAAATTTGCAGCTTTAGAAATAGAAGAAGGTGAGCTTCAGGAGGATAATCAATTGGCTGTAGTTAATGAGCCAATGGATACACATATGCAACACCAACCTGAGAGAGTACTTAATGCTTCAGCTCCAGTTTTTAATCCAAAGGTAAATGGAACAAAGATAACAAGGAAAAAAATAGTACAAATGTAGCCGAACAGTATGCTGGAAAAAACCAAGAACAGGGAAAGGAATCTACAGCACAGGGGGTTAGTAGAGCTCTTGTAACAAACAATGTTACTATGAACCAATCTTGTCAAGAAATTCCTTCACAATCCACAAATCCACAAGAAGTAGCTGAGCAGGAATTGCTGAAACAAAGGGTTAACTGGACAGAAAGCAAACTTTGGTGTGATCAATTAGAACATGATTCAGATGAAGGGGACTTATCTGAGGGATATCAAGAAGAGCAGACCCATGAAGAGGATACACAAGAGGAAGAATTGAGTGTCAACAGGGATGCAACCAATGAAGACATGCAGATAAGAGATAAAAGTGGAATCAAGAGATGTAATGTATTGAAGAATGTAGAAACAAGTCCTAGCGAGCAAAGGTCTATTCAAAATCCTATATTGGAGACTAATCCTACTCAACAGACCTTAACCACAGCACTTGTACAAACAATTCCAATTGATCCTGGAGATCCTGGTGAAAGGAAATCTCAACAAATAATGGAGCACACTGGAACAATAGATACACAAAGCTACAAAGAAGTTACAGAGGAGCAGAACATTGAGTTGAAGACAAAAGCAAACACAGGAGCCTTAGTCAAGGAAGCCAACAATAATCAGCTTGCAGGAGAAGAGAAACAAAATGCCATAGAAGATCAACTACAGGAGAAAGGAAATGACCTAGATGCAGAATCTACTTGCCAAAACTTTAAAAATGTAGCTAGACAAGGAGATATATCTCCAAGATTCCTGGAAAAAGGAAAATCAGCAGGTCGAGGCAGAAAGAAGAAAGAAGGCCTTAGCATTCAACAAGCTGGGGTACAAACAAGGAGAAATGCATCTAAATCCATAAATTAGATATGAATGCTTTAATATGGAATATTAGATCAGTTAATACACAACAAGCCTTTGAAAGGCTAATCACAAAACATAGGAAGTATCATTTTGATTTTATTGGATTGATGGAACCAATGCAACAAGCTAGGAAACTGGAGAGATATAGAAGGCAGATTGACTTTGAACAAGCTTTTGTGAATGTATCCAATAAAATATGGGCTCAATTGGAGGGCATACGATGCAAGAGTATGGACTAGAGTACTGGGTCAGGTGTGTTGGAGTTCGTTGGAGACCGGAGGTGAAATATTGGGCTTCATCACTGGGCCACACATGAAATGGAGTAGAATGGACTGCCATGGATTGCTCAAACAGACTGCTGGAAAGGCTGGCAAATGGGATTTGGGGCTATTACGAGGCCCAGAAATGAGAGAACACTGGACAACAACTACTGGAACAATTATGCCTTACCGGGCTCAGCGATTTGGGCCTATGGATGCGACAAATATCATCTACATGGCCTTGAATATTTGGGCTTCACACGTTATGACAATTTTCACATGGGCTAGTTTCTATTTTACAAATATTAGTAGTATTAATGTGATATCAAATTTGAGTACTCTACTCAAGATTGATAATAGGCTCATGTATTTCCATTTTATATTTTGCTACATTTGTTAAAAAATAAAAAAAAAAACCCTAAACCCTGTGATGATCATAATATGTAATATCGTCACAGAATATGTTATAAATTCTGTGATGATCATAGAGTATCTTGTTTTAGCTAGTTCGTTCTTTCTGCATGCTTGCTAGTGAGGCTATTTATGCCTCAATAGGATTAGTACGATAAGGTTCGCCCGGTATTTGTTTTATGGGAAACAATACCGGTGCTATGTCCCCCTTATTTGTAGTTTTCCTAATTGTTGTAATTTTCTTTTATGTTATTAATAAAACTAGCCCTAGGCTATGCCTAGTGGATTGCCAAAAAAAAAAAAAAAAAAAAATCCTAAACCCAAAACCCCCCAGCCGTTTCTCTGCCTTCTCTCTAGGCGATTTCTGATTCTAGAGAGAGAAAGCTCCTATTCCGGTGGCTATGGCCAATCTGGCCGGCGGCCAGCCCCCCCCAGCGGCTGGTCTGCCCCCTCCCACTGTCGCCCAGCCCCCCACATCTCCTAAAACAATTCCACAGCCTCTTAATTATGCTAATGCTGTTAAGAATGCAACAGCTGAAACATCCACACAATTTCGAAAACCGGCGGTCCAACCCATTCCCATGCGCAAAGCTCAAAGCTTTCAAGGACACCCACTGGTAGTTTTTACAGAAGAAGAAGTTAATCGTATGAATATTATTGAAGGCCTAAACTATGCTGTAGTTTGCAAATTCTCTTATGGGTGGCCTGATATTAATGAACTTAGGCGAATTGTTCCAATTCAATGCGGCATCAAAGGTGAGTGCAACATTGGTTTCTTGAGAGAAAGGCATATACTGATTCGCATGACTTTATGGCAAGACTATGTGGATTTTTCATCAAAAAGTGTTTATTATTTAAAAGACAAGTATGGGGAAGAATATCAATTAAGAACACTCATTTATGATGTTAAATTCAAGCCAGGGGAGGAAACTCCCAAAGTGATGACTTGGATTTCATTCCCAAACTTGTTACCTACTTATTTTGTGAAGGAAGTGCTTTTTTCCTTAGCATCTGCTGTAGGTAAGCCATTACATTTAGACAAAGCTACAATAAATAAGACTAGGCCAAGTTGTGCTAGAGTAAAGGTGTTAATTGATCTAATGGATGCATTACCAAACAAGGTGAGAATGGATATTGTGGATGAAAATGCTGCTGAGTTAAGAACAGAATGGGTAAATATTCAATATGATAATTTACCTAAATATTGTAAAGAATGCAAACTACAGGGGCATGATGAGTATGTATGCTGGAAACTACATCCTGAACTAATGGAGACAAGAATTAATACAAGGAAAACTGCTGAACATGATAAACAACAAGACAACAAAGAAACAGGGCCTTTAATGATCCTGACCAGCGGAAAAGTTGTTGGAAACAGAGGTCCTCAATGGAAAACAGTCAGGGATAGAAGATTCCAAGGGAAAGGGAAGCAGGAAGAGACTGAAAAAGCCTTGGTACCTGTAGACAAACAAGGAGAAATAGTTACAAAAGATGCAGTCAATAATGAAGGTAAAGCAGGAAGAACACATAACAACAACAAGTTTGCTGTATTGGAAAAGGATGATGCAGAAGATAGCAAACAAAAACAACTTGCTTTAATGGAGATTACAAGTGCAGTGCCAATAACAAATCAAAGAGAAGTGTTGAATCAGAATGTACATGAGGAAAGTCCAAAATCCATAGTGAAAGACAATGCAAGAAATGAGGCAATAATGCAGACACCTATGATGCCAGCTGCCAGCATCAATCCAGCAGGGATAAATAAACAAAAGCAGGGGGAGAAACACAAGAACAAAGAAGGAAGCCCAAACACTACCACAAGATCAACAGCTATGATGCAGATTCATACAAAACAACAGGCAATCAGAGGAGATACAGCAAAAGAGACTACAAGTCAGTGGGTCAACAGGGCATTCACTTCAAATGTTGCTGCAATAAATACATCATGCCAAGAAGTTCCATCACAGGACACATTGGTAGAACAACAGTTAGCCATCAATGAAGAAAAGGAATTTGTGGAGGATCCAGACATGGAATTGTTTAAGGCAAAAGAGAATTCCAAAGCTATAGGGGGCAAATTATGGTCAAACCAGATTGAAGAAGAGGAAGAAGATGGCCAAATACCTGATATGCTAGAGAGTGAGGAAGAAAGGGAGACACAAGAAGAGGATGATGAAGAGTAGAAGGGAGATGGGCTTACAAACATAACAGAAACATCAAAGACAAATAGAATCAATTTAATTGATCCAGGAGAAACAGGCATACCACCAGACTCAGTAGCTAAAACAGTCCTTGAGCAGGGAGAAAAACATTTAGAAGAGGCATATAACAGTGGTAAAAAAGATACAGCATCACCAATTTCAAAAGGGGAGCAGGCAACATGTCAAAACACTGGCACTGTTGAGAAGATACAACCATTTCATACCACAGCAGTTGCAACACAAGTGCACACACAAGAACAACATGGGAAGTTAACTACAACTCAAGAAGGGAAAGTGGTGGAAACAGATATCAATCAAGGAGATGCAAAAATGCAACAAGCAGCAAATATCAATGGCAGAGACATGGATGAGGAGTCAACAGCACAGAATTTTCATAATGTGGCTAGGAAAGGTGACTTGTCTCCTAGAGATATAGCTAAGTCTGCAAATAAGGGGAGGAAGAAGCAAGCCAAGGAAAATTCAAATGCACAAGCAGGAGGAGTCACAACCAGGAGAGCACTATCTAAATCCCAAAATCATTAATGGATGCTTTAATTTGGAATGTAAGATCAGTGAACACAAGACAAGCATTTGAAAGGATTATTACAATGCATAGAGAACATAATTTTGAATTCATAGGTGTGCTGGAACCTATGCAACAGTCTAGCAAGATAGAGAGATACAGGGCAAGAATTGGGATGGCTCAAGCTATTGTCAATGTCTCCAACAAAATCTGGGCTTTTATAGATGAAGTATATGAAGTAGATATCCTATACAATATGTCACAGCAGCTAACTCTAAGGCTATTCCATACAGAATCTCATGTGGAATTAGTTCTTACACTTGTTTATGCAAAATGTGACCCTTTGGAGAGGATAGAACTTTGGGATACTTTGTATGCAATGGCATCAGATATGAGAGTTCCATGGCTAGTAGGAGGAGACTTTAATGTGATATGGGATGAGGAGGAGAAGTTTGGAGGACTGCCAGTATCTATTAATGAGGTAGATGACTTCAGACATTGCATCAATACTTGTAATTTGGCAGATTTGGGCTTTAAAGGGAGTATATATACTTGGTGGAATGGGAGATCAGAAGAAGATTGCATATTCAAAAGGCTAGATAGATGTTTTGGGAATGGAGAGATACAACAGACATTCCCAGGATTAGAGGTTACACATCTGTCCAAAACAGGATCTGATCACAGGCCATTGCTTCTGAAATGTGATATAGAGACTCCTCCAGTGAAGAAGTCATTCAGATTCTTAAACTTTTGGATTAAGCATGACACATTCAAAGATGTAGTTAAGGAAAACTGGAATGCAGATTTCAGTGCTAGCCCCTTTGTGCTTTTCAATTTCAAGTTAAAGAAACTGAAAAAAGCATTGTCACTATGGAGTAAGGCTACTTATGGGGATATATTCCAGAAAATCCACAGTCTGGAAGAAGTTGTTTTAGTACATGAAAGACAATTTGAGGTTAGTCCAACTATGGAGAATAGACAGAGGCTTCAAAAGGTACAGGCTGGAATGATAAAGTACCTTGCATTAGAAGAAGAGTTTTGGAGACAAAAAGCAGGAATGATGTGGTTTACTGATGGAGATAAGAATTCCAAGTTCTTTCATGCACATGTGAATGGGAGAAGGAAGAAGTTAAAACTAAGCAGAATCCAAGATAGTAGAGGTGTTTGGATTGAAGAAGAGGATAAAATTGCAGAGGAGGCAATAAGGTTTTTCCAGGATCAATTTTCAGAAACAGCAACTCCAACATCATTTGAAATCCTGGATCATGTCCCCAATATGATAGATGCTGCTCAAAATGAGGCTCTTATTGCAATGCCTACTAAAGAAGAAGTAAAACAGGCTGTGATGGGTTTAAGTGCAGATTCAGCAGGAGGACCAGATGGTTTCACTGGGGCATTCTACCAATCCTGTTGGGATATTATTGAAGATGATGTCTTTGATATGGTGAGATCATTTTTTTGTGGCCAACAACTCCCCAAATGTGTAACCCATACTAATCTGGTACTACTGCCAAAGAAGAAGGAGGTGCTTACTTTTGCTGATATGAGACCAATTAGTTTGAGCAACTTTGTGAATAAGATTTTTTCCAGAGTTATACATGAGAGATTAGTTGATGTTCTCCCTAGTTTAATATCTCATGAACAAGCTGGTTTTGTGAAAGGAAGAAGTATTGTGGAGAATGTTTTGTTAACTCAAGAAATTATCACTGACATTAGGTTGAGGACTAAAGCAGGTCCTAATGTGGTGATTAAGCTGGATATGGCTAAAGCTTATGATAGATTATCCTGGTTATTTCTCACTAACACTATGAGGAGAATGGGCTTCTCTGAAAACTTCATAGGCATGATTTTTGATTTAGTGGGAAACAACTGGTATTCTATTTTAATTAATGGCCAGCCTCATGGTTTCTTTCATTCAACTAGAGGTGTTAAGCAAGGGGATCCTCTTTCACCTACTTTGTTTATCATGGCTGCTGAAGCATTATCTAGAGGATTAAATGCACTTCATTATAATCCACACTTTTGTGGGTTTGGTCTACCTAAATGGAGTCCAAGGGTAAACCACCTATCCTATGCTGATGATACTATTATGTTCTGCTCATCTGATGAGACTTCCTTAAGGTTGCTAATGGGAGTGTTACATGCTTATGAAAAAGCCTCTGGACAGCTAGTCAACAAGGCCAAATCAGCTATTTATTTACACCATTTGACAGATTTGGAGGTTGTAGAAAAGGTGGAAGGAATAACAGGAATTAGGAGACAAGAATTCCCATTCACTTATCTGGGATGTCCTATATTTTATGCTAGGAGAAGGATGGACTATTACCAGGGTCTAATTACTAAAATCATGGACAAACTGCAAGCATGGAAAGGAAGACTATTATCTGTTGGAGGAAGAGCTGTCCTTATTCAAAGTGTGTTGCAAAGCATGCCTATGCACCTATTATCAGCAGTCAACCCTCCTAGCTATGTGCTTACTAAACTACATAAGATTTTTGCTAGGTTTTTCTGGAGCAGTAATGTTGGTATAAACTCTAGGCACTGGGCTTCCTGGAACACTCTTTGTATGCCTTATGAAGAAGGGGGCATAGGCTTTAGATCACTACATGATGTATCAAAGGCTCTTTTCTGCAAATTATGGTGGAATTTTAGAACAAAGCCAAGTTTATGGAGTGTATTTATGAGTAACAAATATTGCAAGAAATTGAATGCAGTAATTGTGCCATGGAAAGATGGGTCTCATGTGTGGAGAAAAATGTTGGAATGCAGGGATTTAATTGAGCATCAAATACTATGGAAGGTAAAGTCAGGATCAGCACAGTTCTGGTTTGATAACTGGACAGAATTGGGAGCTCTATATTTCCAAATTCCTACTGGTTTCACAGTAAATGAGGAGATACAAAATGTAAGTGATGTATGCATAGATGGGAGATGGCAGGTAGACAAATTACAGGAATTGCTTCCAGCAGATCTTGCACAACACATTGTGCAACACATCAGACCTCCAGGAGATAGGATGAGGCTGGACATTCCATACTGGATGTTAGAATCTAAAGGTCATTTCTCAGTCAAATCAGCATGGGAGTACATCAGAAGAAGAGACAATCCTAAAGAAGCATTCAAAAGGATGTGGGTGAAAGGGATGCCATTTAAAATCAGTTTCTTTATGTGGAAAGTATGGAAAGCAAAGCTCCCACTAGATGATTTCATGAAAAGATTGGGGTATGCTATACCCTCAAGGTGTTGGTGTTGTGCTGATCCTAGGGAGGAATCTCTAAATCATACTTTTTATACTTCTAATGCAGCAATAGTAGTGTGGAAATATTTCCTAATGAGGGCAGGTATTTCAATGGAGGGTTTAACACTGCATCAAGCTATCATAAAGTGCTGGACAGCACCAGTTCTGGACAGGATCAAGCCTGTCATGCAAGCATTACCAGCAAGCATTGTTTGGGAATTATGGAAAAGGAGGAATGCAATGAAACATGGGGATGCAGTGTCAGTTAATAGAGTTATATACCAGGTTTCTAGTACTTTACAATCTCTTGTAAGAGTAAGGAAACCTGGTATGAATGTCCCTCAAAGGTGGGAGAGTCTATTGCACATGTTGGAGAACTACATTCCTAAGCTCAAATATACAAAGGTTCTGTGGGAATTTCCAAAAGAAGGGTGGATAAAGGTGAATACAGATGGTGCCTCAAGAGGAAATCCAGGGAGGAGCTCTATTGGAGTGAGTTTGAGAGACTCAGCAGGACACATAATCTATGCTATGGGAAGAATAATCAATGAAGGGACAAACAATGAAGCTGAGGCTACAGCAATTCTGGAGGCTTTAAGACTTTGTAAAGCTATGGAGTTTCAGAACATATGGCTCCAGACAGACTCCTTACTACTAAGGAACATAGTGGATGGAACTTGGAAGCCACCATGGCAAATTGTAGATGAAGTCAATGAAATAATCAGCATGAAGGAGGAGTTCAATCTAAGGGTCACTCACATTTTCAGGGAGGGAAATAAGTTGGCAGATCACCTAGCTAACTATGCCCTAGACTGGGGTGATGTAGAATGCTCTGATTTCAGGGGACTAGATGTTCAAAGTAGGAGGATAGTTAATGAAGATAAAATGCAATGCCCAAGTTTAAGAGTGAGAGTAGAAGGAAGATAGGAGGAGTACAGGAGAAAATTCAAGTCCCCAATGAAGAAAACAGGGTCACAGGAGACAAAGAGTTACTTGGTAGCTCATCAGATTCACACCACACTCAAGTCCATTGGGAAAAGAGCATGGTGGTGTTCACTAACATGTTTGTTTGTTTTGCAGGTACCCCATTTGTACAAATTGTTTATGTGTTAATAGAAACCCAATTGGTGGTATTAGTGTCTAGCACTCATTCCATTGGGGGGAAGTTACACATAATGGGAGATTACAGGAAGAAATCCAGGATTTCACAGGGGACTCTAGTTCCCCTGGACAGTAGAATCTGCCACTATGGCACACAAGGTGCTGACAGTAATCTCTACTGGATGAAGCAATTTTGGGAGTACATCAATAAAGAATCCAAGTATAAGGAAAAGCAACAGCACTGTACAGTTATAAAAAGCATGTTGATAGCTAAGGTCCTTACAGGGAATTACAGCTATATGATACATAAAAAGACTAATAGAATGGAGCAGAGGTTAATTTTAATGTCTTCTAGGTGGTATTTCCTGAGGAAGCCTCAAGTGGTGGTATCAGTACTTTGTACTCAGTCCATTTGGGTGGAATTGGGGGTAACATCTAGATGCAACACTAGGTATGCTCCAAGGTTCAAACATCAAAAAACAGGAAAAAACATTCATGCAGGTGCATCACATATACTCTATTGTCTACAGATTCTCCTAGTGGTGGTATTAGTACTCAGTACTCATTCCGCTGGAGAAGAACTAGGCACAGAGTATAGAGGAGGGTCAAATGGGAACACAGAATCACAAGAACACAAACAGCAGAACTCAGGAACTCAACAGGGTACTGATGAGTGGCAATTTTACCACTCATTGTAGCCTCTTTTGCTTAGCTTTTTATTCCTTTTTAATATGAAATGAGGTTGCTTTTGGTGGTTATTGTTAGATTTTCAGGTAAATGATGCTAGTAGGTGATTTGGGCTGAAGTGACAAAGAATTGAGCTAAGAAGAGAAGAAATATTGCAAAACTGTCAGGCATTTCGCTTCTGCGGAATTCTGATCGCAGAAGCGATCTCGCCTCTGCGAGCTACTAGTCGCTTTTGCGAAGTGTCGAGAGCCAGCAAGGTTCGCCCCTGCGGAGATGAAGACGCAGAAGCGGTCACGCTTCTGCGATGCGAGGATCGCGCCTGCGGAGGAAGTTCGCTTCTGCGGAATCTTGCGCGCTTCAGCGAGGTCGCTTAGCGACCATATTTACGCTTCTGCGATGGCTTGACAGGAGGCCCAATTATCGCTTCTGCGTGATATTTCCGCTTAAGCGGAGTCGCACCTGCGATGTATTTTCCGCAGGTGCGAATGTGGAGCATCAGACCTGGGCAGAATGGGCATTTCACACGTTTTGACCCCAAATCGATTATATACTCGTCCAAACAGACATTGTAATACATCGCTGAATCTCTAATCAATTTCTACAATCTTGAACATATTTTTACTCTTTGGCTTAGAGAGAAGGCTAGGGTTTTGCACACACACTTGGGTCTTGAAGATTAAAGCTTGTGGCTAAGGATTTCTTACCCATTTATGTTTATTTCTTCATTTCCTTGCTTTGTATTGTATATCTAAGTGTGTAGTATTTACTTCCAACACTTGAATCTTGTTTATGGGAATATTCATATTTAAAGTGTGGATTAAATATCTTGTTGTGCTTATGTATTGAATGATTTTTATATATTTATGAATTGAGTTATTGTTGCTTTAATTATTCTTGTTCTTCAATGTTTCCAAAGAGATTAGCTAACTCTAGGACTCGCCCATTTACTTTGAATTAATTTTGGAAAAGATAATTCGAAGTTGGGAAAGATTAATTAACAAGAACTTGAAGCGTTAACCTTCACTTTATAGATTCAACCTAGGGATAGGATTGACTACTTGTAGCCTATCGGGTGCGCTTAATCTTCTAATTGAGATTAGGGATAATTCAATTAGGAAGTCTTGTTAGTCTTCGGAAGAAGCTAATTAAGAATTATTATCCGTGGCTAATTAACATAAACTCGTTCATATTTGTAAAATCATGAAATACATTGGATCGTTACTTGAGTGTAATTCCCGATGCATTCATACTTGTAGGCATTGATCATTTTATTCGCTTTCTAGGTTAGTTTACATTTCCGCATTTAGATAATAAACATTTTCCAAAATCCAAAATCTTAAGTGTTTGGCTTAGCGCGACTAGCGATAATTTTCTTGCATTCCTAATCGCCTACATATTGTTCTCTGTGGGATTCGACCCGACTCATAGTTGGGTAAATATATTGCATACGACCGTGTCTATTGCTTTTTAGCGGTGGAAATGGACGTTACCAATGTTCATGATGTCATGGTCGAATCCCACAGAGAACAATATGTAGGCGATTAGGAATGCAAGAAAATTATCGCTAGTCGCGCTAAGCCAAACACTTAAGATTTTGGATTTTGGAAAATGTTTATTATCTAAATGCGGAAATGTAAACTAACCTAGAAAGCGAATAAAATGATCAATGCCTACAAGTATGAATGCATCGGGAATTACACTCAAGTAACGATCCAATGTATTTCATGATTTTATAAATATGAACGAGTTTATGTTAATTAGCCACGGATAATAATTCTTAATTAGCTTCTTCCGAAGACTAACAAGACTTCCTAATTGAATTATCCCTAATCTCAATTAGAAGATTAAGCGCACCCGATAGGCTACAAGTAGTCAATCCTATCCCTAGGTTGAATCTATAAAGTGAAGGTTAACGCTTCAAGTTCTTGTTAATTAATCTTTCCCAACTTCGAATTATCTTTTCCAAAATTAATTCAAAGTAAATGGGCGAGTCCTAGAGTTAGCTAATCTCTTTGGAAACATTGAAGAACAAGAATAATTAAAGCAACAATAACTCAATTCATAAATATATAAAAATCATTCAATACATAAGCACAACAAGATATTTAATCCACACTTTAAATATGAATATTCCCATAAACAAGATTCAAGTGTTGGAAGTAAATACTACACACTTAGATATACAATACAAAGCAAGGAAATGAAGAAATAAACATAAATGGGTAAGAAATCCTTAGCCACAAGCTTTAATCTTCAAGACCCAAGTGTGTGTGCAAAACCCTAGCCTTCTCTCTAAGCCAAAGAGTAAAAATATGTTCAAGATTGTAGAAATTGATTAGAGATTCAGCGATGTATTACAATGTCTGTTTGGACGAGTATATAATCGATTTGGGGTCAAAACGTGTGAAATGCCCATTCTGCCCAGGTCTGATGCTCCACATTCGCACCTGCGGAAAATACATCGCAGGTGCGACTCCGCTTAAGCGGAAATATCACGCAGAAGCGATAATTGGGCCTCCTGTCAAGCCATCGCAGAAGCGTAAATATGGTCGCTAAGCGACCTCGCTGAAGCGCGCAAGATTCCGCAGAAGCGAACTTCCTCCGCAGGCGCGATCCTCGCATCGCAGAAGCGTGACCGCTTCTGCGTCTTCATCTCCGCAGGGGCGAACCTTGCTGGCTCTCGACACTTCGCAAAAGCGACTAGTAGCTCGCAGAGGCGAGATCGCTTCTGCGATCAGAATTCCGCAGAAGCGAAATGCCTGACAGTTTTGCAATATTTCTTCTCTTCTTAGCTCAATTCTTTGTCACTTCAGCCCAAATCACCTACTAGCATCATTTACCTGAAAATCTAACAATAACCACCAAAAGCAACCTCATTTCATATTAAAAAGGAATAAAAAGCTAAGCAAAAGAGGCTACAATGAGTGGTAAAATTGCCACTCATCAACACCCCCAACTTAAGCTTTTGCTTGTCCTCAAGCAAATCAAAACCACAACTTTAATGAGGCTTCATCATTTACAAAACAATTGCCATTGCGATTATGAACATATCACCACATCCCCAACCTATCTCATTCAAACACCATACTTATGGATTTGGTTGATACTAACAATTAGGCTCAAGTATGTACATCTTTTCTCGAATAACTCCCTCCTAAGGAAAATCAACTTCAACAATGTGCAAGGGAGTTCTAAAACAATCAAGTGACAAAAATAAGCCTCAATAAGTGACTCAAAGACACTAGTTCACTATGATTGCTCAATTTCACCGGTCTTTTCTAATTCATGCGCCCTCACAAGAAAGAAAGTCCCAACAAAGAACATTATATTTACAACACACACAAGGGACAAAGTTTTCGAAAACACTCGCTCTCACAAAGAAACTTCAAGTGTTACGACACCTCATACCATAAGCTTGCCCTTATTTTAATTCAATGCTTATTCAAGAACGCTTAGTTGGAGGTCCCATAAGGACTTTTTAAGCTTGTAATGTAGGTTTAGGGAAGGTTGGATAAGCATTTGGGTACAAGTGACTTCATCCTCCTTGAACACTACTCACAAGTTTCATTCTTTTGTATATTGACTCTCTTTAACTTACATAGCCTCATTGGCATCTAGTTCCCAATATAGAACCACTTCACATACCTCTCCCAAATTTTATTCAAGGCTCCACAATGTACATATTTACACGTATATGTAAAGACTAACTTTTTTTTTTTTGAGGCATTTTACACGAAAATTTATTCGCTTCTGCGGCTCTCTCTTCGCAGAAGCGAAAACCATCGCAGAAGCGAATAAATTTTCGCAGAAACGGATCCGCTTCTGCGGCTATTTGTTCGCAGAAGCGAAAACTGGAAATTTTTGCAATTTCCAGTAGCTTTGCAACTGCTCCTTCCCGGGCCCGTTCAATCCAAACTTTTGGCTAAATTGCAGTGTTTTGAAGTTCTTAATATGGTTCAATTGCCCAATTGACGTTGTGTTGAATTTTTGTAGGTAATTTATTTGAAAATGGACGCAACCACAAGCGGACAACGGAGGGAAATTGAAGAAGAAATCAATGAACCTTATGATGATACTCGCTTCATGTCCGCTGACTGTGAGCGGAGATATTTGGATGACCTCGTCCACAAAAAGATTATCCTTGAAAAAGGAATTCATGAAGAGAAGTTGGTAGAAAAGCTTCCGGATTTCTACGCTCGACTTGAATCATCGGGATGGTCCTGCTTTATCCCCACTCCTTGCCAAGCCAATGAGGAGTGGGTCCGTGAATTCTATGCTAACCTCAGGCGGGTAAATTTTGATAGCCCACGGATAGTCATCCGAGGAAAGTTAGTGAGATTTGGCATTGAACAAATTAATGATACTCTTGGAATTCCCAACTTTCCGGTGGACCACGTACGAGAAAAGGATACTTGTGACAATGGAGCATGGCTTGTCTCCAAGCTCTTTCCACCACAGCTCAGAGAAAAATGGGGAACCCGAAGAAAAGGGTTCAAATCCACCGACTTCACAGCCGAGGCTAAAATGTGGCTATACATCCTCAACAACAGAGTTTCTCCTTGTGGCAACATGACTGATGTTTCCTACACCCGGGCACTGATAATAGCATGCATTCTAGATGGCACACCGGTGAATGTAGGATACTACATTCTACAGGAGATGAGGCAGTACTTGAGAGAGTACTCAAGCAACAAGGATGCAGGTCTGTTATTCCCTTCTCTTATCACAATGCTATGCACCAGGGCAGAGGTTGATGTCCGTAGCACCGATCGGTGGCTACCAGCGGACAAACCTTTTCATCCATTGAGAGTGACGGGAGAAGGGAGTGCTGTTAAAAGCAAGAAGAGGAAAATCACTTTCACAGCCACCGGTTCAGAGTCCTCTTCACAGACAGCTGCTCAGGGACCATTTATGATTCTTAACTCCGAGCTTCAGACCATTAAGGAGTTAGTATCACAGCTTCCTAGTGGGCCATCCTCCTCACAGCCTGAGCCATCTTACTTCTCCAGGGACGACATGCAGAGTTACTTGGATGCCCAGACACTCCAAAATGATAACATGAAGAAGATGGCAGCTTCAGTGACTAAATTGGAGGGAGCCTACAGTACTCTGGCTAAGGCCCATGCTACCCTTCAGTCTGACTTTGAGGAAGAGAAGAAGAAGAACAAGAAGAAAGGCAAGCTGATGATCAAGATGTGGAGGGGCATCAAGGCAATCTTCAAATGGGGAAACCCAGATAAGAAGATCCCTGTGGCGACCAAGGATGATAGTGAGGAGTACTCTTTCATGACACAGTCTGCTGATGATGATGATGATGATGAGGATGATGATGATGATGAGGAGACTGATGATGATGGAGCTACGAGCTCAGCGCAGCAGTGATCCACCTTCCTCCCACAGTCTGCTAGTCTGACGCAGACTTCAGGGAGACCCTCAAATTTTTTATACTTTACATTTGATATTGTGCAGTGAGGACACTGCAATATTCTAAGTTGGGGGTGGCTTGTGTAGCTTGTGACTATGCTTTGTAGTTTTCGAGTAGCTTGTGACTATGCTTTTTAGTTTTTGACTTTGATGTTCTATACTTGGTTTGATTAGTTATATTTGTGTTAGTATTGTGATTTTCTTATTTATACTTCTTCTTATTAGCCTATATTATTTTTCTTTTTTAGTATTATGTAGAGTAGTTTCTTTCCTTTTATTACTCCTTGGGTTTTCTTCATGCTACGGTTCTTTCCCAAGGAACAACTTAGTGAACCGGGTGACTTTTCCCGATGAGAGATAGTGTGACAACCTTCTTAAGGGAATTAGTCTTATTTTGTTAGGATGAAGCTTTTGGATTATTTGATACCAATAAAATTAGCCTCTTGTATGTAAATTATGAATTAAGAATACCCCTCCAAAATTTTGTATTAAAGTGTTAAAAACAAGTAAGTTGCTTGGTGTAAAACAATTTTGGTGATAAATTTTTGGCTCTTTTAGTGACTTCTATCTCACTAGTTTTATAGAATTGATCCGTCTTCATTAATTCATGTGCCATGTGTGTTAGCAAGTGTGAAATAAATCTTGTGTTTACTTCCATCATCTAGAACTTGCCCGGTTAGTTTTTCAATGCTAATGATAGTACATTTGGTTTGAGGAATGATCTTAGGCATTCTTTGTTTAATTTTAAAATCTCTTTAGCCTTTCAAGCCTACCGTTGCATAAATAATGTCACTAGTACCCATTTTGAGCCTTTAAACCTTTCTTTGGCCAACTCATTACAAACCTTTCCATTTTTGTATAATAATTCCTTCTCTTGAACCCGTCCTTCTTTGAACACTGAGAATGAGGCTAAAAGCCTAAGTTGGGGGTGGTGTCAAAATGGAGATTGGTAAGGTTGTGCATTGAGTATCCACATGCCTCAAAGTATTTGTTTTAAATTATTCAAGCTCCGTATAAAAAAAAAAAAAAAAAAAAAAAAAAAAAAAAAAAAAAAGTTAGTCTTTACATATACGTGTAAATATGTACATTGTGGAGCCTTGAATAAAATTTGGGAGAGGTATGTGAAGTGGTTCTATATTGGGAACTAGATGCCAATGAGGCTATGTAAGTTAAAGAGAGTCAATATACAAAAGAATGAAACTTGTGAGTAGTGTTCAAGGAGGATGAAGTCACTTGTACCCAAATGCTTATCCAACCTTCCCTAAACCTACATTACAAGCTTAAAAAGTCCTTATGGGACCTCCAACTAAGCGTTCTTGAATAAGCATTGAATTAAAATAAGGGCAAGCTTATGGTATGAGGTGTCGTAACACTTGAAGTTTCTTTGTGAGAGCGAGTGTTTTCGAAAACTTTGTCCCTTGTGTGTGTTGTAAATATAATGTTCTTTGTTGGGACTTTCTTTCTTGTGAGGGCGCATGAATTAGAAAAGACCGGTGAAATTGAGCAATCATAGTGAACTAGTGTCTTTGAGTCACTTATTGAGGCTTATTTTTGTCACTTGATTGTTTTAGAACTCCCTTGCACATTGTTGAAGTTGATTTTCCTTAGGAGGGAGTTATTCGAGAAAAGATGTACATACTTGAGCCTAATTGTTAGTATCAACCAAATCCATAAGTATGGTGTTTGAATGAGATAGGTTGGGGATGTGGTGATATGTTCATAATCGCAATGGCAATTGTTTTGTAAATGATGAAGCCTCATTAAAGTTGTGGTTTTGATTTGCTTGAGGACAAGCAAAAGCTTAAGTTGGGGGTGTTGATGAGTGGCAATTTTACCACTCATTGTAGCCTCTTTTGCTTAGCTTTTTATTCCTTTTTAATATGAAATGAGGTTGCTTTTGGTGGTTATTGTTAGATTTTCAGGTAAATGATGCTAGTAGGTGATTTGGGCTGAAGTGACAAAGAATTGAGCTAAGAAGAGAAGAAATATTGCAAAACTGTCAGGCATTTCGCTTCTGCGGAATTCTGATCGCAGAAGCGATCTCGCCTCTGCGAGCTACTAGTCGCTTTTGCGAAGTGTCGAGAGCCAGCAAGGTTCGCCCCTGCGGAGATGAAGACGCAGAAGCGGTCACGCTTCTGCGATGCGAGGATCGCGCCTGCGGAGGAAGTTCGCTTCTGCGGAATCTTGCGCGCTTCAGCGAGGTCGCTTAGCGACCATATTTACGCTTCTGCGATGGCTTGACAGGAGGCCCAATTATCGCTTCTGCGTGATATTTCCGCTTAAGCGGAGTCGCACCTGCGATGTATTTTCCGCAGGTGCGAATGTGGAGCATCAGACCTGGGCAGAATGGGCATTTCACACGTTTTGACCCCAAATCGATTATATACTCGTCCAAACAGACATTGTAATACATCGCTGAATCTCTAATCAATTTCTACAATCTTGAACATATTTTTACTCTTTGGCTTAGAGAGAAGGCTAGGGTTTTGCACACACACTTGGGTCTTGAAGATTAAAGCTTGTGGCTAAGGATTTCTTACCCATTTATGTTTATTTCTTCATTTCCTTGCTTTGTATTGTATATCTAAGTGTGTAGTATTTACTTCCAACACTTGAATCTTGTTTATGGGAATATTCATATTTAAAGTGTGGATTAAATATCTTGTTGTGCTTATGTATTGAATGATTTTTATATATTTATGAATTGAGTTATTGTTGCTTTAATTATTCTTGTTCTTCAATGTTTCCAAAGAGATTAGCTAACTCTAGGACTCGCCCATTTACTTTGAATTAATTTTGGAAAAGATAATTCGAAGTTGGGAAAGATTAATTAACAAGAACTTGAAGCGTTAACCTTCACTTTATAGATTCAACCTAGGGATAGGATTGACTACTTGTAGCCTATCGGGTGCGCTTAATCTTCTAATTGAGATTAGGGATAATTCAATTAGGAAGTCTTGTTAGTCTTCGGAAGAAGCTAATTAAGAATTATTATCCGTGGCTAATTAACATAAACTCGTTCATATTTGTAAAATCATGAAATACATTGGATCGTTACTTGAGTGTAATTCCCGATGCATTCATACTTGTAGGCATTGATCATTTTATTCGCTTTCTAGGTTAGTTTACATTTCCGCATTTAGATAATAAACATTTTCCAAAATCCAAAATCTTAAGTGTTTGGCTTAGCGCGACTAGCGATAATTTTCTTGCATTCCTAATCGCCTACATATTGTTCTCTGTGGGATTCGACCCCGACTCATAGTTGGGTAAATATATTGCATACGACCGTGTCTATTGCTTTTTAGCGGTGGAAATGGACGTTATCAGGTACAGACAGCAAATTTCCCTTCATTCTCAGAGGAAAGAAGCTGAATGAAGTACCAAACAACATAAGGAACAGGCGCATAGGTCCACATTTTACATCTACAATATGCACATGGAGAATTAAAGCAAGAAGAAAGAATAAAGAAAGAACGAACCTGGACAGTGCTTTGAAATCCAGCAACAACAAATCCACTCAAGAAGTCAGCAAAGCTCGAGAAAGAGGAATCCAATTTGATATATATCAGCAAACCAGCTCAACAGCCCATGAAAATCATGAGAAAAAGAGAGTCAGTGTAAGAAAGATGAAAATAAACAAAACAACAACCAAAAAGGAGAAAATCAAACCTGTAGCAGAGAGGAGAGAATCACAGAGGGGAGAAATGCGAGATTTTCCTAAAAAAGGAAAAATTGGAGACATGCAAAACGAGAAAGAAAGAATTATCAGTACAGGTAAAAGAAAAAGGATGAAGAAGAGAAATGGAAGAATAAAGGAGCCAAGAGTAGTACCTGAAGCAGATATAAGGAAGCAATGTGAAGGGGAGCAACGGGAAGATCTAGAGGCAATCCATAGTCAACAAAGAATACGAAAGGGACTCATGCGTACAAAGATAAATAACATCAGACGAAAAGAAAGAGGAAAAAGAGAGAAAGAGGACAAAAATGGAGAAAAATACAGGAGAAAAAAGAGAACAAAGAGTGACAAAGGTACCTGGAGATGTGAGCAGTCTTGGATGGTCCAAAATGAAGAGAAGACGCTCCGATGGAGGTGGATCGAAGCTCAACAGGAGCTCATACAGCCGGATCGAACATACGCCATGGGAGATCAAGAGATGAACAGTATGAATGTAGGTGAAATTAGGGAGAAGAAGAGAGAGATACAGAAGATGAAGCGAGAGGTTGGGAAGATAGGAAATGGCCTTTCCTATGCTCAGACTGTGGAAATGAAACGAGCATGCAGATCAAACGGTCGGATTAGAAAGTGCATGGTATTGGGATTAGGAAACAAAGGTATAGGAGTGACACCTGGACATGAGGTTCAGATTGTTACATGGGGTGTATTAATCTCGAGAAAGCATTTAATTTCGGAAAGGTGGTTAGCCAATGCAATTCAAATTTGTAAATGTGGCCATACGGTCAATTCAGTGACTATGGCTAAGTTAGTCACGTGGCCAGGGTTTAATTTAGAGCTGAATGGGAATGGCTATAATTGTAAGAGGAAGCTGGCAGGGTTTACGGGACAGAAGTGGCCCCTTTTGGCGAAGATTGGGCTGGGAGCAGTAGAGGCCCAAACGTTGAAGTCTTTAGGGGATAGTTGGACGATTTTGCTCGCTGGTTTATTCAAAGGTTACACGGACAGATACTGGGTTCTTAATTTGGGCCTTTCAAATGGCCCAATGACATTTAAAGAGTATCATTTGAATGCTGGATCATGCTTTAACATATACATAGGGCTAGTTTTCATTATCTTGATATTTAGCAAGTATGTAAGATCATTATTAAGTATTTTGCTTAAGGTGGTCATAGGTTACATGTATTATTTAGTTCACCTTCTTAGATCTTTCGACATTTTCGTTGTATTTAATTTTATGATATTTTATAAAAACTAGCCCTAGGCACTGCCTAGTGGATTTAAAAAAAAAAAAAAAATCCTAAACCCTAAACCCCAAACTTAAACCTCAAGCAGACTGAACTTACATGCTCCAGCTTTTGTCCCTCAAAAATCACCCACAATTGAAACGACAAAGGCAGCATATGGTAGATTGATTCAAAAGGTTACAACACTTTCCAAGCAGGTTACTACAGGTGCTTTTAGCAACTCTCCAGTTGAAGCAAGAACAAGGCAGAACTCTCCAGTTGAAGCAGGAACAAGGCAGAATTTTCCAGCGAATTTTTCTACAGTTGACCGTGATAAAAATGTGCAGCAACAATTAGTTACCACTAATCCGGCTATTTCAGAAGAGGATAGAATGTTGTTGAATGCACTGGTAAGCCCCATACCTGTACATCATACTATGCCTAGCACAGAACCAGTAAATAAGAGCAAGGAAACAATGCAACACATAGGACAACAACAAAGTAAGACAGTTGTGACAACCACTCAAGGAGAAGCGGCCCTAATAACAGTTGATATCGTTCAAAATGCACCACGGCCTGTTATTTTGGGGAGGGAATATTTTGAACATGGAGAAGAAGAGGCGATGTTACAACAATGTAGAAAAGAGGCTGCAAGAAAAGGTGATTTATCACCAATGCATATCGGAAAAAGTAACAACGCTCATACAAGGAATAATAGTTGGGACGACAAGGTTAGTGATGTAACTGTTAGGCGACTTCCAATGAGAGTTGCCAAACAAAAGCAGGTTGCCCCAACTACATCAACGAGGTCCAACCGGTCAAAAAAGAAATGATGATTTTTGCTTACCTTTTGAACACGGTTGAGGAAAACAACAAAAAACTACAAATTGAAGTTTTTACAAGTTCGGAAAAGCAGGGACAAGATTTTATGTACTACTACTTTATATTTTATCATTTTTTAAGTATTATAATCTGTAATATCATCACAGAGTATGCTATAAGCTCTGTGGTGATCACAAAATATTTAGTTTTAGCAAGTTCTTTCTTTTTGCATGCTTGCTAGTGAGGTTTTTTATACCTCAATAGGATTAGTACGATAAGCTTAGCTCGGTATGTGTTATATGGGTAACAATACCGCTGCTATTGTCCACCTTATCTGTAATTCTCCTAGTTGTTGTATTCTCTTTTGTTATTAATAAAAAACTAGCCCTAGGCTATGCCTAGTGGATTGCCAAAAAAAAAAAAAAAACACTTAAACCTCAAACCCTAAACCCTAACCCCCCAAACCCTAAAACCCCGATGCTCTCCCTTCTTTCTACTTTCTCTCTCTAGGAATTGGCAAGATTTTCATAGCTTGGCAGCCATGGCTGCGTTTAACTCTCCCCAGCCTTTAGCTGTGGGAGAGACAATTCATAACGTTTCAGAAACACACCCCAGCCTTAGTAAAATCCAAACATACGCTGGGCACTTTCAGGCCAAACAGTCTGTCCCAGGTGCGTCCAAAATAGACCTTGTTCCTGTAAATATAGTGCATGGAGAACCAGTGATAAAATTCACTTTGGAAGAGGTTAATAACTTCATCAGGGAAGAAGGATTGCATCAGGCAGTTGTGATCAAATTTTCTTATGGAAAACCTGATTTACAGGAAGTTCGAAAAATATTTTCGAAGCAATTCGATATTCAAGGTCACTGTAATGTTGGACAATTGGAGTATCGTCACTTGTTAATCAGGTTTGATCTATATAATGATTATGTTCACTTCCTTTCAAAGACAACTGGATATCTTAAATCCAAAGGCGACGAATTCTTTTTTCGAACATTTCCATGGACGTTGGGTTTCAATCCGAAGGATGAGACGTCTATGGCAGTTGTATGGATCTCTCTACCAGGTTTGCCGCCTAATTTCTTTGCTAAGAGATCATTAATGTCTATCGCTTCAGCTGTTGGAAAAGCTCTTGCAGTGGACAAGGCTACACAGGATAGAACGAGACCCAGTGCGGCTAGAGTTAAGGTGATAATTGATCTGTTGGATAAACATCCTACAAAGGTTAAGCTGCAGATTTTTGATCGAATTACAGGTAAAACTGTAGTGTTCTATCAAGAAATAGTGTACGATAACCTCCCTAAATACTGCACCTATTGCAAGCATCAAGGACATGATGAAAGGGCGT
This sequence comes from Nicotiana noctiflora, assembly GCA_032618575.1. NCBI lineage: Eukaryota > Viridiplantae > Streptophyta > Magnoliopsida > Solanales > Solanaceae > Nicotiana > Nicotiana noctiflora. The sequence goes on from JASVEL010013140.1 coordinate 168,539, forward strand.
GTCGAATCATGAAAAAACAAGCAGAAACAGAAGCAGAGGCAAATGAAGTAACAGTTGCACCGCCTGTTCAGATTTTGGATAAAGAAGATGATCCAGGTATGGAAAAACTACAAGGGGATGCAAGGGATTACTTAATTGCTAAAAGAGCTGGGCAAAGTTTTAATGACTTAACAAAAAAGGATGGTAAGCAAGGAGTTGGTACAGTGATAAAAAACTTGAGTGATCAACAGTTTATGCAATCTGAAGATGTACAACAAACGGCTACTGTGAATCGTTTTGAAGTTTTGGCCAATGTGAATCGTGTTGAAGTTTTGGAGTGTGAATATAGTGATGTACACATTCCAGTTGCAGCAACAATGGTGGAAAAGAAAAATAATATTGGTGACAGAGACGATCAAACAGTGGTCAAGGAAGTAGGCCATCTTGATCATGTGATTAAGGAAAAGGAAAAGGATATTGTTGACTTTGGTGGTGTAAATGAGCAGCACCACGTTTTTGGTGTGGGCTCATCTGGACAAAAAAGTGGCGAAAAAGGAGTGCAACAATTGAATATCACACCTGTGGGCTCACCTTGGAATGAAAAGAATGGTAACATTCAGCAAATTATGGAAAAGGAATTAGAGGTGGCCGAAAATTTGGAGATTGTCAAACATGTGGGACATGGTAACATGCTGGAAATTGCTGGAAAGGATGTTCACAATGATGATGTGGGCTCAATTGGTCATCATGGGAATAAAGTGCAGCAATCAAGGGTAAATGAGGTGGGCCTTGTACTGGCACAAGGAACTTTAGCTTCAGCAGTGGACTCAACTGACATTGCTACACCAAATGTAGCACAATCACGTGAGAAAACTACTGGTGCTACAAGTAAATATGAGAAAGGTACTGACACCACAAATGCAACAAAACAATCTGTGTATCATCCTTTGGTACATGCTGAACAGGTTGATACTAGTATTGTTGATACTACAGCTACTGTTGCTACACTTGCTGGTGCTAGGATTGTGCAACCTACTACTGCACAAACTAGAGTTAAAGCAAGTGCATCACATGGTACAACTGGTGCACGAAATGCTGTTGGTGAACAAGGAAAAATTGCAACAGAAACGGGAGATGATAGGAGTAAAAGCCAAGAAAGTTGGAATGTGGTATCAACTCGAAAATCTCCCACAAAGAAGGATGTTACAACAAAGGAGCAGAACCAATGCACTCAACAAAATGACTCTCATATTGATGCCAACTCAAATAAGTTTGAGGTTTTAGCAACTGATGGAGATCCAGAAATTGAGGCAACAGTTTTTAATGGTCAAGGAGTGTCCAAACAACTGGTTGCACTTGTTAAGGTGAATGACGACGATGACACAGCTGCTGGAGAAAATTGGCAACATATGATACAGAAAAATGCTGCAGAACAAAATGAGAAACAAAATGTTGCCTTTCAAGTTACAGGCAGTAACATACAGCAGCAGATTTCCGAGAACACAGCTATTTTTTCGAAGGACATTGTTCTTGTTGATGCGCAAAAGGCCGAGGCAATCCAATTATCTACTGCAACCACGATGTCTAGTACCCCAAAGCTACATATTTCGAGTCCGGAAGTAGCAAAAATCATCAAACAGACTCAGCTGGACATGATGGTGAATGCAAACCCTTTGATCATGCAACCTTTGGTCACTTTGAATACATCGGTGCAGGAGATCCCTTCTCAATCGCTCGAATCGTATGGTGAGCATATTGGTGAATCTGGGCAGATGGTGTTATCCACAGGAAATAATGCAAACCTAAGGGACATGGCAGTTAATTCTAAGCTATGGATTAACCAACGTGAATATGATGATGAAGAAGAATTGGGCATAGGTTTTGCGGAGGATTCAAGTGATGAAGCTGAGCAGTGTAGTGGGGATGAGGAGGTGATGTCAATAGCACCTAAAACTGGCAGTCCCACGACTAAGTTGAACCTTCATGCTCCTGCATTTTTCCCTAAAAATTCAAAAGAAGCTGGAATTTTGATTCATAATGCAGCAACAACATCCAAGCAAATATTTCCAGTTGACGTTACAAACGAAAATGCAGCAGTACCTATATCTATTCTTCAGCAGCAGAAATCTAATACAAATGTTTTAGATGCCAGTCCAGCTGATGATAGAAAAGCAGTAGTAACATTAGAAGCAGGGCAGCTGCAAATCGTCACAACAACTCCAATTATTTCAGCAGCGGAACGCAAGTTATTGGATGCACTGGTAAATACAAAACATGAGAATTCATTAAAAGTTGTTACTGGCAGCACTGGTTGTGAGACTCGGAGCAGGGACAAATTGAAGAATGTAGAACAACCATCACACATTACAACATTGGATAGAAGGCAGGAAGGAAACACTATGGTGACACAAGGTCTTAATCATGACATGCCAAATCCGGTGAATATGAGAAGGGATATTTACGAAGAAGGAGAGGAAGATGCTATGCTACAACAGTGTAGGGTTGACGCAGCTAGAAAAGGTGATTTATCACCAATCCACAGTGGAAAAAGCAAGAAATCACGCACAAGGGATAAAAGTTGGGACGGTAGAGTGAACGATGATGCAAATATTAGGCGACCACCAATGAGAAACGCCAAACAAAAGCAGATTACCCAAGCCACTTCTACAACGTCCAATCGTTCAAAGAAGAAAGCATGAATTTTGAATATGTTTTGAAAAGAGATGTCGATGAATGTAATAGTCTACAAATTGGAGACTTCACAAGATTAGAGAAAAGAGAGCACCACGGTGGTTTCTTCATCTTTGTATTTTATCATCACATTAGTATTGTTCTATGTTTTATCATCACAGAGTATGTTATAAACTCTGTGATGATCATAGAGTACTTAGTACTAGCTAGCTCTTTCTTTTTACATGCTTGCTAGATAGTGAGGTTTTCAAGCCTCAATAGGATTAGTACGATAAGGTTAGCCCGGTATTTGTTATATGGGTAACAATTCCGGTGCTATTGTCCCCCTTATTCGTAGTTTTCCTAATTGTTGTACTTTTCCTTTTCTTTTCTATTAATAAAAAACTAGCCCTAGGCTATGCCTAGCGGATTGCCAAAAAAAAAAAAAAAAACCCTAACCCCCATAGGATGAATGTAACTGTCAAATTTTATTTCTTTCATTTCGTAGGACTCTCGGACAATGTAATCACATTTGTGCTTATTTATTAATATAAAAACTAGCCCTAGGCTCTGCCTAGTGGATTGCTTAAAAAAAAAAAAACCCCAACCCTAAACCCTAAACCCTAAACCCTAAAACCTAAACCCCAAACCCTAACCCCTAACCCCCAAATCCCAACCCCCAACCCCCAACATGGCTGAAGCTGAAGCAGCATATCTGGGCATTGCATGGTGCACTGCCAATGGATTCACCAAAGTCCAACTGGAAGCTGATTTTGCTCTACTAATTCACTGGCTAAACAATCAGATAACACCACCCTGGTCTCTGCAAATGACATTCCAAAAGCTTCAACAGGCATGCCAACAATGTGAAGTCATCTCCTTTAGTCATGTCTTTAGGGAAGCCAACTCACCTGCAGACTCACTCTCCAAACTAAGCCATGAATTGCCCACCATTACCCACTACCACTCCCTAACACAGTTACCTTCACAGATCAGAGGCCAAATACACTTGGATTAGATTGGAACTCCATTATTCAGGCACAAAGCTTCAAGTAGAATACAAATCTCACCACATGTTCCCAGTTCTTCACATGGCTATGGTTAAAGTAAACATGGGACATAAAAGCACACCCCACCATCCAAAAGCCAATGCTCCAACCCCGAAATCAACCAACATCACAAGCCACAGATTTAAAACCCCTTACCAGATGATGTTACTAACTATGTCTCTTGTTTTGCAGGTACTGACATGTTCTTTGGTACATGATTATCTATGGTGCATTCACAATGTCCCTAACTCCCTGAATCTGCAACATGACTATCATGTACAAGCCACAAGAATCCACAAACAAACTCCCAGGACCTACTTTATGCACCTCACTGCACACACTCACAGTTCAGGCTTGAGTTCTCCTTTGTTTATGTCCTTTCCTGTACAAAACACTTCTGCCCATACCACATACATTACATATCTCTTTTACAGGCACAAATCACCACCATACACTTAAACAATAGAACAAAACACCCACAATCACACCCTCAGCAATAATGCAGGAACCACCAGTTACAGGAAAATGGGCAGAAATGCCCTGTTTCTACCTAACAGTGCCTATTATTTTGCAGGTACTAGCTCTTTTTGGGAAGAATGCCCATTGATATGTACTCTAAGAGTGGTATTAGCCACATTGTGGCTCAATCTCTTGGACACAAGTCAATGGGCACACTAGAAACAACAAAACAACCATAACATCCTCAAAATGCACACAGACTTCACTTCTCTGCTCACAAAGAATTCAGCACCTGGATGCTGTGACCATACCAAGGCAACAAATGAACTGTCTACATGTGATACACACAAGAATCTACATGTAAACAACAGTAGCAGAGCAGAATCATCACCTTGTTCCCAAGTCACACAGCCTGAATGCAAAAAAATCTGCCATATTTAATCCTTCTATGTCAGTCATCAGGCTTGCAACAGCATAGTAGATCCTATCTCTATTGCATCACAGTTGCACTCTCCTCAATGAGCCTCTATCCAATTAATGGCAGACCCCACAAGAACCTGCAATTATTGGGTAGACCAGGGATTCATCAATGCTCCCCTCTCCCCAGACTCATCTCCAGTTTACACAAGAACCTGGAGATTGGGCCACCCTTTCTTCTAACAAGTTTCTTCCTTTTGCAGGTACTCTGAGAGCATTTGTTTATCTGGTATGCTTTCAGCCAGTGGTATTAGTATCTTAGATACTCATTCTGCTGAAAGCACACCACATAATACAAGTAGCTCTCCCAAATCACCACCCAGGATCATGCAATGCTTCAAGGAGAACAATAGCCTATGACTGCCTATGCCAATGCCTATGCTACTACCTTAGTTACTGCTGTTGCTGCACGCATGAAAGGATTTACAATCCAAACATGACAACCATGGCATCTCAACAGTCCTATCACCAAGGACCAGGGACACCAAATTGCTCACTCTCCTCTGTCAAGCGCTCCAGTTGCACAAGCCTAGAGCCTTGCCCCCTTTTGCCTTCCACTCTTCACTCTAGCTTTCTTGGGCTGGCATGTCAAAGAACCAATGAAGATTGGATCATGTATTATACTAGGTTTTTGTCAGTAGATATAACCATAGCTCCTCTTTGCCTTTTGATTAAGTGTATATATAGCTTTTGGTACATCTTTCACCAACTAGGTAGACTAGATGGCTTTTCCATAAGCCTTAGAATTCTAGAATTTCTACTTTCATGTAATGTAATTTTCAATTGTTGTATAGCAAACAATTGGATCATAGTACTAGTTCTTGTTTCATCATCTAGTTTAGATGGCGCTTGGACACCATATGTGGTTGGCCAACTCCATAATATTTTGCATGGGTGGAGGCCAGGCATATACCCTCCTCCACCTCTGATGTACTTCCACTTTTTAATATATATGAAAATCTCTAGGCATGATGCCTAGTTTTAAAAAAAAAAAAAAACCCCAACCCCCAAAACCCCAAAACCCCCCAAAACGAAACCCCAACGTTTTCAGCCTAGAGAGAGAAGCTCTGGGCATTTTTCAATAATCTAGAGAGAGAAAGCTTGTTTTTGGCTTTCATGGCCACGCCGGCCGGTGGCCAGCCACCACCTACGGCTGGGCTGCCTCCCCAACCTCTCCCTAATCCTACCCAACCATCAGCGACTCCAACTAATGAACCAAAGACGATGAACTATGCAAAGGCATTAAAACCTGCTGCGCCTGTTATGCAGAATAATGCTGCCACAGTGGAACCAATCGTAGCTAGACGTGCAAAGATGTTTCAAGGGCACCCCACGGTTGTTTTTTATGAATCTGAAGTTAAGCGGATGAATATCATTGAAGGACTGCAATATGCAATTGTATGTAAGTTTTCTTATGGCTGGCCTGATATTGCTGAAATTAGGCGTATTGTTCCCATGCAGTGCGGGATTAAAGGTGAATGCAACATTGGCGTATTACGAGATCGACATATCCTTATTCGTTTTACCTTATGGCAAGATTATGTAGATTTTGGTTCCAAAAGTGTTTATTATGTGAAGGATAAACATGGGGATGACTACCAGTTAAGAACACTTATTTATGATGAAAAATTTAAAGTGGGTGAGGAAACCCCTAAGGTTATGGCCTGGATATCGTTTCCTAATCTTTTGCCTATGTACTTTGTTAAAGAGTGTTTATTTTCATTAGCCTCAGCAGTAGGCATTCCACAACATCTTGATTTAGCTACTATAAAGAAAACAAGGCCGAGTTGTGCCCGTGTGAAGGTGTTAGTGGACCTGCTTGATGAGCTTCCTACCAAGGTGCAAATGGATATTGCTAATGAGTCTACTGGTGAATTAAGGATTGAATGGGTTACTATAAGGTATGATTATATTCCCAAGTATTGCAAGGAATGTAAATTACAAGGACATGATATGGTGGAATGCTGGAAACTTCATCCGGAGCTAATGGAAGCTAGGACAACTGGGCAGCATCACAAAAAGGAAGTTGAAAAAGAAGAAAACAAACGAAATTCCAATGATGGAGGACCTTTAATGATATTATCTAGTGGCAAGGTTGTTGGAAATCAAAGTAAGCATTGGAAAGAAGTAAGGGATAATAGAAATAAAGCAGTTGAGAAAGAAAATCAATTGAGTAAAGAAGGAAAGGAGATGAAGATACAGCAACAGGGTCCTAAGATAGCCACACAAGTAAATCAGGTGCAGATTTCTAACAAATATGCAGCACTTGAAGAGCAAGATGAGGAAGTGATGAAAGGAAGAGAGCTGGTAGTGATTGAAGAAGTGTAAGAGGTTAGTAATGTGGCAATGATACCTCCTAATAGCAAAGAGATACAAGGGGAACAATGCAACAAAGTAAGAATGCAGACAAGTGGAGACACAACACAAGCAACAAAGAAAAGCCCAGCTAAAGGCACACAAGGGAGACAGTACCAACAGACTCAAAAGGAGGCAAGCACAAAACAGCAGGGAAACTCTAAAGGAGTAGAATTCCAACCAGCCAGCCCAACCTCAAATAACTTAAAAGGATTACAAGGAAGAATCAAGCAGCAACAAACCCAAGACACCAGTATAATGCAAACAAAACAACAAAGTCCACATAAAGGGGAAGAGACCAAATCTAATGCCCAGAAGAACTATGAACAGCGGGTCCAGGAGTCAACAACAACATGGGTACATAGAACTTTCATAAATGATATAGTGGCAATTAATACCTCAGTTCAAGAGATACCCTCACAAGATACTTTAGTCAATATGGCACTTGCAAAGGATACATACAAAGAAGAGTTGAAGGATGCAGAGTTTCAAATCTTTCAAGGCAAATAAAAATCATGGGAGGGTGGTAAATTATGGTCTGATCAAGTTGAAGAAGATGTAGGAGAAGGATTAATCCCAGATGCTCTACCAAGTGAGGAAGAGAATGGAGGAGACAAGGTGGATGATGATGATCAAAGTGTTAATAACAAAGAAATACCTGGGAATACACTAATGCTAACTTCAGCAGATGACAACATCAATAAGGTAAGTAGAGACACAAATTCTCCAAAAATCACTGCAGGCTCCAACAACAAGGCACTACCTAGTAGTAATGATCCAGGAGGAACAAATACTCAGTAGGAAGATAGGTTTGACCAAATAATCACTACAGGAGCAAATCCAAAACAGTCCCATCACAAGGGTGATACAGCTGAAATCACCCCAGCTCCTCAAATTAGTCCAGAAATTGATGTATTGCCTATGCCAGTGGGGGACAATGAAGAGGCAAAAATGAGGGAGGGTGCAGGTAAGGACCTAGATGAGGAATCTACAGCTCAAAATTTCCTCAATATTGCCAAACAAGGAGATCTATCACCTAGGAAAATTGAGGAAGGAAAAGCAGCATCCAAAGGCAAGAAGAATAAACAGAAGGAGAGTGACATCCCTACAGGTGGAGTCAAGACAAGAAGGGCCTTATCTAAATCTTTTAATTAAGGGATTGATGAAATAATTTGGAATGTTAGGTCTGTCAACACTAGACAGGCCTTTGAAAGACTAATTCTTATGCACAGGCAACACAATTTTGAATTCATAGGAGTTATGGAACCAATGCAATAGTCTTCAAAGATAGAAGGATATAGAAGAAGAATAAGACTTGCACAAGCTGTAGTTAATGTGTCAAACAAGATTTGGGCATTTATTGATAAGGTGTATGAGGTAGAAATCATGTATAACATGGTTCAACAGCTGACACTAAAGCTGTTTCATACAGAAACACATGTTGAGTTGGTACTAACTCTAGTTTATGCTAAGTGTGATCCCCTGGAGAGAATTGAGCTATGGGATTCACTATATGCAATGGCTACAGACATGACATCTCCATGGCTAGTGGGAGGAGATTTCAATGTAATATGGGATGAAGAGGAAAAGTTTGGAGGCCTACCAGTATCACTTAATGAAGTGGATGACTTCAGACACTGCATAAATACATGCAATCTATTAGACCTGGGCTTTAAAGGGAGCATATACACCTGGTGGAATGGTAGATCAGAGGAGGACTGTATATTTAAAAGGCTGGACAGATGTTTGGGAAATGCTGACTTACAGGAAACTTTCCCTGGGTTGGAGATCACTCATCTCTCTAAAACAGGGTCTGATCACTGCCCTATGCTGCTCAAATGTGACATTGAAACACCACCTATAAAGAAGCCTTTTAGATTTCTTAACTTCTGGACAAAACATGAAACTTTCAAGTTTGTGGTGAGAGAGAACTGGAAGGCTGATTTCTGTGCAAATCCATTTATTCTTTTTAATCACAAGTTGAAGCAGATGAAGAAGGTATTATCAAATTGGAGCAAATCTACATATGGAGATATTTTTCAGAAGATTGCTAGCCTAGAGGAATTAGTTCTAGTGCATGAGAGACAATTTGAAATGTCTCCTACCTGGTAGAATAGGGAAAGATTGAAGAGGGTGCAGGCTGAGATGATCAGGTATTTAGCATTAGAAAAGGAGTTTTGGAAACAAAAGGCAGGTATGGCATGGTTTAAAGATGGAAATAGGAATACTAAATTTTTCCATGCACAAGTCAGAGGAAGGAGAAAAAGGCTACAGCTAAATAGAATTAAAGATAGCAATGGGAATTGGGTGGAGGATGACAAAGATATTGCAGCAGCAGCAGTTGATTATTACAAGGAACAATTTCATGAATCAGTTGTACCCACTAATTTCTCTATAATTGATCATGTTCCTAGATTGATAGATAGAGGTCAAAATGAAAAGGTGGAGGCTATTCCTACAAAAGAGGAGGTGAAGAAAGCAGTAGATGGCTTAAATGGAGAATCAGCAAGTGGTCCAGATGGTTTCACAGGAGCTTTTTATCATTCCTGCTAGGATATCATAGGAGATGACATTTATCAAATGGTTCTAGCTTTTTTCTGTGGGCAGCAACTTCCTAAGTGTGTTACTCATACTAATCTGGTTCTGATCCCTAAGAAGAAGGAAGTTCACACATTTTCAGATTTGAGGCCTATTAGTCTGAGTAACTTTGTTAATAAGATATTTTCTAGGGTTATTCATGACAGACTGGTGGAGATTCTTCCTAATATAATCTATGAAGAACAGGGTGGTTTTGTTAAAGGAAGAAGCATTGAAGAGAATGCCCTATTAACTCAAGAGATAATTACAGATATAAGGCTGAGAACAAAGGCTGGACCTAATGTAGTTATCAAATTGGATATGACAAAAGCCTATGATAGATTATCATGGTTGTTTCTTACAAAGATGCTGAGGAAGTTGGGATTCTCTGAAACATTTATAGGGATGATCTTTGACTTGGTAGGAAATAATTGGTACTCTATATTGGTTAATGGCCAAGCTCATGGTTTCTTTAAATCTTCAAGGGGGGTAAAACAAGGGGATCCTTTATCTCCTACTTTGTTCATTATTGCTGCTGAGGCTTTATCTAGAGGAGTAAATTCCCTTCATTCAAACCTACACTTTTGTGGATTTGGTCTTCCTAAATGGAGTCCTAAAGTGAATCACCTAGCATATGCAGATGACACAATTATATTAAGCTCTTCAGATGTTACTTCTCTGAGATTAATCATGGAGATCCTATCCTTATATGAGGCTGCTTCTGGACAACTGATAAACAAAAGTAAATCAGCTGTCTATATGCATCATCTAGTAGACAGTGAGGTGGTCAGAAGAGTTGAGGAAGTTACAGGAATTGGCCAGCAAGATTTCCCAATCACATACCTAGGGTGCCCTATATTTTATGCAAGAAGGAAAATGGAGTTCTATCAACCTATGATCACCAAAATATTGGACAAGTTGCAGGCATGGAAGGGAAAGCTTTTGTCTATAGGGGGGAGGGCTACATTAATTACTAGTGTGCTGCAAAGCATACCAGTTCACTTGGTTTCTGCTGTGAACCCTCCAAACTATGTCATAAATAAGTTACACAAATTGTTTGCACAATTCTTTTGGAGAAGCAATGTAAGTGGCAACAGCAGACACTGGGCCTCTTGGAATACTCTTTGTATGCCTTATGAAGAAGGAGGAATAGGTTTCAGATCATTGCATGATGTGTCTAAGGCTCTTTTCTGTAAACTTTGGTGGAATTTCAGGACAAAACCAAGCTTATAGAGTGCTTTTATGAGTCAGAAATACTGCAAGAAACTAGATGCAATAATAGTGCCTTGGAAAGAAGGGTCCCATGTATGGAGAAAGATGCTGGAATGTAGAGACTTAATAGAGCATCAAATCTTTTGGAAGCTTAGAATGGGATCCTCTTTATTCTGGTTCAATAATTGGACAGGTTTGGGAGCTTTATACTTCCTAGTTCCTCAAGATTTTCCAATTCATGAAGAGATTCATAATGTTTATGAGATGGTGGAAAATGGGAGATGGAATACTAGCAGACTACTTCAAATACTTCCACCAGAATTGGCATATCACATCTTGGAGAACATTAATCCTCCTGTGATGGAGGGCACACTAGACTGCCCCTATTGGATGTTAGAGACAAGAGGGAATTTTACTGTTAAATCAGCATGGGAATATTTGAGGAAGAGAGATCACCCTAAAGTAGCTTATCAGAAGATGTGGGTGAAATGGATGCCTTTTAAGATATCATTCTTTATGTGGAAAATGTGGAGGGCAAAGCTACCTCTAGATGATTTTATGAAGAGGCTGGGCTATGCTATGCCTTCTAAATGTTGGTGTTGTGCACAACCTAAAGAGGAATCCTTGATCCATACTTTCTACACCTCTAAGGCTGCTGAAGTTGTTTGGAAATATTTCCTACAGAGAGCAGGCATTAACATACAGGGGCTAACTTTGCATCATTCAATTATCAGATGCTGGAATGCACCAGTGGTGCAGAGGTTGAGACCAGTTATGCAGGCTCTTCCATCATGTATTGTTTGGGAATTATGGAAAAGGAGGAACAGCTTGAAGCATGGGGATGCTGTATCAGTAAACAGGGTCATATATCAAGTATCAACTACTCTTCAGCACTTGGTACAACTAAGGAAACCTGGGCTTAGAGTTCCTCACAGATGGAGTGACCTATTGATAATGATGGAAAACTATACACCAATTCTTAAATGTGTAAAGGTTCTATGGGAATTCCCTCAAGAAGGATGGATTAAGTGTAATACAGATGGGGCTTCTAGAGGTAATCCAGGCAGGAGTGCTATTGGAATTTGTTTGAGGGATAATGCTGGAGATCTGATATATGCTATGGGAAAGGAGATTAAAGAGGGTACTAACACTGAATTAAAAGCCCTAGCCATTCTGGAAGCCTTGAGAATGTGTAAAGAGAAAAATCATGTGAGAATATGGTTGCAAACTGACTCCAAACTACTGCAAAGCATAATCACACAAGACTGGAAGCCACCATGGTCCATTATTGATACATTGAATGAAATAAGAAGACTTATGGAAGGATGCCAAATCAGAATATCTCACATATATAGGGAAGGAAATAAACTAGCAGACCACCTAGCTAATTTTGCACTTGATCATGGGGATATAGAGTGCCAGGATTTTTGGGACTTGAACACACAGGGAAGGAGGATCCTGAATGCAGACAAGTCCCAATGCCCATACCTAAGGATCAGAGTGGCTACAAAGTGAAGACAAGATCACCAAGGAAAATGGAGCTACTGTGTAGCTCAACTTTCTATCATCACATTCAAATCCTTAGGGAAAAGAATGTGATGGAGATTTTGACTAACATGTTTGTTGTTGTTGCAGGTATAGGAAAAGCTCTAGTGAACCTTGTACTACTGGACTTCCTATTGGTGGTATTAGTGCTTAGCACTCAGTCCAATGGAAGGATAGTATACAAGAACACTCATACAGGGAGAGAGACACCCAATGCCTCAGGCTCACAGTTTGCAGACAGTAAAATCCCCAACTGCTGGGACCAAAACTGGATGATGGAATTGTGGCCCTTTAAAAGTGGATTCATGTTTGCTGACAGCCTTGGCTGGATGAAGCAATTTAAGGCATACAAGGCTGACAGTAATGGATACAGGATGAAGCACAGCAGGAACTACATTATCTATCAAAATGGGAAGCTAAAAATACATGATTCATGGATAAAACAAGGCAAGTACATAGTAATACATGCTATTTTGGCCTCATACAAGATTGTGCTAGCTATAAATTATGTTTTAAGGAAAGCTATGGTGGTGGTATTAGTGCTATTAAGTACTCAGCCCATCTGGTGGAACTTAGGCATAGTAAGTAGTCTAGCATGTGCCACTAAGTCACACAAGAAAGAAAAAGCACACAAATTCATCAGGAAGTATAACTTTAAATCAGGGGAGGTCAGTTCACACAAGGATATAGATTCCCAATTTCATACATCTCAAAACTCAGAAGCTCATGTGAGTGCGGACAGCAAATTCACCTTCATGATTGAAAGGGAATTGCTGGATGAAGTATGAATTAAAGAGTTACTAGGCAGGTGCATGTTCAATCAGGTTACAGGGAAATCAAATGTGAATACAAGGAAATCATACAAGAAGAAACTAGGAAAGAAAAAGAAAAAAGAGAGGAGTACACTTTTGTATCTTCTTTGGTCTTTTCTTGGCCCACTAATCCAGCAGAGTGGCAAAGGTTGTCAAGGGACTAAATACTCGTACCAATCCAATAGCGTACATGCAGAAAACAATCAAATCAGGGAGAGTGAGGACCAAAATCACACATGCAAGGTAAATGAGATAGTACAGAATACAGAAGGGAAAGAACAGGACTTACCAGTCTCCTGTAGAGGTGGTCAACAGTTTCGTTTCAAGTCTCTGAAGAGCCTCATCTACGAACAGGAAGATAGAAGGGAGTTGCAAAACAAAAACAAAGAAAAAGTTAATCGGAGAGAAAAGGAAAAGAAGGAGAAAAGAAGACAAAGGGAGTGGACATATACCTGGGGAATGCGAGCAGACCAGAAACTTCAAGGGAGGGGGAGCTCAACAGTCAGATTAAAGGGAGATGAGTCTCAGAGATTCATGGAACAAAGAAAAAGGGAGAAATGAGTTGAAGAAGAGATAATAGCAGCAAAATGGAAATTGAAGATAGGAGTAGTAGATGGAGATGTACCTGGAAATTATTACAGTCTTGGCTCAACAAAGACGAGAAGATGCAACTACGATGGTGGACGATTGTTACACAACAGCTGTATCTCGATGCATATGAACAGACGGCAGCCATGGATGACAGAGAGAAGAGCTGGAGAGAAGGAACTGGAAGAAGGGAGATGAAGAGAGAGAGTGGGAAAAGGAAAATGAACAGGTGGCATAGTTACTTCAGTCTTTTAGGAAACAGACTAGAAGACTGTGTAATGAATCACAGTTGGACAGCATTTAGAAGGTATTTGAGGCTAACATTTAAAGCTAAAACGTCTCTAAAGGATAAAAGTGGCCCCCTCTGCAATATTTGTCTCCTATATAAAGGGGTTAATTTTCAAATAGGTGGCTATGAGAGTAATAGGGACACGAGATTAGCAATTGGCTATTTGACTAAGGCGGTGGTTAACATACTGAGGAGTATTGGGCCTTTTTGTTTTGGGCTCACAAGGGAAAGGAGTGGACTGGGTAATTTCACACGGGTTATAGGTGTGATTTGGGCTTTACGCTTAGGCTGCATGGACCATGGAATTGGTACAGATTGCTTGCATGCGACGACCAGTGGATATATGATCTTCTTGGGCCTTTATAGACGAGATGGACTGCTGAAGGCTTGCTACCTGATAATTAGGCTAGTTCTATTAATTTCAAAGTTTTATAGTTTACATGTGAGATCAATTTTAAGCTATTTGCTTAATTTTGATCATAGGAGGGGTGTTTTAATTGCTCTTTTTTTATTTTATTTGCACTACAGTAGACATATGAACAATTTTATTGTCTTTCTTTTATTGATATATAAAAACTAGCCCTGGGCACATGCCTAGTGGATATATTAAAAAAAAAAAAGCCCCCAAACCCCTAATTCATCCGGATTTCATAGGATTTCTTCAAAACCTCAAGAACACCCCAAAGTTATCTTTTATATGGAATTGTGAGTATGAATTGTTGGTAAATTATAGTAGTTGGATGAACTAATTGTGGCGCACTTTTGTATGATTCTAAATTGATTGATGTTGTTAGAATTTTCGGAATATTAGTAATTTCATATGGAATTAATTCGTACGATTTATATTGAGTATATTAAATTACTATGACTAGCTTTGGACGTATAGGAATTGAGTATAATTGTTACTTGTTATGTGTGTTGTGTCCGACGAATAGGGAGTATTAAATTGCTAAAATTGATATATTCTTATTTGATGCTTATGAGATGAACATTTTCTACAACTCATGAAGAGAGATATAAGAATGAAGAGAGGTATGTATAATTGGCCACATCAATCTTAGTTATGACCTATGGGAACTAACAAATATAGTTTAAAAGAAGGATGAGATATCAGGACCCGACTGAGGTTAGAGTAATACAAAATGATGGATGGATTATTTGCATTAGTTGACATTTCCACAGGATATTGCAAATGTGCTAATAGATTTCCTTGCGAGACATCCAGATGGTGCACTCAAGAATAGTACAACTAAATATGAGTACTACAAAGATAGGCACTGGAATATCTTGAAAGGTCATCGATGATGTGAGAAGACGCCAAAGTTAAATAGGTAAAATATTTAATGATATGGAATTAAGTCATAATTAAGTGGTTTTAGTGAATTTGGAATGGTGATTGGAGATATGATATGTATTTAAAGGGGATTATACATTTAATAAGTAACAACCTTTTGTAGTGGTCAATTGGAGGTCTAATCAACGTAAAAATCCAGAGATTGAATGATCGATTTGGCTTCTGATAATAGGTGAATTTGACTATAATTATGCCCTAAATAATCACACTTTGTTATGGTATTAAGGTTGTTTATGAGGACAAAATGCTTTGATTAGTGTTTGTTTGTGTGTTATAGGTACATGTGATGCAATGGATACTAAGAAGAGCTATTTTGGAGTCATATGTTGATGAAAAGGCCAAGAGAAGAGATAAAGTGAAAAGAGCTGGAAGAGGCAGAGAAAAATTAGCAGGACTGTTCATCGGCGGTTCATTCGCGGCCGCGGATGAACCGCGAATAATGAAGCTCTCTGAAGTTTGCTGTTCGCGGTCCGCTCGCGGTCGCGAACCAATCGCGGAAGGCGACGTAACAGTACTCCTAATTGTACTCAAACTTAGTTTTTTAGCCATAAAACCTCTATATAAACTCCTAGTTTGCCCAATAGAGGCACGTTGTCTTTATTTCACTACCTTTGAAAGATATTTAGTAAGAGAGAATCCTCGCAACTCCTTCTTTTTATTTTATATCAAGTATTTCTTTATGATTTCAATTATTATTCTTGTTTCTTTGAGCATGAGTAGCTAAATCTTTTTCTAAGGTTTTGATGGAACCTATTGGGTGATGAACTTATCGTTTATGTGATTACAAATTATGACTTAGATATCTATTTGTTCAACTTCATTATTGTTGTAGTTAATTGGTAGGATCCCCAATTAGCTGTGCCTATTTAGTGTGCATAACTTGGAAAAGAGTGCATATTTAGGTTTATTGTTGAACAATAACACACCTAGGTTATTGGAGGAATCTATAACTTTAGGCGTAAAGACGGGGTTAGGAATAACGAAGTCTTGGGTGCAATCTTAAGTGAACTATTCAAATTAAAGCTAGCTAGGGTAGCTCGGGAGAGTGCACTAGTAAATTATCGTAATTGCTCGGGAGAGGGTTACGGTACAAATAGCGTTCATGATTGATAGAATATATTGACAATTTGTATGAGCATAACAAGAAGGGATTCGATCAATAGGGGAAATCAATACCTTAGTCTTTTTCCATATTATTTTACTCAACATTCAATTCTTTCTTTTAAGCCTTGTTAATTCTTGCAAAAGTAGTTAGACGAAAAATCACACAAACATATATTCGAAATTTTTGGAACTTGATTCGGAAGTGTTCTTGGGTTGTGAAAGTTACAATTGGTAGGTTAATTCTCTGTGGGATCGATCCTGGACTTATTAGACCAGGTTATATTGACTACGACCGTTGCTTGGACGTGAATCAATTTTGGCGCCGTTGCCGGGGAATTAACGGAATTATCAATTGCCATTGACAGAACTTCAAGATTCTTGTGTAGTCAGGTTCTTTCTACACTTTACATTGAATATTTTGACGGTTGTTGATTTGGGTATTCAGTTGCATGCCTAGAAAATCTACAAGGACTGGAGAACTAATTGAAGGACTCTTAGACCCCGAGCAAACTTTCCGGGCACGTAACAAAGCTATCAAACAAATTCAGCAATCTCAACAGCCAATCAAACTAGACTTCGACATGGGTGACGTAAACGAACAAAACAAGCAAGCCGGGCTAAATATGCAAGAGACGCATGTGGAACAGGAAGGTGCACTGTTTGACTGGGCACAACCTACAACGGATAATTTGGCAACTGCCATCGTTGTGCCAGCAATTCAAGCCGAGTGTGTCCAGATCACTAACAACATGCTTCACTTGTTGCAAAACAAGGGATTATTCTCTGGGTCTCAGGTTGAAGATCCACAGCAGCACCTAAAGAACTTTCTCTCAATATGCAAGACACAGAGGCAACCAAATGTAACTCCGGAAGCTATCAGATTATTACTCTTTCCGTTCTCAGTTACAGGAGCAGCACAGATATGGCTAAACTCACTCCCAATAAACTCCATTGCAACTTGGGATGAGTTAGTTAAACAATTCCACAAGAAGTTTCATCCTCCTAACAAGACAGCTCAACAAATTGATGAGATTGTGAGCTTCAAGCAGAAACCAATGGAAACATTACATGAAACTTGGGGAAGATTCAAGGGTATGCTTGTTATGTGTCCTCACCATGGGATTCCTGAGCAGATGTTGGGCCAAAGATTCTACATGGGGCTTTCAGACAACATGAAGAACATTGTAGATGCTTCAGCAGGTGGGGCTTTTCTAAGCAAGACTTGGAGAGAGGGCCAAAATTTGCTAGACAAGATGGCTCAAAATTTCGGGTGGACGTCCAGGAATGCTCCTATCACACCAGTGGTACACTCTGTACCTCTGGATCTATCCAACACTCTAGAGGAGAACATGGCAACCTTATTGACACAAATGAGCATCCTGACAAAGAAGGTGGAAGAATCAGGGGTCAAGCAGTAGGTTCACATTGTAGATACTACCAATGGTGGTTTATGCACATCTTTCATTAGCCAACCCATAGGTAATCCATGGGCTGCAGACCAAGAACATCATCATCAACATGAGGATATGAACTATGTGGCTAACTATGGAGGGCAGCGACAAGGTAATCAAAACTGGGGCCAACAGGCTCCAATGCAGTACAGACCTCCCCAGCCACAATTTAATGCAGCAGGTATGAGGCCACCACACAACATGGCCCCATATCCTAGACCTCAGAATTTCAGCAATCAGCAGCAGGGATATCATCCACCTTCACCACCACATGGGGGTAGACAGGACGATGGGTTCACAGAATTGAAAGCTATGATGCAGCAGGTAATTAGGTCAAATGCCAAAACAAATGAGAGGATAGATGCACATGATGCCATCATCAAGAATATTGAAGTACAGGTGGGTCAGGTTGCTATGTCTCTCAACAATCGTCCTCAAGGGATATTACCTGCAGATACACAAACAAACCCAAAGGACCAAGTCCCAAAGCAGATGATGGCAGTGACTCTGAGAAGCGGTAGAGATCTTGATGCCTGAGAATGAAAGTGTGAAAATCGACAGACAGGTTGAGACACATATTCCATTGCCCGTTGAACTGGATGAGTCCATAGGGTTGACAGAGTCACAGTCCAGCCATCTGCTAAAAATAAAGAAGCAAAACAGGGAACGGAGAAAGTAGCTGAACAGGGAGAGCAGCAGATTGATGAGAAAGTAATAGAAAAAGGAAAACTCCCAAGTCATTGGGAAGAAGAGGCCTCCACCACCATTCCCCCAAAGGTTGGCCAAACACCGGAAAGAAGAGCAATACAAAAAGTTCTTTGAGATGCTCAAGCAAATCCAGGTAAACATTCCCTTAATTGAAGCTTTAAAAGAAATGCCTGGGTATGCTAAGATGATGAAAGATTTGATGTCGCTAAAATTTGATTTCCAAGACTTGGCCACCGTAACACTTACCCGGACTTGTAGTGCAGTGGTCTCCAGACCCATTGCTGAGAAGCTATCCTGATCCAGGTAGCTTCACCATCCCATGCACTATAGGGAATTATGCCTTTGCAAAGGCATTGTGTGATTTGGGGGCGAGCATTAATCTCATGCCCTTGGTTATTTATAAGAGGCTAGGCATTGGGAGAGCCAGGCCTACCTCTATGTTATTACAGCTTGCTGACAGGACGGTTAAGCGTCCATTTGGTATTTTAGATGATGTGCTTATCCAGGTAGGGAAGTTCGTGTTTCCCGCCGATTTTGTGATTCTTGATTGCAATGTGGACGAGGAAATTCCTATAATCCTAGGAAGACCATTCCTAGCCACCGGGAGAGCTCTAATTGATTGTGAGACTGGGGAACTCAAGATGAGGTTGAATGATGAGGAGATCATATTCAATGTGCAAAAATCCATGAGGTGGCCTAGTGAGTTCACAAATTGCTCGCTCATTGATGCGGTTGATGTGATAGTTGAGACAGAAAATGCAGAGTTGACCATTGAAGATCCACTTCAGGCATGCCTAATAAACTTAGAAGAGGTAAATGGTAAAAGTCTAGCAGAATGGGTACTATCTCTGGAAGGCAAGGGGTTTTGGGAGAGAGAGCTTGAATTCGAGCCTCTACATTTAGAGAAAAGAGAGACCCCTCCTGCAAAGCCATCCATAGAAGAGCCACCAAAGCTTGAGCTTAAACCACTACCATCTCATCTCAGGTATGAATTTCTAGGTCCTAACTCCACTTTACCGGTTATTATCTCATCTAGTTTGTTAGATGTGCAGGCCAAAAAGCTTATACAGGTACTAAAAGAATGCAAGACTGCCATTGGGTGGACCATGGCAGTCATAAAGGGGATCAGCCCCGTATACTGCATGAACAAGATTCTCCTAGAAGAGGGACACAAACCCTCCTGGAAAAGCAAAAGAAGGCTGAACCCGAATATGAAAGATAGGGTGAAAAGGAAAGTGATAAAGTGGCTAGACACAGCGTAAATTCCAGGTAAGTTTTCTCACCCTTCTGTGCTATACATGTATTATTATGCCATGAGGACATGGCATGATTTTAAGTGTGGGGTGGGAGACTTATCTTGTATTGTATATTGTATATAGTAGATGTAGCTGTAAATTATATTAGCTGGCTTGGCCCGATGATGGACACTTGGCTACGGGTTTCTTTAGGGTCTAAGTCGGAATAAAAACACAAAAAAATCAAAAATTTGAAAAATCCAAAAATATGAGTAGAGGACTCTTCCTAATGACGGACTATTTAGGACAAGTACTCTTGTGGAAAGTAGTCCACGTAGAAATTTTTATTTCTTTTATTTTCTTTTTATAGGTAGTGTATCATCTCCCCCTTGGTTTTTCTTTTTACCACGGTTCTTTTCCAAGGGTGTTTATTTGAACCGGGTTAGGTAGATTTTTCTTTTCTTAGGATTAGAGGAAAAATGGCAACATGTAACCCCGAATATGCACATTAGCAAAAGTTTAAATTGAACTTGAGAATGTATCTTCTAAGCTTGACTGTAGAATCTCAATATGCCTTAAACTGCACAATAATGTTTGCTTGAACATCGATAGGACTTTGTAGATAAACCGGATTCCAAATGAGTTGCATGCTATGTGTGTGTGAGGTTTTACTTACATTGTATGCTTTACATGATGCCTAGAACTTGCCCCGTGTGTTTGCAAAGCGAAATAGAAGTTGTTTGGTTGTAGAAAGGATATAGGCATTTCTTTGTGTAACCCCATATACCAATAGACATGAATTCACCCGTACATTATATCTTAGTTAACCCCTTTGAGCCTAAAGCCTATTCTTTGATAACCCTTGAATGATCATCAAATATGTATAATGTTCTACTTTACCTCCTAGAAGCACTTGTATTGTAATGAATATGCAAAAGTTTAAGTGTGGGGTAAAGGGAAATTGAAAAAGGGAAATCAAGAATTAATGGTAGAAAATAGTGAACTAGCCAAAATAATGTTGCAAAGCAATGAGAAAAAGAGCTATATCACTGTATATATGAAAATTAGAAAGGCCAGTCACACCAACAAAAGAAAAGTGGGGATTAAAAGCAAATAAAGGTGAATGAATGTTTATGGGAGACATAAGGAAGAAAACTAAAAGGGGAGTTGTGAAAAGAAAAAGAAAAGTGGTTAGGGAGGTTTGTCACTATAACCAAAAGTATCCTACCCGTCCCGTAAGCCAACATTACAACCCTTAAAGACCTCTTGATCTATGATTGAATAACTCGATTAGTGGAGTATTACACTAGGGGTAAGCCTATGGTGTGTCTGTATACATATGAATGTTCTTTGTTGAGAGTGAGTGAATTTTTCCGATAATTATAAGTTCCATGTTTGTGAATTGTTGATGTGTGGGAACTTGTCACGACCCAAACCCCGGTCGTGATGGAACCCAAGACAACGCTAGGCAAGCCCGACTATATCATCTTTTAACCCAGCCAATTATTAATTCCAATTTAATCCAGTCAAACTTAAACAGCAAGTGACCATGTCAAAGAGTTGACGTAATAGTAAAAGCATACAAAATACGGTCCCAACCATATCGTGGTGTCACGAGACTGAGCCTCTATAGAATAAACACTCTAGTACAAACAAGTCTAAGCAAGATGAAAACAACAAAAGGGTAAAGAAGGAGAAAATAGGTTCTGCGGACGCCGGCAGCTACCTCGTAGTCTCCGCAAAAGTAGATAATAAACAGCAGCTGCAACAACTCAACTACTCTCGGGCACCTGCAGATCTGCACAGAAAGTGTAGGGGAGTGGGGTGAGTATATTTCAACTCAGTGAGTGATAATAATAAACAAAAACTGAAAGTAGGAACTCCTGTGCTATCACTAAACAGTTCTAAGGCAAACCCCCACAGGTAAGTCATCACTATAGTAAGTACTCTGATCACCAGTCCACATCTATCTCATCAAGGTCTCACATTGACTAAATCCTCACTCGTACCACAACGGTGTACAACCATCTCAATATATGGAGTCATATACATGTGTCTATAGGGTATAAGTATCTAAATAAGTGTAATGCTGCGGCGTGCAGCCCGATCCAATATATATACTACTGCGGCGTGCAGCCCAATCCAATATGTATACTACTGCGGTGTGCAGCCCGATCCAATATATATACTGCTGCAGCGTGCAGCCCGATCCAATATATATACTGCTGCGGCGTGCAGCCCGATCCAATATATATACTGCTGCGGCGTGCAGCCCGATCCAATATGTATACTGCTGCGACGTGCAGCCCGATCCAATATGTATACTACCGCGGTATATATATATATATATATATATATATATATATATATATATATATATATATATATATATATATATATATATATATATATATATATATATATATATATATATATATATATATATATATATATATATATATATATATATATATATATATATATATATATATATATATATATATATATATATATATATATATATATATATATATATATATATATATATATATATATATATATATATATTGGCCTTCCAGGCCCACTCAGCTAAGTCAGGGGATTTCCACTCTGAATAGCCTATCTCTCACAGTACGCATCTAATACTGGCTCTTAATGTGCTATCCAGCTAGTTTTATGGCTGAGTGTAAGTTTCCAACACGTTATAAGGGTCACCTAACTCTACAGGTTCCCTAATGTTCTACAGATCGGCACAAGGCCCCAAACATGGCTACCAGCCCAATTACATAGTTATAATCTCATTATCAGTCGTAATACACAATCTACTATAAGCTGGGAAGGACCGAATCCAAGTCCCCAATCATAATGTCACCACGCCCGTCACAAGATGCGTGTCTCATCTCAACATAGCATTGTGAAGTGCTAGTACGAGGTTTCAAACCCTCAGTACATTATTTACTACTACCACTCACCTCGAACCGGTAGAAGCCTCAGTACGCCTTGTGCTTGCCTCGTAAATCAATCTCCTCGGGTGCCAAATCTACTCAAAATCAATGATAATACATCAATATATGCTAAATTCATGCAACCCATTCGAAATAACCCAAATTGCATCAAAACCCACAAAGTTGTCAAAAATTGACTTTTGGTGCGCTTCTCGAAAAATTACAAAAGTTACATATTCGGAACTCTTGTCTCAATACAAGTCTATGCATATAGAGTTTTCCAAAATCGGACTCAGTTTGCCTACTCAAATCGACATTTTACTAAAGCCCTCGCTTAGGCTAAATTTCCTCACAATTTGATCCAATTTCAGTGAAATAGAGGAGGATTTCAAGATAAAAAATGCGTAAATGAACCATAAAACTCACCTCCGATGATAACCCGATGATCTCCCAGCAATATCTTGTCCAAATCACCCAATTTTGCCTCTCAATACCGAGCCCAAATGTTTTTGCAACTTCAGAAATTTACCCCTTCTGTTATTTTTAACACAGGCACGATTTCCGCTTCTGCGGACAAAAATCCGCCTCTGCGATGCCGCCTCTGTGACCAGATGGTCGCTTCTGCGAGACCACACCAAGCCGCCCAGTTCCGCTTCTGCAGCCCAGGTCTCGCACCTGCGAGATCGCTCCTGCGGACACACCTCCGCTTCCGCGATCTTCCCTAGTCGCCTGCCTTCCGCTTCTACGACCTTAGACTCGCAGAAGCGAGTCCGCTCCTACGGTACATCATCCGCTTCTGCGGAACCTCCTGGCCAAGCCCCCTTTCACATCTGCGTTGGCAATTCCGCTCATGCGGTTCCGCTTCTGCGGTCCCCAATCCGCAGGAGCGAAAATGATGCTGCAATTTATGACAGCAGCTCCCAAACTCCAAATCTCTCCGTTTAACCTTCCGAACTCATCCCGAGGCCCCCGAGACCTCAACCAAAACCACAAACATACTCCATAGCACCATACGAACTTGTTCCAATGATAAAAACACATACTTTAACACGGAATAACATCGAATTCAAGCAATTCAAGCCTAAGTTTCCATTCAAACTTCCGCAACCGACATTCGACCAAACACCCGACCGAACGACCTCCGAATGACCTAAAATTTTGCAGGCACATCCAAAATCACCTAACGGAGCTACTGCAACTGTCGAAATTCCATTCCGACTCCCGGATCAAAATCTCACCTACCGTTCGGATTTCGCAAAAATTCAACCTTGGCCAATTCAAGCCTATTTCTACACCGGACCTCCGAATTCACTTCCGATCAGTCTCCTAGCTCATAAATGAACTCCCGAAGCTGACCGAATCATCAAAATTCGATTCCGAGCTCTCTAACTCACAAGTCAACATCCAGCTGACTTTTTTCAACTATTCCTTCTTCTAAGAGACTGTTTGTCTCGATTTCAACCAAACTCAATCCGGATTGACTCAAACTTACCCAACATGCATATTGCAACATTAACAAGTATATAACGGGGATAATGGGATGATAACTCACATGATTGCGGGCCGGGTCATCACATTCTCCCCAACTTAAGAAAACGCTCGTCCTCGAGCGGGTCAAGAACCATACCTGGAGACTCAATTAGGTGAGGATATCTGCTCCGCATCTCCTGCTGGACCTCCCAAGTAGCCTCCTCCACGTGCCGACCTCTCCACTTCACCTTGACTGAAGCAATCTCCTTGGACCTCAACTTTCGAACATGTCTACCCAGAATAGCCACTGGCTCTACATCATAAGATAGATCACCATCAAGCTGAATGGTACTGAAGTCTAATACATGAGACGGATCCCCGATGTACTTCCGGAGCATAGACACATGGAATACTGGATGAACGCTGGATAAGCTGGGTGGCAAGGCCAACTCATATGCCACCTCTCCAACCCGCTTGAGTATCTCAAAAGGACCAATGTACGTGGGACTCAGCTTCCCCTTCTTCCTGAACCTCATGACACCCTTCATGGGTGAAACCTTCAGCAATACTCTGTCACCAACCATGAAAGACAACTCTCGAACCCTACGGTCTGTATAACTCTTCTGGTGAGACTGTGCTGTGCGAAGCCTCTCCTGGATCAACTTTGCTCTATCCAGAGCATCCTGAACTAACTCAGTCCCTATCAATCTATCCTCACCAGGCTCAAACCATCCGATGAGAGATCTGCACCGTCTACCATACAATGCCTCGTACGGGGCCATCTGAATACTCGACTGATAACTGTTATTGTAGGAAAACTCAGCAAGTGGCAAGAACTCATCCCACGAACCACCAAAGTCGATCACACATGCTCGCAACATATCCTCCAGGATCTGAATAGTGAGCTCAGACTGCCCGGCTGTCTGGGGGTGAAATACGGTGCTCAATTCAACCCGCGTACCCATCTCTCGCAGAAATGCTCTCCAAAACTGAGAGTGAACTGAGTGCCTCTGTTAGATATAATAGACACTGGGACCCCATGCAACCTCACAATCTCCCGAATAAAGATCGCTGACAACCGCTCCGATGAGTAAGTAGTACTAACGGGGATGAAATGTGCGGACTTAGTCAGCCGATCAACAATCACCCACACAGAATCAAATTTCCTCACTATCTAAGAGAGTCCAGTAACAAAATCCATGGTGATCCTCTCCCATTTCCACTCGGGAATGACAATACGCTGAAGAACACCGCCTGGTCTCTGATGCTCATACTTGACCTACTGGCAATTGAGGCACTTGGCTGCATGCCTAACAATATCCATCTTCATTCTCCTCCACCAGTAGTGCTGTCTCAAGTCTTGGTACATCTTCGCGGCACCTAGGTGAATAAAGTACCACGAACTGTGTGCCTCCTCAAGTATCAACTCCCGCAAACCATCTACATTGGGCACGCATATACGGCCCTGCATCCTCAGAACACCATCACTGTCAATAGTCACATCCCTAGCATCATTGTGCAGCACCCTGTCCTTAAGGACAAGCAAATGTGGGTCATCATACTGTCGCTCTTTGATGCGATCATATAAGGAAGATCGAGAAACAACACAAGCCAACACTCGACTCGGCTCCGAAATATCCAACCTCACTAGCCGGTTGGCTAGGGCCTGAACATCATAAGCAAATGGCCTCTCCCCAATTTGGATGAAAGCTAGGCTGCCCATACTGACCACCTTCCGACTCAAAGCATCGGCCACAACATTGGCCTTTCCCGGATGATACAAGATAATGATATCATAATCCTTAAGCAACTCCAGCCACCTCCGCTATCTCAAATTAAGGTCCTTCTATCTGAATAAGTGCTGAAGACTGCGATGATCTGTGTACACCTCACATGAGACACCATACAGGTAATGCCTCTAAATTTTCAAAGCGTGAACTATGGCTGCCAACTCCAAATCATGAACAGGGTAGTTCTTCTCATGGGGCTTCAATTGACGAGAAGCATAAGCAATGACCCTACCCTCCTGCATCAACACACAACCAATGCCAACTCCTGATGCATCACAATACACAGTATAAGGATCTGAAGCTGATGGCAGTATCAAGACTGGTGTTGTGGTCAGTGCTGTCTTGAGCTTCCGAAAGCTCTCCTCGCACTCCTCGGACCATATGAAAGGAACACCCTTATGAGTCAATCTAGTCAAGGGTGAAGCAATAAAAGATAATCCCTGAATGAATCGGTGATAATACCCTGCCAATCCCAAAAACTACGAATCTCAGTAGCTGAGGTCGGTCTGGGCCAACTCTACACTGCCTCTACCTTCCTCGGATCCACCTGAATACCATCACTGGACACCACGTGTCCTAAGAATGCCACGGACTCAAGCCGGAACTCACACTTGGAGAACTTGGCATACAACTTCTCCTCCCGCAACATCTGCAATACAATACTCAAGTGTCGAGCATGCTCCTCCTAGCTACGAGAGTAGACTAGAATGTCATCAATCAACACAATCACAAATGAATCCAGATAGGGCCTGAACACACTGTTCATCAGGTTCATAAATGTTGCTGGAGCGTGGGTCAGCCCAAAAGACATCACAAGGAACTCATAGTGACCATATCCCGTCCTGAATGCAGTCTTCATAATGTCGGACTCTCTAATCTTTAGCTTATGGTAGCCTGAACGAAGATCAATCTTCGAGAACACCCTAGCTCCCTGGAGCTGATAAAATAAATCATCAATACGAGGCAGAGGATACTTATTCTTCACTGTAGCTTTGTTCAGCTGCCTGTAGTCAATACACATCCTCATGGATCCATCCTTCTTTTTAACAAACAGGACCGGTGCACCCCACGACGACACGCTCGGCCGAATGAACCCCTTATCTAGGAGTTCCTGGAGCTGCTCCTTCAATTCTTACAGCTCAGCTGGTGCCATCCGATATGGAGGAATTAAAATAGGCTGTGTGCCTGGCACCAAATCGATCCCAAAATCAATATCCCTGTCCGGTGGCATGCCCGACAGGTCTGACGGAAACACATCGAGAAAGTCTCGCACAATGGGAACAGAATCAATACTGGGAGTCTCGGCCTCGACCTCCCGCACAAATGCTAAATAAGAGAGACAACCCTTCCCAACCATTTGTTGGGCCTTGAAGAAAGATATTACCCTTCTAGGTACATACTCAGTCGTGCCTCGCCACTCGATCCTCTGAATGCCCGGCATAGCCAAGGTGACTGTCTTAGCATGACAGTCCAGAATAGCATGACATGGAGATAACCAGTCCATGCCCAATATAACATCAAAATCGATCATGCTGAGAAGCAACAGGTCCACTCGGGTTTCCAGACCCCCAATAGTGACCAAACACGACCGGTATAGATGGTCCACAATAATAGAATCCCCTACTGGGGTAGATACATGCACTGGCAGCTCAAGACACCCTCAGGTCGTGCCCAAATGAGGAGCAAAATATGTAGATACATAAGAATAAGTAGAACCAGGATCGAACAACACTAAGGCATCTTTGTGGCAGACTAAAATAATACTTGTAATAACTGCATCAGAAGCAACGGCCTCAAATCGGCCCTGAAGAGCATAGCATCTAGCCTGTCCGCCTGATCGGCCTCCCCCTCAAGGGCGACCCCTAGCTGACTGACCCTCACCCTTAGCTGGCGGGACAGGTGCTGAAGTAGAAGGACCAGATGACGAGGGCTGCCCCCTCTGCAGATAAGACCTGGAAACAAGACGGTGACACTCTCTACGGTGGTGCCCAAACTCTCCACACTCGTAGCAACTCCCTAGTGCTGGGGGCTGAGACTGATAAGGACCCCTGGCGCTGGAGTGGCCAGCTGATGGACTAGGCCGGTGTTACAACCCATATCCACACATGTTAGTTCATGCCATAAGTTAGATAACACAAATCCAAGAAGGAATTATCCTTGAGATGATAAGAAGTTAATCCGATTAATCTTAAGTGATACAAGGGTGCATAAGGGTGATTAACAAGTATTAGAAGTTAAACGAATCAAGGATGCTATAACTCGTACTTTTGGGTAAACCTATAAATGCTTAGTATACTTAGGAGGTCATGATTTAAGGTATTTGAATCATATAATATCCGTATCATAATTCTTGAAGTCAAACGATTTATGAAACAAAAGTCGACAAAAGTTGTTGCAACTTAGGTTCATAGTTTTACCTAAACTTTAGGTCAAATGTTATTAAGTCTTTCTCCAAATATACTTGGAATTACGGGGTGATCTACCCACCAAATTGAAGATCTATGAGTCTAGTTTCGAACGCATTAAACGGTTTATCAATACGACATTTGAATAGTGAGATATTGGCATTTTCGTGAGACTGCACAAGCTGCTAGGTGCAAGTAGGTGGGTCAGCTACTTGGTTAAATGTCGGCCCAAAAGACGAAATTTCGGGTCGAAAAGGAGCCCATTAAAAGGCTTATCTTCTGCAATATATCCCTCTTTATATTTCACAAATAACCAGACCTAAAACCCTGCAAACTTCCTCCCAAAAATTATCCACAAACCCTAATTGATTTTCCCTCTCTTTCAAGTTCAAATTGGGGGTAAACACTAGAGTTTGAATAACCAAGTTAATGGCTGAGTTATCCAACAGTTAAGGTGAGTTTACTGCTATATTTCATACATTTATTCTGCTGTGAATTCATGGTAATTCATTATATACATGTAAGAACTCACGGGACGGTGATCGGAAGCCGTGAGTTCAAGTTATTCACTTGTAGCGGACTGTTTTGTGGACTGTTTTGTGTTGTTGTTGGGCTGCGTTTTATATTACTGTTTTGTGGAGTTTTGGAGGAGGCAGGGTGTGGAGAAACACCATATATATGTTGGGTTGTGGTCTGCTAGTTCTTCGTAATATTTTTGGGTCGTTTGATACGACTATAGTGGCCGTCATATGTATGATGTGATTAGGTTGTGTGTGGAACTGTTTTGGGAGGCTCAATATGTTTATTATTGATGTTGTTTAGGCTATTTGGTGATTGTTTTGAATGGTGTGAAGTCATATATATAGGGGAGGTGCTGTCCGTTTTATCACAAAATAGGTTGTGATTGGTACATAATAGTTGCGACGCATAAACGTTAACGATAGTGTCATTTCTCCTATTGTAGACTAAGGAGTCATGACGTTTGCATAGCTTGAGGTTGTGGCAGTATATACAAGGTATGTGTGGCTATCCCTTTCCTTCTTTTGCACGACTCCGATTGTACATAATGTAATGAACGAGCTTCCAAAGATACTCTATTCTTAGAAGCTAAGCAGTACTTACATCATTTCCCCTCTTATGGAACGATTGATGTTGATGTTGCTTCTCTTATTCTTATATTATCAATATTGTTGGTACTTCCTGATTCCTATAAGGTTCATAGTGAAGAGTTAGTCCTAATACGGTGTACATAGGATACCGACCTTATGTCACACCGAAAGGTCTACAAGGTGTTTCCATGAGTCGAGCATGCATTATATATATGTATCTATTTTACTCTATCGAGCCGCGCTATAGTCGGCCGGGTACGGCACCTATTGTGCAACCACTGATCAGTTGGGTTTTTCCGAGCTCCACGTGGCCGGGTACGATTCTACCGAGCCTTATAATGGCCGGGTATATTTTTACCGAGCCTATTACGGCCTGGTACGATATGATGATGATGATGCCCACAGAGGCGTATGTTTTAAGATTATGTATTTATACATATGTATCATGCATTTCATATCAGTAGCCCTCAGAGGTACTCAGATGTTACAGGTTGTATATTCTCTATCCCTGCTTACATTACTGTTCGTATTTATGGTTCTCTGCCTTACATACTCAGTACTTTATTCGTACTGACATCCTTTTATTTGTGGACGCTGCATGTCATGCTGCAGGTCCTGATAGACAGGCAGGTGTAGCTCCCCCATCACAGTAGGTTGTCCAGTTCAGCGGTGATTGGCGAGATCCCTTCTCCGGACTTGCCTTGGTCTTGGTATGCATTTTGTTATAGACATTATGGGTATGTCGGGGCCCTGTTCCGGCTATGTTGCAGCACTTATGTTCCTTTAGAGGCTCATAGATAAGTGTCGACTCATGTATAGTTTGGTATGCCTTGTCGGCTGGTTTTTGTTGTATAGTCTTTCATTTTAGCGTGGTAGCTTGTACCATATGTATATAGTTTCTTGATTGTCCGGTCATCCCATGTTATGTAGGTTCATGCAATCATATTTTATTGTTGGTTGCCCATGATCCATGTCTACCATTTATATTGGTCTCGTTAGCCCTAAAAGATAATAAAGAAGGTTAGATAAAATGTACGTCGGTGCTCGGCAAGTATGGTCGGGTGCTAGTCATGGTCCTCCAGTTTGGGTCGTGACAAACTTGGTATCAAAGCAAGTCTGTCCTAGGGATTGTCTATGAGCCATGTCTAGTAGAGTCTTGATTATGGATGTGTAGCGCGCCACATTTATAATCAGGAGGCTACATGACATCTAGGGTTGTTACCTTCTTCCTGAATCTAGATCATGCATAGAGTTGAGTCGTAAGTGTTCGCCTCTAATATTCACCTTGTTTTCTTTCGACAATGCCTTCGACTAGGAAACAAACAATTAGTAGACGGCTTGATACAGCTACAGGAGAGGGTACCAGTCAGGTGCCCCAAGCCAGAGCAGGCCAAAGTGAGGCTCAGAGTGAGATGCCGTCTCATACCTCATCTATTCCGTCTCCTCCCGAGGATATTAGGTGGCACCCAGCACCTTCAGCTCCTCCGTCTGGCACTACAGACCAGGATATGCGGAGTGCTTTGTAGTTATTGACTAGCTTGGTAGCTGCTCAGGCTCAGAGGCAGAATACAGGTGCTGCTGATAAACCAATTAGTACAAGAGTTCGTGATTTTATTAATTTAGACCCTCCAGTGTTTACCGGATCAGACCCCAAGGAGGATCCGCAGACTTTTATTGACCAGGTTCATCGTACACTACGGGTTATGCATGTTAGTGATACAGAGGCAGTAGAATTGGCTTCTTATCGGCTACGGGATTTAGCGGTTCTTTGGTATGATAGTTGGGAGAGATCCGGAGGTCCGAACGCTCCTCCAGCTGTGTGGAAGGATATTTCTGAGGCCTTTCTTCGTCACTATTTGCCAGTTGAGATACGACGAGCTAGAGTTGATAAGTTCTTGAACCTTAGACAAGGTAATTTGAGTGTGCGAGAGTATAGTGTGCAGTTTGATTCTTTAGCAAGGTATGCTCCCCATATGGTGGCCGAGATGAGTGATAGGGTGCATTTGTTCGTGAACGGGTTGGGACCCCATCTGATTAATGAGTGTATGACAACCTCCTTGGTAGAATGCATGGATATTTCCCATATTCAAGCTTATGGCCAGACCTTAGAGGATCGTAAGCGCCAGCAGAGGGCAGATAGGGAGCACGATAGGGGCCAGCACAAGAGGGCGAGATTTGCAAGGCATTCTGATGACTTCAGAGGCAGCGCCAGGCCCCAGTCTTCGAGGAGTTCGGCACCATATGTAGCTACTGCTCCTCCACAGTTTCAGAGGCCTCGATATGATCGATCCTATTCTAGTCCAGGTCAGAGGTCGCAGGCATCTAGATCGCAACATCACAGGGATACTAGTCAGACGAAACCCCCAACACCACGTTGTGATCAATGCGGCAAGGTCCACTTTGGACTATGCCGTCGAGGTTCCGATGCGTGTTATTCTTGCGGACAGCCTGGCCATATGATGAGGGATTGTCCTAACAGGGGAGGTGATGGTATGGCTCAGCCGACTAGATCTGTGTCTGGTTCTTCCTCATCAGTTCGACCTCTAGCACGGGGTTTTCAGCAGTCGACAGGTCGTGGTAGAGGTAGAGGTGCAGGACCGAGTTCGAGTGGTGCTCAAAATCGAACATATGCTCTAGTAGGTCGACAGGATCTCGAGTCATCTCCAGATGTTGTTACAGGTATATTATCTGTGTTTTCTTATGATGTATATGCGTTGATTGATCCGGGATCTAGATTGGCACTACAAATCTAATCCAAATAAAATAGATACAAAAAAGTATAGATGAGAGAATAAATTAAGTGGAAAACAAATACATTATCATATGTTACACCCTTTATGGCTAATAAGTTTGGCATTGAACCTGAATTGATAAGTAAACCCCTTGCGGTATCTTCTCCAATAGGAGATTCTGTGATTGCTAGAAGGGTATATAGAGGTTGCACTGTGATGATTTGTAGTCGTCAAACCTCGGCAGATTTATTTGAGTTAGAAATGGTTGATTTTGTTGTGATACTGGGAATGGACTGGTTGGCCTCATGCTATGCAAATGTTGATTGTCGTATGAAGATGGTTAAGTTTCAATTTCCTAGTGAACCCGTCATTGAATTGAAGGGGAACATTGCTACATCAAAAGGTAGGTTTATTTCCTATCTTAAGGCTAGGAAAATGATCTCAAAAGGTTACATTTATCATCTTGTTCGCGTTAGGGATGCAGAGGCGAAGCTGCCAACTCTACAATCTATCCCCGTGGTCAATGAATTTCCAGATGTTTTCCCAAATGAACTCCCAGGACTTCCTCCAGAAAGGGAGATTGAGTTTAGCATTGATGTGTTGCCCGACACTCAACCGATCTCTATCCCTCCATATAGAATGGCCCCGACAGAGCTGCGAGAGTTGAAGGCGCAGTTAAAGGACTTGCTGGATAAGGGCTTCATTAGGCCTAGCACTTCACCTTGGGGTGCGCCAGTCCTATTCGTGCGGAAGAAAGATGGGTCATTACGGATGTGTATCGACTATCGGCAGTTGAATAAGTTTACTATAAAGAACAAATATCCACTTCCAAGAATTGACGACCTGTTTGACCAACTCCAGGGTGCCAAGTATTTCTCCAAGATTGACTTACATTCAGGGTATCATCAGGTGAGGGTTACGGAGAAGGATATTCCAAAGACGGCCTTTCGGACAAGATATGGACACTTTGAGTTCTTGGTGATGTCGTTCGGGCAAACAAATGCCCCAGCAGCTTTTACGGATCTCATGAATACTGTATTCAGGCCCTATCTTGATGTGTTCGTGATTGTATTCATTGATGACATTCTGGTGTATTCTCGTTCGGAGGAGGAACATGCGAGCCACTTGCGGATAGTATTACGGATGCTTCAGGATCGTAAGTTATATGCTAAGCTCGCCAAATATGAATTCTGGCTGAACTCAGTAGCATTCCTTGGCCATGTGATATCTGACGAGGGTATTAGTGTCGACACTCAGAAGATTGATGCAGTAAAGAATTGGCCGAGACCTACAACACCATCAGAAGTTCATAGCTTCCTGGGGCTAGCAGGATATTATAGGCGATTTGTAGAAGGGTTTTCCTCTATATCAGCACCATTGACTAAGTTAACACAGAAAGCTACCAAGTTCCAGTGGTCTAACACTTGTGAACGTAGTTTTCAGGAGCTGAAGGATCGATTGACATCCGCACCGGTGCTCACTCTCCCTGAAGGAACCGAAGGATATGTGGTATATTGTGATGCCTCAGGTATAGGTTTGGGGTGCGTGTTGATGCAGCATGGGAAGGTGATTTCATATGCATCAAGACAATTGAAGAAGCATGAAAAGAATTATCCAACCCATGATTTGGAATTGGTTGCAGTAATATATGCTTTGAAGATATGGCGGCACTACTTATACGGCGTCCATGTTGACATCTACACAGATCACAAGAGTCTACAATACATCTTCAAGCAGAAAGAGTTGAATTTGAGGCAACGTAGGTGGCTTGAATTACTGAAAGACTACGACGTCGAGATATTGTATCATCCCGGTAAAGCAAATGTTGTGGCAGATGCTCTCAGTCGTAAGTCAATGGGAAGCTTAGTACATATTGATACAGGTAGATGGGGGTTGACTAAAGAGCTTCATCAGCTAGCCAATATGAGAATCAGATTGTTAGACTCTGATGACGGAAGTGTTACTGTACAGAATACATCAGAATCATCTTTGGTAGCCGAGGTAAAAGCACGGCAATATGAAGATCCTATCTTACTACGATTGAGAGAAAACATTCAGCAGTGTAAAATTACGGCTTTTGAGATCGGAGGAGATGGGGCACTGAGATACCAGGGCCGATTATGTGTGCCGAATGTAGCAGGATTGCGAGAAAAGATTCTGAATGAAATTCATCAATCCCGATATTCCATCCATCCTGGCTCAACAAAGATGTATCATGATGTCAAGGAGCAGTATTGGTGGGATAAAATGAAAAAGTCGATTGCAGAATTTGTAGCCCAGTGTCCCAATTGTCAACAAGTAAAGATAGAACATCAGAAACTCGGTGGATTGCTTCAGAATATAGAAATTCTGACCTGGAAATGGGAGGTGATTAATATGGACTTCGTTATTGGATTACCTCGATCTTATCATAAGTTTGACTCTATCTGGGTGATAGTTGATCGACTTGCAAAATGTGCTCATTTTCTGCCAGTTAAGACAACTTACTCGGCTGAAGATTATGCGAAGTTGTATATCAAGGAGATTGTTAGGCTTAATGGTGTGCCGGTATTTATTATATCAGATCGAGGAGCTCAATTTACGGCTAACTTTTGGAGGTCTTTTCAGAAAGGTTTAGGCACACGGGTGAATCTCAGCACTGCATTTCATCCGCAGACTGACGGACAGGCTGAACGTACCATTCAGACATTGGAAGATATGCTACGAGCATGTGTTCTAGATTTTAAGGGAAATTGGGATGACCATCTTCCACTCATAGAATTTTCCTACAATAATAGCTACCATTCCAGTATTAAAATGGCCCCATATGAGGCACTATATGGGAGGAGATGTAGATCACCGGTTGGATGGTTCGAAGTCGGTGAAACAGAATTATATGGGCCAGATTTGATTCACCAAGCCATTGAGAAGGTGAAAGTGATACAGGAACGATTGAGGACGGCATAAAGCAGGCAAAAGTCTTATTCCGATGTCCAACGTCGTGATCTAGAATTTGAGGTTGGTGATTGGGTTTTCCTGAGGATTTCACCAATGAAGGGTGCTATGCGTTTTGGGAAGAAAGGTAAGCTGAGTCCAAGGTATATTGGTCCGTATAAAATTCTTCAACGAATTGGACAAGTTGCTTATGAGTTAGAATTGCCATCCGAATTAGAATTTGTCCACTCGGTATTCCATGTATCTATGTTGAGGAAATGTATTGGAGACCCTTCTCGAGTTGTCCCTATCAAAGATGTTCAAGTTATAGAGGATATATCATATGAAGAAGTGCCAGTGGCCATATTAGATCGACAAGTCCGCAAGCTGAAAACAAAAGATGTAGCTTCCGTCAAAGTATTGTGGAGGAACAAGAATATGAAAGAAATGACATGGGAAGCGGAAGAAAAGATGAAGTCTAAATACCCTTACCTATTCCGGAATGATGATAACAAGGATGTTGGTGGAACGCAAGATACATTATAAAGGTGAAATGGCTTTATGAGGTAAGCAATAACTTGAGAACTCTCTTCCTTAATACAAAGTGGTGATATGTAAATAATGTCCATGTCCATAATGCTTTGTGTAGCCTTGTGTGGTCATACTTTGAGCTTCACTACTTGCAAATTTTGCTAGTGACCATTTTATAGGGGAAAATTGACCAAAAATTTCCGCTAGAATCCACGATGATTTGGACTCCCCATAAACCCTTACATTCGAGGACGAATGTTCCTAAGGGGGGGAGGGTGTTACAACCCATATCCACACATGTTAGTTCATGCCATAAGTTATATAACACAAATCCAAGAAGGAATTATCCTTGAGATGATAAGAAGTTAATCCGATTAATCTTAAGTGATACAAGGGTGCATAAGGGTGATTAACAAGTATTAGAAGTTAAACGAATCAAGGATGCTATAACTCGTACTTTTGGGTAAACCTATAGATGCTTAGTATACTTAGGAGGTCATGATTTAAGGTATTTGAATCATATAATATCCGTATCATAATTCTTGAAGTCAAACGAGTTATGAAACAAAAGTCGACAAAAGTTGTTGCAACTTAGGTTCATAGTTTTACCTAAACTTTAGGTCAAATGTTATTAAGTCTTTCTCCAAATATACTTGGACTTACGGGGTGATCTACCCACCGAATTGAAGATCTATGAGTCTAGTTTCGAACGCATTAAACGGTTTATCAATACGACATTGGAATAGTGAGATATAGGCATTTTCATGAGACTGCACAAGCTGCTAGGTGCAAGTAGGTGGGTCAGCTACTTGGTTAAATGTCGGCCCAAAAGAGGAAATTTCGGGTTAGAAAAGGAGCCCATTAAAAGTCTTATCTTCTGCAATATATCCCTCTTTATATTTCACAAATAACCAGACCTAAAACCCTGCAAACATCCTCCCAAAAATTATCCACAAACCCTAATTGATTTTCCCTCTCTTTCAAGTTTAAATTGGGGGTAAACACTAGAGTCTGAAGAACCAAGTTAAAGGCTGAGTTATCCAACAATTAAGGTGAGTTTACTGCTATATTTCATACATTTATTCTGCTGTGAATTCATGGTAATTCGTTATATACATGTAAGAACTCACGGGACGGTGATCGGAAGCCGTGAGTTCAAGTTATTCACTTGTAGCGGACTGTTTTGTGGACTGTTTTGTGTTGCTATTGGGCTGCGTTTTATATTACTGTTTTGTGGAGTTTTGGAGGAGGCAGGGTGTGGAGAAACACCATATATATGTTGGGTTGTGGTCTGCTAGTTCTTCGTAGTATTTTTGGGTCGTTTAATACGACTATAGTGGTCGTCATATGTATGATGTGATTAGGTTGTGTGTGGACTATTTTGGGAGGCTCAATATGTTTATTATTGATGTTGTTTAGGCTGTTTGGTGATTGTTTTGAATGGTGTGAAGTCATATATATAGGGGAGGTGCTGTCCGTTTCATCACAAAATAGGTTGTGATTGGTACATAATAGTTGCGACGCATAAACGTTAACAATAGTATCATTTCTCCTATTGTAGACTAAGGAGTCGTGACGTTTGCATAGCTTGAGGTTGTGGCAGTATATACAAGGTATGTGTGGATATCCCTTTCCTTCTTTTGCACGACTCCGATTGTACATAATGTAATGAACGAGCTTCCAAAGATACTCTTTTCTTAGAAGTTAAGCAGTACTTACATCATTTCCCCTCTTATGGAACGATTGATGTTGATGTTGCTTCTCTTATTCTTATATTATCAATCTTGTTGGTACTTCCTGATTCCTATAAGGTTCATAGTGAAGAGTTAGTCCTAATACGGTATACATAGGATACCGACCTTATGTCACTCCGAAAGGTCTACAAGGTGTTTCCATGAGTCGAGCATGCATTATATATATGTATCTATTTTACTCTACCGAGCCGCGCTATAGTCGGCCGGGTACGGCACCTATTGTGCAACCACTGATCAGTTGGGTTTTACCAAGCTCCACGTGGCCGGGTACGATTCTACCGAGCCTTATAATGGCCGGGTATGTTTTTACCGAGCCTATTACGGCCGGGTACGATATGATGATGATGATGATTCCTACAGAGGCGTATGTTTTAAAGATTGTGTATTTATACATATGTATCATGCATTTCATGTTAGTAGCCCTCAGAGGTACTCAGATGTTACAGGTTGTATATTCTCTATCCCTGCTTACATTACTGTTCGTATTTATGGTTCTCTGCCTTACATACTCAGTACTTTATTCGTACTGACGTCCTTTTATTTGTGGACGCTGCATGTCGTGCTGCAGGTCCTGATAGACAGGCAGGTGTAGCTCCCCCATCACAGTAGGTTGTCCAGTTCAGCGGTGATTGGCGAGATCCCTTCTCCGGACTTGCCTTGGTCTTGGTATGCATTTTGTTATAGACATTATGGGTATGTCGGGGCCCTGTTCCGGCTATGTTGCAGCACTTATGTTCCTTTAGAGGCTCATAGATAAGTGTCGACTCATGTATAGTTTGGTATGCCTTGTCGGCTGGTTTTTGTTGATTAGTCTTTCATTTTAGCGTGGTAGCTTGTACCATATGTATATAGTTTCTTGATTGTCTCGTCATCCCATGTTATGTAGGTTCATGCAATCATATTTTATTGTTGGTTGCCCATGATCCATGTCTACCATTTATATTGGTCTCGTTAGCCCTAAAAGATAATAAAGAAGGTTAGATAAAATGTACGTTGGTCTCGGCAAGTATGGTCGGGTACTAGTCATGGTCCTCCAGTTTGGGTCGTGACAACCGAGATGAACCCTAAGCAGATGGGGCATGTGAAGAACTCTGAGCATGCATGGCGCTGAGAGATGGCTGGCGCTGGTGCGAACCCTGATAACCCTGTCTAGAAGACCACCCACGACGATCTGAGCGACCCGACTGCGAAGATCTAAAAGAGCGACCCCGGCTCTGCTGACTCTGGCCTCTGCTCTGAGTACCACTAGAACTAGCTAAACCTCGAGGCCTCTTGGCCTCCTTCTCGTCCCACTCTCTGCGACAATCTGACTCTATGTCGCGAGCAATATCCACAGCCTCCTCAAATGTACGACTCAAAACCCTCTCTCGAGTCATCAGAATACGAATAGGATAAATGAGGCCATCCACAAAGCGTACAATCCTCTCTCTGTCCGAAAGAACCAACCACGGTGCATGTCTAGACAACTCTATGAACCCGATCTCATACTC
>JASVEL010013141.1:0-177706 GCA_032618575.1 Nicotiana noctiflora
AAGCCTAGGGTTAAATCTTCCATGAATCACCCAAAATTCTTCCATTTTCATGATATAATTGCATAATAATACCAATACTAATCATAGTTTAAGTCCATAGTTGCTTACCTGATGATTTCCCTTGAGTTTCTCTTCAAAATCGCCCAAATCGCCTCCTTAAGCCGAGACCCAAATGTGTGAAATGTTTCTGAAATTTTCTAACTTCGATACAATTAACTCACTGCGATTTTCGCTTCTGCGGATAGAATTCCGCTCCTGCGAGTCCGTATCCGCGACCAGATGGTCGCTTCTGCGATACATGGACCGCTTCTGCGGGTCCGCTTCTGCGGAAGGTCTTCCGCTCCTGCGGAATGTTCCGCTTCCGCGACCAAGAGTCCGCTCCAGCGGACTCGCCTATGCGATCCAACATCCGCTTCTGCGGATTTCCCCATCACGCCTCAAGACCGCTTCTGCGATCGACCTCTCGCACCAGCGAAGCCGCCCCTGCGGACCAGGCTCCGCTTCAGCGGTCGACTCCGCTTCTGCGCCTCATGGTCCGCTCCTGCGGAGTCGCTCCTGCGCTCCCATTTCCGCAGGAGCGAAAACAACAGAAGCAGTGCACCAGTTCCGCAATTTTCCATATTTTCTCTCGTTTGGCTATCCGAAAACACCCCGAGTCCTCCGGGACCTCATTCAAACACACCAACACATCCTAATTCCTTATTCGAACTTGTTCCAATCATAGAAACACCATCCTAAACATCAAAATCACCAATTACCCACGGATTCAAGCCTAAATTTCTTAAAACTTTCCGAATTACACATTCGATCAAAAACCCGATCAAACGACGCCCGAATGACCTGAAATTTTGAAGGCACATCCAAAATCACCTAATGAAGCTACTGCAATTGTCGGAATTCCATTCCGACTCCCGGATCAAAATCTCACCTACCGTTCGGATTTCGCCAAAATTCATCCTTAGCCAATTCAAGCCTATTTCTACACCGGACCTCCGAATTCAATTCCGATTGCTCTCCTAAGTCATAAATGATCCCCTGGAACTAGTCGAATCATCAGAATTCGGCTCCGAGCACTCTAACTCAATAGTCAACTCTTGGTTGACTTCTCATATTCAAGCTTTCTTTAAACATGCTATTTGTTTCATTTTCAATCCAAATCACTCCTAACTCACCCGATATATTCTAATACTGATTTAAAAGCATGATATATGTAAATGCAAGGTAACGGGGTGGTAAATTCCCGTAACGACAGGCCGGGTCGTTACATTCTCCCCAACTTAAACAAACGCTCGTCCGCGAGCGGGTTAAGAAACATACCTGGAGTATCAAACAAGTGTGGGTATCTGCTCCGCATCTCCTGCTCGGTCTCCCAAGTTGCTTCCTCCACGGGACGACCTCTCCACTGCACTTTCACTGAAGCTATATCCTTGGATCTCAGCTTACGAACCTGTCGACCCAAAATGGCTACTGGCTCTACATCATAAGTCAAGTCTTCATCTAGCTGTATCGTGCTGAAGTCCAACACATGAGACGGGTCTCCGACATACTTCCGGAGCATAGATACATGGAACACCGGGTGAACTCCCGACAAACCGGGTGGCAAAGCAAGCATATAAGCCACCTCCCCAACTTTCCTAAGCACCTCAAAAGGTCCAATAAACCTTGGGCTCAACTTTCCTTTCTTTCTAAACCTCATAACACCCTTCATAGGCGAAACCTTCAGCAACACCTTCTCACCTACTGAATAAGACACATCTCGGACCTTCCGGTCCGCATAACTCTTCCGACGCGACTGAGCTGTGCGAAGTCTCTCCTGAATCACCTTCACCTTGTCTAAGGCATCTTGGACTAACTCTGTCCCCAACAACCTAGCCTCGCCGGGCTCTAACCAACCGACTGGAGACCTACACCGTCTCCCATATAAAGCTTCACACGGTGCCATATGAATACTGGACTGATAGCTATTATTATAAGCAAACTCCGCCAAAGGCAAATAATCAGCCTACGAACCACCGAAATCAATGACACAAGCACACAACATGTCCTCCAATATCTGAATAGTACGCTCAGACTGTCCATCCATCTGTGGATGAAATGCTGTGCTCAACTCTACCTGTGAACCCAACTCTCGCTGAAATGTCCTCCAGAATTGAGATGTGAACTGGGTACCTCTGTCTGATATAATGGAAATAGGAACTCCATGCAATCTCACTATCTCACGGATGAATATCTCCGCCAACCGCTTTGAGGTATAGGTAGTACACACTGGGATGAAGTGAGCTGACTTGGTCAACCTATCCACCACCACCCAAACTGAATCAAACTTCCTCGCTGTCCGAGGGAGTCCACTAACAAAGTCCATAGTAATCCTTTCCCACTTCCACTCAGGAATATCAATACGCTGGAATACACCACCAGGTCTCTGATGCTCATACTTGACCTACTGACAGTTTAGACACCGAGCCACATGGCTCACAATATCTTTCTTCATCTTTCTCCACCAGTAATACTGCTTCAAATCCCGATACATCTTCGCGGCTCCTGGATGAATAGAATACCGCGAGTTGTGGGCCTCTTCCAATATCAACTCACGAAGGCCATCAACATTGGGCACGCATATCCGGCCCCGCATCCGCAATACACCATCACTATCAATAGTGACATCTCTGGCATCATCATGCTGAACTCTGT
The DNA here is from genome assembly GCA_032618575.1 of Nicotiana noctiflora. Taxonomy (NCBI): domain Eukaryota; kingdom Viridiplantae; phylum Streptophyta; class Magnoliopsida; order Solanales; family Solanaceae; genus Nicotiana; species Nicotiana noctiflora. Next base: position 2,692 of record JASVEL010013141.1, read on the forward strand.
CCTTAAGAACAAGTAAGTATGGATCATCATACTGGCGCTCTCGAATACGATCACATAAAGAAGAACGAGCTACTACACAAGCCATCACCCAACTGGGCTCAGAAACATCCAGCCTCACTAGCCGATTGGCCAACACCTGAACATCAACTGCTAGGGGTCTCTCCCCAACTGGAATATACGCCAAACTGCCCATACTAATAGCCTTCCGGCTCAATGCATCAGCCACTACATTGGCTTTCCCGGGATGATACAAAATAGTAATATCATAGTCTTTAAGCAATTCAAGCCATCTCCGCTGCCTCAAATTTAGATATTTCTGGTTAAACAAATGCTGAAGGGTGCGATGGTCCGTATATACATCACAAGATACACCATATAGGTAATGCCTCCAAATCTTCAAGGCATGCACAATAGCAGCTAACTCCAAATCATGAACAGGGTAGTTCTTCTCGTGGGGCTTTAGCTGACGAGAAGCATATGCAATAACTCTACCCTCCTGCATCAACACACAACCGAGTCTAACTCTGGAAGCATCACAATACACCGTATACGACCCTGAGGCCGATGGTAACACAAGTACTGGAGCCGTGGTCAAAGCCTCCTTGAGCTTCTGAAAGCTCTCTTCACATTCATCCGACCACACAAATGGAGCATTCTTCTGTGTCAACTTAGTCAACGGTGAAGCAATAGATGAGAAATCCTGAACAAACCGACGATAATAGCCTGCCAAGCCGAGAAAACTCCGAATCTCTGTAGCTGAGGAAGGTCTGGGCCAATTCTGTACTGCCTCGACCTTCTGTGGATCAACCCGAATACCATCACTCGACACTACATGTCCCAGAAAACCCACGGTATCAAGCCAGAACTCACACTTAGTGAATTTTGCATAAAACTTCTCTTCTCTCAACCTCTGCAATGCCACTCTCAAATGCTGTGCATGCTCCTCCTGGCTGCGTGAATATACCAGAATATCATCAATAAACACAATCACAAAAGAATCAAGGTACGGCCGAAATACACTATTCATCAAGTGCATGAATGCAACTGGGGCATTAGTTAACCCGAAAGACATCACCAGGAACTCGTAGTGGCCATATCGCATCCTGAACGCTGTCTTCATAATATCCGAGTCGCTGATCTTCAACTGATGATAGCCCGATCGAAGATCAATCTTAGAAAATACACTAGCTCCCTGGAGCTGATCAAATAGGTCCTCAATACGAGGCAATGGGTACTTATTCTTCACTGTCACCTTGTTCAGCTGCCTGTAATCAATGCACATTCTCATTGTGCCATCCTTCGTCTTCACGAACAACACCGGTGCACCCCAAGGTGACACACTCGGACGAATGAAACCCTTATCTAAGAGTTCCCGAAGTTGTTCTTTCAATTCTTTTAACTCTGCTGGTGCCATGCGATAGGGAGGAATAGAAATGGGCTGAGTGCCCGGCACCAAGTCAATACCAAAATTGATATCTCTGTCAGGCGGCATGCCTGGCAGGTCTGCTGGAAATACATCCGGAAACTCCCTCACAATGGGGACCGAATCAAGACTGGGTGTCTCGGCCTCAACATTTCTAATGAAGGCCAAATACGATAAACAACCCTTGCCAATCATTCGTTGGGCCTTTACATAAGAAATCACCCTGTCGGACACATAATCAGTCAAGCCACGCCACTCGATCCTCGGATTACCTGGAATAACTAATGTGACTGTTTTGGCATGACAGTCCAGAATCGCATGGTAAGGAGATAGCCAATCCCTGCCTAGAATTACATCGAAATCTACCATGCCCGTAGTAATAAATCAACTCGTGTCTCCAGGACCCCCAATAGTAATAACACAGATCGATATACCCGATCCACAACAACAAGATCCCCCACCGGGTAGACACATGTACGAGCAAAGCAAGAATACCACGGGTCATACCCAAATGATGTGCAAAATAAGTAGAGACATAAGAATAGATAGATCCGGGATCAAATAAGCCAGAAGCATCCCTGTGGCAGACTGAGATAATACCCGAAATGACCGCATCCGAAGCACTAGCATCCTTCCTATCCCGAAGAGCATAGAAACAAGCTCGACCTCCACCAAGTACGACCCTCGCCCCCAGGGCGACCTCTCGGATACCGGCCACCGAGCCCTAGCCGACCGTGGCCGGCGTCGAAGAAACAGAGTAGAAGACGGCGGTCGATCCCTCCGCCGAGACCGTCTACGAAGCCACCGAGGACACTCTCTCGTGATATGGCCCAAATCACCGCACTCAAAACAACGGCCTAAAGATGGAAGCAGGGGCTGCTGAGGACCCTCGCTACGGATGAACCCCGTGCCGAGGAAACGAGAGCGCAGCTCGAGCCGGAAGAGCACTCGCGCAGTGCCGACTCGCCGACGCGCTCGCCGACCCCGATAACCCCGATGGCCCCGCCGACCACGATCCGATGAAACCCCACCGGACTCGCACGTCCGGACCGACGAGACCCGAAAGAGTGACCTCTGCGCTATGCCGAAATCGGCCCCCGGACGCGAGCACCACCGTAATCGCCGCACCACGAGGCCTCTTAGCCTCTCTCTCCTCCCGCCTCTTGAGGCGATCTATCTCAATGTGACGGGCAGCATCAACCACCTCCTCAAAGGTAATCGTCGAAACTCTCTCCCTAGTCATCAATATGCGGATGGGATAAATAAGGCCATCAATAAATCTCCGAATCCTCTCTCGTCCGTAGGAACCATCCACATGGCATGACGGCCAACCGTGCGAATCTCATCTCGTATCGATTAACCGTCATTTCTCCTCGCTTCAACCACTCGAACCGACGTCGCAGCCCCTCTCTCCGAGACCGAGGCACGTACTTCTCCAAAAATACCGCGGAGAATTGCTGCAAGTGTCGGGCACCGCTCCAGCAGGCCTCACGCCTCTCGAAATCCTCCCACCACCGAAATGCCGCACCTGTGAACCGGAAAGTGGTGAATGAAACACCGCCGGACTCTAGAATACCTCGCGGTGCGAAGCATGCGCCGACATCTGTCAAGAAAACCCCGGGCGTCCTCGCCCTCAGCACCACTGAATGTCGGAGGCTGTAGCCTCTCAAATCTCTCCAAACGACGCCGCTCATCGTCGGGCATAGCCGGGAACCATATAAGCGAGAGCCGGTGCACACGGCGCAATCGGGCCGGACCGGCTCGGGTGTGCGAGCCACGGGGTCCGATTCCCTCCCCTCGCTCGTGAAGAAGACATCGCGGCGATGAGCCGCAACTACCCGTGCCAAGCTCGTGCACAATGATAAGATCCGAGCCAAGGTCTCCCGAAGCACCTCGGTATGACAACGGGCACCGCCGGTGCTCGAACCTCGAGTCGCCGGAGCGCCCGCCGCCGGAATCCGGTCCCGAGTCCGGGCCACCGGTGCAGGAATCCGACCCCGAGTCCGGTCGGCCGGCGGGTTAGCAGGTGCCGGCACCGCCGCCTCTACCTCTACCACGACCACGGCCTCCGGGTGCCAACGGTGGTCGTCCGCCACGTCCGTTAGCTCGTGTTCTCGCCATCCGCGAGAGAATAGAATATGGAAAATTTTAGTTTCACGATAACACAGATCGCACGATATGAATCCAAGAAAATGAGGTTTTTCCTAAAGTTTTTGTAGCCCTCCGAGGATAGATATGGACGTCTACGTACCGATCCGCGAAAGCCTACTAAACCGGCTCATGACTCGCGAGTCCTAATAACTTGAGGGTGTTCCCTGTCACGACCCAAATTCCGGTCGTGATGGCGCCCAACAATCAAGCTAGGCCAGCCAGACCAACAATTTAATTAACACCACTATATCAGTCCCAAATGGACAACCCAGAAGAATATATGAGTTTAAGAACTCCAATAATAATAATAAAGAACAACAGTACTGACACTCCCAAAGATCCGAGTCACAAGTCTAGAGCCTCTAACAAAACCCAACAGAATAGAGAGTATTATATAGGATTACTCAAGTCCGAATACAAAATAACAACCGGAAATGAGAGAGAAGCTTAGGTTCCGCGAACGTAGCGCACTACCTCGACGAACTCGATATGACACCGCAACCGCGAAAATGCCCGTCTCATCGCTCCCGAGTACTCGAGTCCGCACACAAAAGTGCGAGGAGTAGGGGTGAGTACTAAGTACTCAGTGAGTAATAAATATATACAAGTAGCTGAAAATAAGAAATCCACAGAATACCACAATATGAAGCTACACTACAGTCCGAATCTCCTACGAACTAGCATCAACAGTACAATTCAGCTACCACAGAGTAATTCAACAAATAAAGATGCAATGCAATGCACATAACCGCTACGACGTGTAGCCCGATCCAATTTAACGTCGACGGCGCTCACTGGGGGTGTGTACAGACTCCGGAGGGGCTCCTACAGCCCAAGCGCAATACTGCTGCGGCGTGCAGCCCGATCCACATATCGACCACTGCGGCGTGCAGCCCGATCCCATACTCAGTCCACAATAAGCAATTAAGTCACAAAACAATTCATTTTCTTTAATTCCAGTTCTCAATTCATAATTTATGAAAAATACTTTAACTTTATTAAATTTGTAAAAGCCGGTGACTTAGCATTTCAAAAGTATGATTTCAATTTCCAGGACTGAGGTCAGTGATTTAAGCAATTATAGCTATCACATAAATATTGTCCTCTAAGGACGCTACAGATCGGCACAAGGCCCCAAACAAGGCTTACAACCCACAAATATAGCAAATACAATGTATTTCCAACACTAACAACATATTATTCACATCCGGGATGGACCAAATCTCAATCCCTAGTCACAATCAATCCCGCACCTGCCACGGTGTGCGAGCCACGCCCTACTAGCGTCACAATGTGCTAAGCCGGGGTTTCGAACCCTCAAGCTACCATATACACAAACTACTCACCTCTAGCCGGTCGTAGACTCGTCCGCGATGCCTTTTCCTTTGAAATTCGTTGCCTCGTGTGTAGAATCTAGTCAAATAACAATAATTATATCAAATACGGGTCAAAGAATCATAACCCATTACAATTTACATGAAATTCGCATAAATACACCAAGTTGGTAAAACCCGACTTTCGGTACGCTTCTCGAAAAATTACGAAAGTCACATATTCGGAACCCTCATCTCAATACGAGTCTAAGCATATCAATTTTACCAAATTCGGACTCCTTTTGCTCATTCAAAACCTTGATTTTCTAAAGTTCAAGCCTAGGGTTAAATCTTCCATGAATCACCCCAAATTCTTCTATTTTCATGATATAGTTGCATAATAATACCAATACTAATGATAGTTTAAGTTCATAGTTGCTTACCTGATGATTTCCCTTGAGTTTCTCTTCAAAATCGCCCAAATCGCCTCTAAAGCCGAGACCCAAATGTGTGAAATGTTTCTGAAATTTTCTAACTTCTGATACAATTAATTCACTGCGATTTTCGCTTCTGCGGGCCATTTTCCGCCCCTGCTGAACCGCTTCTGTGACCAGTTGGTCGCTTCTGCGAATCCAGGCCTTTTTGGCCATTTCCGCTCCTGCGATATAAGGACCGCTTCTACGGGTCCGCTTCTGCGGAAGGTCTTCCGCTCCTGCGGAATGTTCCGCTTCCGCGACCAAGAGTCCGCTCCAGCGGACTCGCCTATGCGATCCAATACCCGCTTCTGCGGATTTCCCCATCACGCCTCAAGACCGCTTCTGCGATCGACCTCTCGCACCAGCGAAGCCGCCCCTGCGGACCAGGCTCCGCTTCAGCGGTCGACTCCGCTTCTGCGCCTCATGGTCCGCTCCTGCGGAGTCGCTCCTGCGCTCCCATTTCCGCAGGAGCGAAAACAACAGAAGCAGTGCACCAGTTCTGCAATTTTCCATATTTTCTCTCGTTTGGCTATCCGAAAACACCCCGAGGCCCCCGGGACCTCATTCAAACACGCCAACACATCCTAATTCCTTATTCGAACTTGTTCCAATCATAAAAACACCATCCTAAACATCAAAATCACCAATTACCCACAGATTCAAGCCTAAATTTCTTAAAACTTTCCGAATTACACATTCGATCAAAAACCCGATCAAACGACGCCCGAATGACCTGAAATTTTGCAGGCACATCCAAAATCACCTAACGAAGCTACAGAAATTGTCGGAATTCCATTCCGACCCCCGGATCAAAATCTCACCTACCGTTCGGATTTCGCCAAAATTCAACCTTAGCCAATTCAAGCCTAAAACTACACCGGACCTCCGAATTCAATTCCGATTGCTCTCCTAAGTCATAAATGATCCCCTGAAACTAGTCGAATCATCAGAATCCGGTTCCGAGCACTCTAACTCAATAGTCAACTCTTGGTTGACTTCTCATATTCAAGCTTTCTTTAAACATGCTATTTGTTTCATTTTCAATCCAAATCACTCCTAACTCACCCGATATATTCTAATACTGATTTAAAAGCATGATATATGTAAATGCAAGGTAACAGGGTGGTAAATTCCCGTAACGACAGGCCGGGCCGTTACAGAAATAGTTCATGGATGATTTTATGTAGATTATAATATGTTTGAAAGGTTCATTTTTAGGATAATGAAATTTATTTTGATCACAAATTAAGTTTAGTTCGATACTTATATCACAATTTCTTCATAAAAAATCTTCATAAGAATATGAAAGAGCAGTAAGATTACACAGATATATAGTAAAATTATAAATTTGATTTATTGAAAAAGTACGAGGCTAATAACCACAAACTATTATACAAGTGGACCCAAAAAACACCAGTCATTCAATTTTCCAAACCAATACTCCTATTATCTTAATTTTATAAAATTTTGAAAGTTGCAAGAGAATATTAAAAAAATATTATTACTGGACTGCTGGTTGCGGTAAAGTACGTAGATGAACGAATCAGATGTACAAAATTAAATATGAAATTTTTTATAATAATTACTTTCTTTTTGAATGAATCAGTTTGGGAAGGAAAGATGAGAGAAAAAGGGAATATGTATAACTAAATTCCTTGATTGAATGCACTAAAATGGATTGGGAGTCGGAAGGTATATATTTTGTAAATGAAATTTGTATAGGTAGGATAATTTACTAATTATGAACATTTCGGATAATAAAATTTCCAATAGTGTATAAGAATAAAAAAATTATAAATTCCAAATATACTTTTTATTGCCCAAAAATAACTTTAGTGGTCAACCACCAAATTATACATCTGACCCATAATATACTCAATAAGATGAAATTATTTCTACTGATTTTAGGTAGTTGATGATGTGGCTCACACTTTGCGAAACATTGAGCTGAATCACTCAACTAGCACCACATACGAAATTATGGGCTTGCAGCAACATAAGAGACCAAAAGTGGGTCAATTCAGATAAGGCTTCTATAATGAAAAAGTGTGGGTGTCACGACCCCGAATCCGGTCGTGATGGCGCCCAGCACATTGCTAAGCCAACCCGACCAATCAATATTAACAACGGAGCTAGAAGCTCTCTTTAACCCATTTAAGCATATTAATTCATGAAGCAACAATGATACATATAACGAAAACGGGAACCAAGTCCCATAATACATCAACTCCCATAGACCGAAGGGTCAAGAGTCATGAGCCTCTACTGAACATGAGTATATGATAGTTTACAAGATACCAAGTGCGGAAAGAAATATCGATACAGAATCAAACAGGAAGAAGGAATATCGAGTTCTGCGGACTCTGCAGCTACCTCGTATATCCCACAGACGTCGCCTCGCACAGCTACTAGATCACTGCTGAGAAGTACCTGGATCTGCACACAAGGTGCAGGGAGTAAAATGATTACTGCCAGACTCAGTGGTAATAAACAAGGGTAAGACAGCGCAGATAAGAAATCCGCAATAAAGCACTATGTAACGCTGTAGTCAAATACCCTGTCACAGAATCAATATCAACTGTACCTGTACCATCAAGTACCAGACAAAACAGTATAACAGCTAGCAGATGTAGCTAAATGCAATGCAATGCATGATATGACCGCTACGGCGCGTAGCCCGATCCAATTTGGGTACCCGTGCTCACTGCGGGGGTTCAGACTCCGGAGGGGCTCCTACAGCCCAAGCACAATATCACTGCGGCGTGCAGTCCGATCCAACATATATACCGCTGCGGCGCGCAGCCCGATCCACTACCAGTCAGCTAATATGCAAATACAGCCTCGCAAGCTCAAAAGTAGTTTTCGAAAACATCTTTTATCATTTTTCAGTTGAAAACAGTAATATCAAGTTCCAGAGATTGGAAATAGCATGATAACAGAAATAGCTACGGACCGGTAGTAACTAGCATGTCTAAATGATAAGACAATGATAACGATCCTCGCGGGATCCAATAACTGGCTCACGGCCCACAAGTATACTCAACCGCCCAAGAAGGGGGTTCAACGGCTTAAGAGTAGCCAATATCATAATATAGTATGCAACCATCCGAGAAGGAGGTTCGACGGCTCAAGAATGACCTAATATCATAACACAGTATCAACAAGTCGGACTAAGCCATAGTCCCCAATCACAATCGACCCCGCACTCACATGGGAGTACGTGTCTCGCTGCTATACAGCGTCACAAAGTGGCATACCGGGGTTTCGAACCCGCTGGTCATCACCCACATCTATTACTCACCTCAATACGGCGTGACGACTACTCCGCAATTCCTTTGCCACGAGAATCAAGCTCCGCACACGTAGAATCTGATCAAATACAGTAGAAATACAACAAATTAGGCCAATGGGATGACACCCAATCAATACAACTCAATTTACATCAAAATTCCCAAAGTTATCAAAACCTGACTTTCGGTACACTTGTCGAAAATTACAAAAGTCACATTTTCGGAATCCTCGTCTCGATATGAGTCTAGGCATATAAAATTTACCAAAATCGGACTCCATTTGCCCACTCAAATCGGTGTTTTTCTTAAATTTAGGCCTAGGGCTCAAACCCACCTTTAATCTTCCATTTACAGAAATTTAACCAATGATTTCATGTTAAAATGATGTAATTAAGCCACAAAACTTACCTCCAACGAAACCCCGATGATTTCCCGGCAATCTCCCGTCAATTTCTTCTCTTGGAACTCAAAAATGGAGGTTTTGGGTATGGGGTTCGCGACTGGACTGTTCTGTTATATTAATTCACTGACTGCCAGGCGACCCTCTGCGATCGCAGCCCAAAGCTCGCGATCGCGATGCACAAATTTACCCAGCTTCAAAATTACTCTACGCGATCGCGACATTCCCTATGCGATCGCACTGCTTCATGCCTGAACACTACGCGATCGTGTGAAACCACCCGCGATCGCACTACTCTAAATCCCAAACCTATGCGATCGCACACTACACATCGCGATCGCGATGCACAACCAGTCGACCTTACGCGATCGCATCACACTTCCCGCGATCGCGATGAACAAACTTTCCGGCCTCACTCCAATACTCTACGCGATCGCAGTCTCACCCTTGCGATCGCAGAGCTTCCCAGCTTTACCCTACGCGATCGCATGCCCCATGCTCGCGATCGCGATGAACAAAAATCCTCTGCACTAATTGCAGCAGAAACAGCACTGCATTTGGCACAAAATGGTCCGTTTGGACCCCCGAATTCATCCCGAGGCCCCCGGGACCCCAACGAAAACCACCAACATACTCCAAAACACGATACGAACTTGTTCCAATCATAAAAACACCATTCTAAACATCAAAATCACCAATTACACACGGATTCAAGCCTAAATTCCTTAAAACTTTCCGAATTACACATTCCATCAAAAACCCGACCAAACGACGTCCAAATGACCTGAAATTTTGCAGGCACATCCAAAATCACCTAACGGAGCTATTGCAACTGTCAGAATTCCATTCCGACCCCCGGATCAAAATCTCACCTACCGTTCGGATTTCGCCAAAATTCAACCTTAGCCAATTCAAGCCTATTTCTACACCCGGCCTCCAAATTCAATTCCGATCGTTCCCCTAAGTCACAAATCACCTCCTGGAACTAACCGAATCATCAGAACCTGATTCCGAGCCCTCTAACCAAATAGTCAACTCCGAGTTGACTTTTCTTATTCAAGTCTCCTTTAAAAAGGCTATATGCCTCATTTTCAATCCAATTCACTCCTAACTCACCCGATAGACTCTAACACTGATATAAAATCATAAAACATGCATTTACAACATAACGGGGTGGTAATTCTCGTGACGACGGGCCGGGTCGTCACATTCTCCCCCTCTTAAGCAAACGCTCGTCCTCGAGCGGGTCAAGAAACATACCTGAAGTCTCAAATAAGTGAGGATATCTGCTCCGCATCTCCCGCTCGATCTCCCAGGTGGCCTCCTCCACGAGTCGACCTCTCCATTGAACCTTAACTGATGCAATCTCCTTGGACCTCAATTTTCTCACCCGACGTCCCAAAATGGCAATAGGCTCCACATTATAGGATAGATCACCATCAAGCTGAATGGTACTGAAGTCTAATACATGAGACGGATCTCCAATGTACTTTTGGAGCATAGACACATGGAATACTGGATGAACGCTAAATAAGCTGGGCGGCAAGGCTAACTCATATGCCACCTCTCCAACCCTCCTAAGTATCTCAAAAGGACCAATGTACCTAGGACTCAACTTTCCTTTCTTCCCAAACCTCATGACACCCTTCATAGGTGAAACCTTCAACAATACTCCGTCACCAACCATGAAAGACAACTCTCGAACTCTACGGTCCGCATAACTCTTCTGACGAGACTGTGCCGTACGAAGCCTCTCCTGGATCAACTTTGCTCTATCCAGAGCATCCTGGACTAACTCAGTCCCTATCAATCTAACCTCACCAGGCTCAAACCATCCCACGGGGGATCTACACCGCCCGCCATACAATGCCTCATACGGGGCCATCTGAATACTCGACTGATAACTGTTGTTGTAGGCAAACTCAGGAAGTGGTAGGAACTCATTCCACGAACCACCAAAGTCAATCACACATGCTCGCAACATATCCTCCAGAGGATCTGAATAGTGCGCTCCGACTGTCCGTCTGTCTGGGGGTGAAATGCGATACTCAACTCAACCCGCGTACCCATCTCTCGTTGAAATGCTCTCCAAAACTGAGAAGTGAACTGAGTGCCTCTGTTAGATATGATAGACACTGGAACTCCATGCAACCGAACAATCTCTCGAATAAAGATCGCCGCCAACCGCTCCGATGAGTAGGTAGTACTAACTGGAATGAAGTGAGCTGACTTGGTCAGTCTATCCACAATCACCCATATGGAATCAAACTTCCTCGCTGTCCGAGGGAGTCCAGTAACAAAGTCCATAGTGATCCTTTCCCATTTCCACTCGGGAATATCAATGCGCTGAAATACACCACCGGGCCTCTGATGCTCGTACTTAACCTGCTGACAGTTGAGGCACCGTGATACATGTCCGACAATGTCCATTTTCATCTTTCTCCACCAATAGTGTTGTTTCAAATCTTGATACATCTTCGCGGCTCCTGGATGGATAGAATACCGCGAGCTATGGGCCTCCTCCAGAATCAACTCACGAAGACCATCAACATTGGGCACACATATCCGGCCCTGCATCCTCAATACGTTGTCACTATAAATGGTGACATCCCTAACATCATCATGCTAAACTCTGTCCCTAAGGACTGCCAAATGTGGATCATCATACTGGCGCTCACGAATACGATCATATAGAGATGACCGAGATACAACACAAGCCAATACCCAGCTGGGCTCCGAAATATCTAACCTCACTAACCGATTGGCTAGCACCTGAATATCATAAGCAAATGGTCTCTCCTCAGCTGGAATATATGCCAAGCTCCCCATACTGGCCGCCTTTCGGCTCAAAGCATCGGCCACCACATTGGCCTTCCCCGGATGATATAATTTAGTGATGTCATAATCCTTAAGCAACTCAAGCCATCTCCGCTGTCTCAAATTAAGGTCTTTCTGCTTGAACAAGTGTTGGAGACTACGATGGTCGGTATACACCTCACAAGACACGCCGTACAAATAGTTCCTCCAAATCTTCAAGGCATGAACAATGGCGGCTAGCTCCAAATCATGAACATGATAGTTCTTCTCATGTGGCTTCAACTGCCGAGAAGCATAAGCAATCACCTTACCTTCCTGCATCAACACACAACCTATCCCCACTCTCGAGGCATCACAATAAACAGTATATGAACCTGAAGCTGATGGCAATACTAACACTAGAGCTGTGGTCAAAGCTGTCTTGAGCTTCTGAAAGCTCTCCTCGTACTCATCCGACCACACGAATGGTGCACCCTTCTGAGTCAACTTAGTCAATGAAGAAGCAATGGATGAAAATCCCTGAACAAACCGGCGATAATATGCCGCCAAACCAAGAAAACTCCTGATCTCTATAGCTGAGGACGGTCTAGGCCAACTCTGCACCGCCTCTATCTTCTTAGGATCAACCTGAATACCATCACGAGACACCACATGTCCCAGAAATGCTACGGACTCGAGCCAAAACTCGCACTTAGAGAATTTATCATATAGCTTCTCCTCCCTCAATCTCTGCAACACAATACTCAAATGCTGAGCATGCTCCTCCCGACTACGGGAGTAGACTAGAATGTCATCAATGAACACAATCACAAATGAATCCAAATAAGGCCCGAACACACTGTTCATCAGATGCATAAATGCTGCCGGGGCGTTGGTCAGCCCAAAAGACATCACGAGAAACTCATAGTGACCATATCGGGTCCTGAATGCAGTCTTCATAATATCCGAGTCGCTGATCTTAAGTTGATGATAGCCTAAACGAAGATCGATCTTAGAAAACACCCTCGCACCCTGTAACTGATCAAACAAATCATCTATGCGCGGTAGAGGGTACTTGTTCTTCACTGTCACTTTGTTCAATTGCCTATAATCAATACACATTCGCATGGAACCACCTTTCTTTTTAACAAATAATACCGGCGCACCCCACGGGGACACACTAGGGCGGATGAAACCCTTATCCAGAAGCTCCTGAAGTTGCTCTTTCAGTTCTTTCAACTCAGCTGGTGCCATCCGATAAAGAGGAATGGATATGGGCTGAGTGCCCGGCACCAAGTCAATGCCAAAATCAATATCCCCGTCCGGCGGCATGCCCGGCAGGTCTGAGGGAAATACATCTGGGAAGTCCCTCACAACAGGTACAGAATCAATGCTAGGGAGTCTCAGCTCCCACATCTCTCACAAAAGCTAAGTACGATAAACACCCTTTTTCAACCATCTTCCGAGCTTTTAAGAACGAAATAACACGGCTAGGGACGAAATCGGTCGAACCCCGCCACTCGATCTGAGAAATACCAGGAATGGCCAACGTAACTGTCTTAGCATGACAGTCCAATAGAGCGTGGTACGGATACAACCAGTCCATACCCAATATAACATCAAAGTCCACCATCCCCAACAATAACAAATCTGCCTGGGTCCCCCAATAGATATAACACAGGATCTATAGACATGATCCACAACGATCGTATCACCCACGGGATGGATACATGAATAGGTAAATCAAGACTACTACGAGTCGCACCCAAATGATGTGCAAAATAAGAGGACACGTATGAATATGTGGACCCCGGATCAAATAGAACAGAGGCATCTCTGTGACAGACAGAAATGATACCTGTAATCACTGCATCGGAGGCAACTGCATCACGCCTGTCAGGAAGTGCATAGAACCATGCCTGGCCTCCACCGGATCTCTCCTCGCCCCTGGGGCGACCACGAGAAGACTGACCTCCACCTCTACTAGACTGAGATGGTGTTGAAGATGAGGGCTGGTCCCTCTGCTGAGTCTTGTCCTTACGGAGTCGAGGGCACTGTCTCCTCATGTGGCCAAACTCACCACACTCATAACATGCACCTGGTGCTCGAGAAGGGGACTGAAGGGAACCCCTCGCCGCAGAAGAACCCTAGGCTGAAGAAGTAGGTGCTTCACTCTGAGCTGGTAGGGCACTAAGTGATGACTGACCCTGCTGAAACCCCTGTCGACCACGACCGTAAGAACCTCCGCTCTGCTCTGGGCGGCCTGAATGAGAAGGTCTAGATGAGCGACCTCTGCTCTGCTGGGAATGCCCTCTAGATGGAGCACCACTGAAACTGCCAGAACCACGAGGCCTCTTGGCCTCCCGCTCCTCTCTCTCTCGGCGACGATCCGCCTCAATGGAGCGTGCCATATCAACAACCTGCTCAAATGATGATGACAAAACTCTCTCTCCGGTCATAAGAATGCGGATAGAGTAGTTGAGGCCATCAATGAACCTCTTGATCCTCTCCCTATCATTAGGGATCATCCATGTGGCATGCCTAGCCAACTGAGTGAATCTAAGCTCATACTGAGTCACAGACATGTCGCCCTGAATCAACCACTCGAACCGGCGACGTAGCTCCTCGCGACGAGACCGAGGTACATATTTCTCTAGAAAGAGAGTAGAGAACTGCTGCCATGTGAGAGGTGCTGCTCCTGCAAGCCTACGCCTCTCAAACTCTTCCCACCAATCAAATGCGGGACCGGTGAACTGAAATTTAGTAAATGAAACTCCGCCGGACTCGAGAATACCGGCCGTCCGCAACATCCTCTCGACACTTGTCCAAGAAACCACGGGCATCCTCGCCCTCGACGCCACCGAAATGGGGTGGTCGAAGTCTACCGAATCTCTCGAGACGACGCCGCTCGTCGTCGGGCATAACCTCAACCATATGCTCGGAGCTGGAGCTGGTGCAGTCGGAGGAATAACCGGTGCAACCACCCGAGCGGGGACCACCTCTAGCGTCCGAAGTCCCCGAACAACCGGGTCGGTGTGCGAGCTGCGAGGGTCTGTCGACCACCCCCGACCGAGATGTCACTACGGTAGCGCTAGCCGAAACTACTCGAGCCAAACCGGAACACACCGATAATATCCGAGCAAGAGTCTCCCGAAGACCGGGAATAGCAATAGATACGGTCTGGCCCTGAACCGGGGCTGCCGGAGCATCGACCACTAGGGGTGCTCCTGAACCGGTACAACGGGCGGGTCGGCTTGGCACCGCCTCGGCCGCCCTACCTCTACCTCTAGCACGACCGCGCCCACGGCCTCTAACGGTGGCAATGGAGGTCGTCCACCTCGTCCCGATGCTCGCGTTCTCGCCATCTACGAGAGAATAGGATATGGAAATTCAGTTCTCAGAACAACAAGATCGCACGACCGAGTTCAAGAAAAGTGAAGTGTTTCCTAAAGGTTCGCAGGCCTCCCGAGGATAAGTACGAGCGTCCCCGTACCGATCCACAAGACTCTACTAACCGGCTCAAGACTCACGAGGCCTAGTAAACCTAGGCTCTGATACCAACTTGTCACGACCCCGAATCCGGTCGTGATGGCGCCCAGAGCACATTGCTAAGCCAGCCCGACCAATCAATATTAACAACGGAGCTAGAAGCTCTCTTTAACCCATTTAAGCATATTAATTCATGAAGCAACAATGATACATATAATGAAAACGGGGAACCAAGTCCCATAATACATCAACTCCCATAGACCGAAGGGTCAAGAGTCATGAGCCTCTACTGAACATGAGTATATGATAGTTTACAAGATACCAAGTGCGGAAAGAAATGTCGATACAGAATCAAACAGTAAGAAGGAATATCGGGTTCTGCGGACTCTGCAGCTACCTCGTATATCCCACAGACGTCGCCTCGCACAGCTACTGGATCACTGCTGAGAGGTACCTGGATCTGCACACAAGGTGCAGGGAGTAAAATGAGTACTGCAAGACTCAATGGTAATAAACAGGGGTAAGACAGCGCAGATAAGAAATCCGCAATAAATCACTATGTAAAGCTGTAATCAATTACCCTGTCACAGAATCAATATCAACTGTACATGTACCAACCAGTACCTGTAAAACAGCATAACAGCTAGCAGATGTAGCTAAATGCAATGCAATGCATGATATGTCCGCTACGGCGCGTAGCTCGATCCAATTTGGGTACTCGTGCTCACTGTGGGGGTTCAGACTCCGGAGGGGCTCCTACAGCCCAAGCACAATATCACCGCGGCGTGCAGTCCGATCCAACATATATACCGCTGCGGCGCGCAGCCCGATCCACTACCAGTCAGCTAATATGCAAATACAGCCTCGCAAGCTCAAAAGTAGTTTTGAAAACCTTTTTATCATTTTTCAGTTGGAAAACAGTAATATCAAGTTCCAGAGATTGGAAATAGCATGATAACAGAGATAACTGCGGACTGGTAGTAACTAACATGTCAATATGATAAGACAACGATAACGATCCTCGCGGGATCCAATAACTGGCTCACGGCCCACAAGTATACTCAACCACCCAAGAAGAGGGTTCAACGGCTCAAGAGTAGCCAATATCACAGTATAATATGCAACCATCCGAGAAGGAGGTTCGACGGCTCATGAATAGCCTAATATCATAACACAGTATCAGCAAGTCGGACTAAGCCATAGTCCCCAATCACAATCGACCCCGCACTCACATGATAGTACGTGTCTCGCTCGCTATACAACGTCACAAAGTGGTATACCGGGGTTTCGAACCCGCTGGTCATCACCCACATCTATTACTCACCTCAATACGGCGTGACGACTACTCCGCAATGCCCTTGCCACGAGAATCAAGCTCCGCACATGTAGAATCTGATCAAATACAGTAGAAATACAACAAATTAGGCCAATGGGACGACACCCAATCAATACAACTCAATTTACATCAAAATTTCCAAAGTTGTCAAAACCCGACTTTCGGTACACTTGTCGAAAAATTACAAAAGTCACATTTTCGGAATCCTCGTCTCGATACGAGTCTAGGCATATAAAATTTACCAAAATCGGACTCCATTTGCCCACTCAAATCGGTATTTTTCTTAAATTTAGGCCTAGGGCTCAAACCCACCTTTAATCTTCCATTTACATAAATTTAACCAATGATTTCATGTTAAAATGATGTAATTAAGCCACAAAACTTACCTCCAACGAAACCCCGATGATTTCCCAGCAATCTCCCGTCAATTTCTTCTCTTGGAACTCAAAAATGGAGGTTTTGGGTATGGGGTTCGCGACTGGACTGTTCTGTTATATTAATTTACTGACTGCCAGGCGACCCTCTGCGATCGCAGCCCAAAGCTCGCGATCGCGATGCACAAATTTACCCGGCTTCAAAATTACTCTACGCGATCGCGACATTCCCTACGCGATCGCACTGCCTCATGCCTGAACACTTCGCGATCACGTGAAACCACCCGCGATCGCACTGCTCTAAATCCTAGACCTACGCGATCGCATACTACACATCGCGATCATGATGCACAACCAGTCGACCTTACGCGATCACATCACACTTCCCCCGATCGCGATGAACAAACTTTTCGGCCTCACTCCAATACTCTACGCGATCGCAGTCTCACCCTTGCGATCGCAGAGCTTCCCAGTTTTACCCTACGCGATCGCATGCCCCAGGCTCGCGATCGCGATGAACAAAAATCCTCTGCACTAATTGCAGCAGAAACAACAGTGCATTTGGCACAAAATGGTCCGTTTGGACCCCCGAATTCATCCCGAGGCCCTCGAGACCCCAACGAAAACCACCAACATACTCCAAAACACGATACGAACTTGTTCCAATCATAAAAACACCATTCTAATAATCAAAATCACCAATTACACACGGATTCAAGCCTAAATTCCTTAAAACTTTCCGAATTACACATTCCATCAAAAACCCGACCAAACGACGTCCGAATGACCTGAAATTTTGCAGGCATATCCAAAATCACCTAACGGAGCTACTGCAACTATCGGAATTCCATTCTGACCCTCGGATCAAAATCTCACCTACTATTCGGATTTCGCCAAAATTCAACCTTAGCCAATTCAAGCCTATTTCTACACCGGGCCTCCAAATTCAATTCCGATCGCTCCCCTAAGTCACAATTCACCTCCCGGAACTAACCGAATCATCAGAATCCGATTCCGAGCCCTCTAACCAAATAGTCAACTCCGGGTTGACTTTCCTTTTTCAAGTCTCCTTCAAAAAGGCTATATGCCTCATTTTCAATCCAATTCACTCCTAACTCACCCGATAGACTCTAACACCGATATAAAATCATAAAACATGCATTTACAACATAACGGGGTGGTAATTCTCGTGACGACGAGTCGGGTCGTCACAGTGGGATACTGCAGAGGTATTTTGGACTCGTATAAACATTGAGAAAATATTCATATTTAAACTATTTATCTTTTCTACCTATGCCTTTAATATTATTTTCGCCACATTAGATTCTCTATTGTAGTTAGCTTTTCGTTTTATTATTTTTTTCCTTTTAATACAAATTTTTAGTAGTGTGTTTATCTTTTAATATATAGAGTGATGGACATGAGATATCTGTTTATAATAAGTGCAGTTTTTTATACTTGCCCGATCCTTATATTTTGTACTCGTTAAAGGACTAATTGGTGAAATTGCAATTTTATTAGAAGATAATTCCATTTTGGATTACTTTTGCGTGTTAGCATACAAGAAAAAAAGAGTAAGCAGGTATGTTATTATAAGTAGGTGTGCTGAAACAAATCGATGAAGAACTTCAAGAATCAAATCGAACTAGCACTACTCCATCGTCTCCAATTAAATGTAGCTAATATTATTCTTTGATGTGTAGATTGCACCTTTGATGCTGGTTTGTGGAGATTTATTGTACAAAATTTAAATCCATCATTGACAACAAAATTTGGGGAATCTGCCTTCTCTTTTAGAGATTCAGCCTAACAACAGAATCATAGAGACTGCGACATTGTTCTAGGATAGTGACAAGTTCGTGTTCCGCTTTGGGGACCAAGAAATGACTCGTTTACTTGAAGAGATAGGAGGTTTAGCTGGAATTCCTTGGGAGACTCTAAGTTTGCTTGTGCCAGAGAATCGCAAATGAAGGATTTCCTTAAGGTGATGGGACTAAATAAGAACCCAGACATGACATGTTTGAAAGACTCTTACATCCTATTTAACTATCTATACGATAGGTACGGCCATAGCAACTCATACCGCACCCATTCAGATGAGTTTGCCATCACCTCATTGGGGCATGTCCATAGAAGGGTCTTCGTTTTCATTTTTTGCTTTTTGGGAATGATCGTGTTCCTTATGAAGAAGGCTAGGATCCGCACTAGACTGACCATGGTAACCAAGACTTTGATGGAAGGGATTGGTGGTCAAACTTTCAGCATAGTACCCATGATCGTCCCCAAGATATACCGTGCCTTGAACAACTGTCAACAACAGGGCAGTCATTTTGAGGGTTGCAACTTATTTCTTCAACTTTGGCTCGTGGAACTCCTCTAGATAGGGGAATACCGACAGGAGATCCTATGCAGATATCGGGATGATCATATTGCCTTCCACCAGCCAAGGCGTATGAATTATATGCCTAAAATGTTTGCTCAGCCAGAGGACGCTAGAGGATGGGTAGAATTATTTGAAAATCTGAAAGAAGACCAGGTACAATAGATGTTTGAGTGGTTCCCCGTGAATGAATTCATTGTTCTATCCCGAGATGCATCATTTCTCATACTGATTGGTTTGATAGGAACTTATCCCTACGTTCCTCTTTGAGCCATGAAGCAGGCTGGAAGAAAACAAATCATACCAAGGGTCAAATAAAATGAGCCACCTCAGGACCGATTTCCAGGATGACGATAGCCCTCACAGGTGCCAAGCTCAGCATTTGTGGCATTGCAAAATTGTTATGGGGAAAGAATCCATTGAGCCAGATAGGTATCACGCCAGCTGTGTGCCATACTATTCGGGTTCCTTAGAAGATAATAGCACGGGTCAGCTGAGATTCATTTGAGGTCACAAAATTATTGACGAGCACGTTGAAGCACGGGTTAAGTATAATCAATTATGCAAGAGAATTCGAGAGGTTGAAAGTAAGCATCTGTAAATAGAAGAAGCCTATCAGAAATTGATCGAGGAATGAAAAGATATGGCTGTCAGCGCCAATAATCGACTAGGGTATTTGGAGTGGGGTCTAGTAGATCTGGAAGCAGAGTTCATCAAGAGGATTGAAGACTGCCAAAACACTAAAGGAAATGCAGGCAGACATCTGGCCCGAGCCTATTTGCTGCTAGGACTATGCGAGTTGGTAGAGTTGTTCGAGGGAGACAAAGATGCCAAATCTGGGGAAGGTCCCTCTGGGACCAAGTAGTTAGGGGGTCTTTTTTTTTTCTTTAATGATGTAATAAGGCCATTGGCCATTAGTGACATTTTACTTTCTGTTATTTTGCATTATTTTGGATTCGTATTTTTTTATCAATAAAATGAGGCATTTAGCATTATAAGTTCTCCAAAATTATTTGTCGCTAGGCCTACCTCGGGCGCAACGAGGAAAAAAAACTAGAACGTGATTTACATTTTTTTCACACAATAAGTCTAAATAATGCAATATATTTTTCCTCATGACCCGCACTATCTTGTTACATTTTTTTTTTCATTTTTTTTATTCCCCTCCCCAAAGGTTAGTTCGTGCATTCTGGCACCATCGGCATACTCCATAAGATCCAAGGGCCCTCCACCTCCTCCTCATTCGAGTCCTATTCGGAACAAGAACAAAGGTATAATTGGAGATTCAAGCGCCACAAAGGAGATTGAGATTCCTCAAGGTACCCCTGTTGCTAAATAAACTGCTACCCAACTTGAGCAAAAACTATTGTAATTCCGAGAAGAACTGGATCAGGTTTGGAGTTTGGCGAACATGTCATTTTCTCTAGAACTGGATCAGGTTTGGAGTTTGGCGAACATGTCATTTTCTCTCACTGCTCCTAATGTCAACACCTAGAATCCCACACCTCCACAAAACACCCCACAACCACATATACAACCCACTCATACCCCACATTGAAACACATGTTACACTCCCAACAACACTCCACTACTCATTCCCGAGCCACTGAACGCCATAAATGACCATCTCCATAACACTTCTATTTTTGTGGATACTGTACCCCACTACACCAAACCAATCTCAAATGCACCTGTGTCTGATGAAAAAGACTCCCTTATCAGGAACTTAGCTGCAGAACTCAAGAAATTAACCAGCCGAGTTCAGGGCGTGGAAGGTAACAAAGGTATTAAAGGATTAAATTATGAAGACCTATGCATTCAGCTAGATGTTGAACTCCGGAGGGGTACAGACCTCCCAAATTTGAAATGTTTGATGGAACAGAAGATCCCAAAGTCCACCTAAGGACATATTGCGATAAGCTAGTTGGGGTTGGAAGGGATGAGAAGATCCGTATGAAGCTCTTCATGAGGAGCTTGAAAGGAGATGCACTATCCCAGTACATCAGCCAGGACCCCAAGAAATGGATGAGTTGGGTAGGTATGGCATATACTTCATGGATACATTCCGACTCAATATAGAGATCTCACCGAATGTGTTCTACATAAAGAATTTGAAGAAGAAGCCCACTGAAACATTCTGCGAGTATGCTACTCGTTGGAGATTAGAAGCTATAAAGGTCAGATCGGCCTTGTAAGAAGAGTAAATGAATGCATTCTTCGTCTGGGCTCAGGATCCCCAGTATTATGAGAGGTTGATGCTGATCGAGGGTCAAAAGTTCTCCGATATTATCAAACTTGGAGAAAGAATCGAAGAGGGCATTAAGAATGGTATAGTTACAAATCTTAAAGCATTGCAGGCCACCAATAAGGCTTTACAGACTGGTGGCACATCCAAAAAGAAGGATGTAAGTGTCGTAATGGTCGCACAAAGAGCCAAATCACCACCAAAATACCACACTTACCCATCACCTCCACTTACATATCAGCCCATCCCGAATTACCAAGAACACGCACCCTCCTATCCACCTCCCGTTTACCAATCCTCTCCACCTCTCACATATCAACCCACCTCACCCAAATACTCTCAACCAGCACTTGTTTACCAAGCTTATAATGCTCAACCCTTTCACTACCAATCACCACCCACCCATCAAAATTTCCCAAGACCCAGGCTAAATATTGACCACAAACCTCCCAAACAATATACAACCATCAATGAACCAATTGACCAGCTCTATGAAAGACATAGAGCTACTAGTTACGTCACTCCTATCCCAGCAAAAGCTCTAGAAAATCCCTCCCAATGGGTCAAACCCAACAAGACCTATGTATATCATTCTGGTAGGAATGGACACACACTTGACGAGTTCCGCTCATTTAAAGACAAGATTAAGACCCTGATTGACAATAAGGTCATAGTAGCAAAGGAGCCTGCTCCTAATGTTTGTAACAACCCTCTGCCTGACCACAAATGTTGAGACATTCACATGATTGAGATCGAAGATGATTGGGATCCCAAAGGGTTGATAGGTTTGATTGGTGAAGGGGATGAACCAAAAAAACCAGCGGTTACACTTAACCCAATTGTCATGCAGAATCAACACTCCAGGTATGGCAAAGTAAATATGTCTATAACTCTTGAATTTGAAGCTATTCCTTCTGCAAAAGAGCCCAGGCTAATTGAGGTTGAATTTGGAGTTCCAAAGGCGTCTGCACCCATTGAAGTTGCCATACCATGGGATTACACTGCTGAAGGTAGGAGGAACAGAAAGACCAAGACAGGAAAAACAATTGCCTTTCAAGTAATGACCATAACAGGGAGGGTTTACACCACAGAACACTTAGTTGAGTCCGTAAGCAAGCCCCAGGACGACCTTTTGAAACTGGGCCCAACCATGTCACGACCCCAAATCCGGTCGTGATGGCGCCCAGCACATTGCTAAGCCAGCCTGACCAATCCATATTAACCACGGAGCAAGAAGCTCTCTTTAACCCATTTAAGCAAATTAATTGACGAAATAAAAGCAAATCACGTAAGGAAAACGGGGAACCAAGTCCCATAATACATCAACTCCCATAGACCAAGGGTCAAGAGTCATGAGCCTCTAAAGAACATAAGTGTATAAAGGTTTACAAAATACCAAGTGCGGAAGGAAATGTCAATACAAAATCAAAGGACAGTAGGAAGGAATATCGGGTCCTGCGGACTCTGCAGCTACCTCGAATATCCACAAACGTCGCCTCGCACAGCTACTGGATCACTGCTGAGAGGTACCTGGATCTGCACACAAAGGTGCAGGGAGTAAAATGAGTACTGCCAGACTCAGTGGTAATAAACAAGGGTAAGACAGCGCAGATAAGAAATCCGCAATAAAGCACTATGTAAAGATGTAATCAAATACCCTGTCACAGAATCAATATCGACTGTACCTGTACCAACAAGTACCAGCAACACAGTATAACAACTAGCGTATGTAGCTAAATGCAATGCAATGCATGATATGACCGCTACGGCGCGTAGCCCGATCCAATTTGGGTACCCGTGCTCACTGTGGGGGTTCAGACTCCGGAGGGGCTCCTACGGCCCAAGCACATCTCATAGAGATATTCCTGCGGCGTGCAGTCCGATCCAACATATATCTCGCTGCGGCGTGCAGCCCGATCCACTACTAGTCAGCTAATATGAGATACGCCTCGCAGGCTCAAAAGTAGTTTTTTGAAAACTCTTTTATCATTTTTCAGTTAGAAAACAGTAATATCAGGTTCCAGAGATTGGAATTAGCATAATAACCAAAAATAGCTGCGGACTAGTAGTAAACTAGCATGTCTATGTGATAAGACAATGATAACGATCCTCGCGGGATCCAATAACTGGCTCACGGCCCACATGTATACTCAACCGCCCAAGAAGGGGGTTCCTCGGCTCAAGAGTGGCCATTATCACAATATATATATGTATGCAACCATCCGAGAAGGAGGTTCGACGGCTCTAGAATAGCCAATAATACAATATCAACAGATTGGACTAATATGTAGTCTCTAGTTCATGATCGACCCCGCACTCTCAAGAGTGTGCGTGTCTCGCCGCTATACAGCGTCACAAAGTGGTATACCGGGTTTCGAACCCGCTGGTCATCACCCACATCTATTACTCACCTCAATACGGCGCGACGACTACTCCGCAATGCCCTTTCCTTTGAATTTAGCTCCCTCGTGCGTGGAATCTAGTCAAACCACAATAATTACATCAAATACGGGTCAAATAATCATAACCCACTTCAATTTACATGAAATTAGCATAATTACACTAAGTTGGTAAAACCCGACCCCGGGCCCCACTGCTCGGAAAATTCCGAAATTAACACCAACGCGATCCTTATCTCGCCACGAGTCCGTGCATATAAAATTTATCGAAATCGGAGTTCAAATGGCCTCCCAAATCCAAAAATCCCGTTTTCAATATTTAGGCCACATTTCTTCAAGATTTCAACCCAATTTCATGAAGATTGATGTTAATGCTACCATAAATTGATGTTTTTGAGTCAAGAATCTTACCTCCAACGATACCCGATGACTTCTCAGTGATTTCCTCGAGTTTTCTTCTCTCTAGGGCTTGAAATTGAGTTTTGGGGGTGTAAACCCGTAACTCTCTGTTTCTGGACTTAAGTTCACTGCCAGAACAGGTTCTTCTACGCGATCGCGATCTTCCTCACGCGATCGCGATGCTCAAATTCTCGGCCTCACGCGATCGCGACTTCCTTCACGCGATCGCGAAGCACAGTCACCCTGCCTCACGCGATCGCATCCTTCACTCCTGCGATCGCGTAGCATATTTCTCCTGGACCCTTTTCTTCTTCTACGCGATCGCGTATATTGGCCTGCGATCGCGATTAACACCCGATCAATTCTACGCGATCGCGACTCTTACCCTGCGATCGCGATGCCTTATCTCCCCACTCTACGCGATCGCATCCCCATCCCCGCGATCGCGGAGAGCAATTGTCTGCTGAGGTTATGACAGCAACCAGATTTTTCTCTTTTCTTTCAACAATGGTCCGTTTGGACCCCCGTATTCATCCCGAGACTCCCGGGACCCCAACGAAAACCACCAACATACTCCAAAACATGATACGAACTTATTCCAACCATAAAAACACCATACTAAACATCAAAATCACCAATTACACACGGATTCAAGCCTAAATTTCTTAAAACTTTCCGAATTACACATTCGATCAAAAACCCGACCAAACGATGTCCGAATGACCTGAAATTTTGCAGGCATATCCAAAATCACCTAGCGGAGCTACAGAAATTGTCGGAATTCCATTCCGACCCCCGGATCAAAATATCACCTACCATCCGGTTTTCGCCAAAATTCAACATTCGCCAATTCAAGCTTAAAGCTACACCGGACCTCCGAATTCAATTCCGATTGCTCTCCTAAGTCATAAATGATCCCCCGGAACTAGTCGAATCATCCGAATCCGGTTCCGAGCACTCTAACTCAATAGTCAACTCTTGGTTGACTTTTCATATTCAAGCTTTCTTCAAACATGCTATTTGTTTCATTTTCAATCCAAATCACTCCTAACTCACCCGATAGGCTCTAACACTGATATAAAATCATCAAACATGCATTTACAACATGACGGGGTGATAATTCTCGTGACGACGGGCCGGGTCGTTACATTCTCCCCAACTTAAACAAACGCTCGTCCTCGAGCGTACCAGAGTGGTACTAGAAGCAACTCAATAGCTGAATGACCTTACCCAGCATATATTCGGGCGATCACACGTCGCCCTATCTCTCATAAGCCTGAAACACCATATAGCTGAAATCTCACAGACCATCTTAACCATAAACCACATTGTACTTTCTGAAATCATATACCAATTGCTAATCCCATTCCTGTACTCAGGATACACTAGAATCCACTGCAATAAGCCATACTCACCACTCCGGGTGAGATCATATGATGTATCAAACAACCCAATCACTCGAGACGATAGTCTCTAATCACAACAACTGGCCACAATCACCAAATACTAGCTGAAAACCTCTTTCATTAGATAGAGTCTTATTCCAACACCTCCATATCCTGCCCACGGCAGCTGAAGCACGTGATATACCGAACCCATCTCCCGGGTTAACCATTCGTGAATCTATTTCCCTTTTTAAAATTCATACCACGATAGGTTTCGGAGCCAAACCTCGGTTTCTACCTTTCTAACAAGCTAAGACCCAATATGCTCGTATTCAATAATGACTCCAACGATCATTTCTATTATAACACACCACACTGGTGATAAACACCTTAACACCGGCCTAAGCCACGACGAGCACAACATAGGCCCCAATAGAAACGTCTGCACACACTCGAATCATGACAACTCAAATCATGACAACTGTCTCCAGCAAATAGAGCTGCAATTCAATTCCTCTGTGCCATCATAACATAGAACTGAGATCGCGTCTCGCATTATAGAAAGAGTACCTGAATCCTCCTCGAGAGGTCATAACATCACGCGGCCTTGCCACGATTCATGATTTTATCCAAACATTATTATTCATGAAGCACCTCAATTTACCAAGCTCAAAACGGTCAGCCACACACATATTTAGGTCTGAATCCAAGCAATCAATCTCACTCACGGTGAAACAATTAATGTATGCTATTAAATCCTGAAAGGACACAACCGATGTGCCATTCGCCAAGCGATACTCCAAACGGTCTTTTCCTCAGAAGCGAGGAAGTATCGTATACCAGGTAGCATATAACTAACTATATTTTCACAATATTCCTGTTGCGGCGTGCAACCCGCTCCAATGACATACCCGTGGCGGCGTGCCACCCGATCTAGATACCATACCCGTGGCGGCGTGCCACCCGATCCACGCATAAATCTAGCAAAAGGGAATGCACATCGACTCAAGTTGCTCATTGCAACAAACATGTATATATAGCCTCAAGCTCGGCCACATGAAACGCATCTGACAACGTTTCTCAATACTGGAACTAAATCAATGGTAGATACCTCTACACTAACATCCGCCACTAAGGTCCAACTGACAAAGCAATGCCTACCAGCCGTCCGCTGGTCCTGGGTACAACCGCTCTGTTGGAGCATACTCTGATGCTCTCTTCTATGCAATTTGTGCCATTTTTCGACATAGTCCATATCACATTAGTCTAGACAATCTGACCCATGACAACCAGTCAACAATCAAGTATCATAATTCGAATTCGTTTTATCAAGTCAAGAGAGAGCCTCTAAGGCTTCCGATTTCCAATAATCGCAAAACGGTGTCGATGCACACGATATACAACCACTGCATAGGCGGATTAACGAGAATTTCAAGTCTCCTTCACATATATAACATATGAATTACTATGCCTGATTCCGTATTTCACCGTACATATACATAACGCACATCAAGCGTCCATTCATACCACGACAGCCATTCAGAAATTTTACTATGCCATCAACGACTCAATTATTACAGTCGATCCCACAAGAGAATACCACCATACCACTGGATATCATCAGTTTACATTACCTTGTCCTTTTTGGATCATATTCCCCTGCCAAGTTAATAGAATAGCAGTACCGTTTTCTTAAATCATCAGAAAGATCGATTCTTAATTCATCTGCAGCTGTTCGCGCCGCTCAATAATTTTATTGACTTCCCATATATTATGAACTGTTCTCAAAACCTAGAATATACCATTATCAACTTTCCATAACACATCGCGTATACCATACTAAGATAACATGGAAATTCTCATCCCTTTCCTACGCCGCAAACATCGACGCAATCAACTAGTCAAGGACTTTTATGATCTCATATAGAGAAAACTCATTACACATTCCAAGCTTTGCATACCAACAGGAAATACACTCATTTTTCAAAACCACATTAAAACACATCATAAACTCTTTCTCCCAATCACATTGCATAAGTTAAACTGCCAGGACTGAGTCCTTATACCCATATTATACCCATATCGGGTTACACGACTGCCAACACTCAAAAGCTTTATTGCACAATATCTGCAAGACTCCTTACTTCAACCACATACCAGGAATTAGTCGTATTCTTTATCATACCACTTCGGTTTATTAACAAGTCATTCCATTTACCCAGTTTCCTTTCGGATTCATCTTTGATTTAATATTAGCCACTACTGTAGCACCATAACACATGAACTCATTCCACACGAGACTCGTACATAAGACCACACGGTCTGAGACATATAGGCCACTGAATACTCTCTCAATATTTCCAGAAGGATCACATCCTACAATACTTTATTTTGAAGAACTTCTTGCGATTTGAATTAGTTATCATTACCTTCTAATACGGATTACATAGAATCCCGTCATTCACATAATATAACACAAGTACCGATCTCTTCTAACGAAACCACCATCTTTAGCCACATGCACAAATTTGAGACACCTGACTGTTACAAGTAAAATCTTGAACACCGTAAACAATTCTCGAGCGTCAGTCATCCTTATTCAGCTGTAATTCAACTGTCTTATTGAACAGAACCACTCGTGCCTTATTAGAACTCTGACACTGCAGATCATGATTACATACGGATACTATTAGCTATCACTCTTTTCTATACACCAAGCATTCCTTACCCACCTCAGTTCAAAATACCCTAGTATTTCTTCACATCTACGAAGCACCATAACCTTTATCAGAATTTTCCAACATACTTAGAGACAGAATCAACATAGCACACAATAGTGCAATCAGTTAATCAATAGCAACCTCCCCAACTTATCTCGAAGCCATTCACCAAAGCACTTTCAACCACTCATATCAGTATTACTCAAGTGATGCCGAAATGTTAGTATGATATTAAACTCAAGTCATTTACAAGCTTCGACGGAGATTCGAATCATCAGAAATATTAACTCTTTTGCAATTCTTGCATTCATTCACACACAACAGTTACGCCCCCTCTTTAGGTGACAAAATCTTTTCTAAGTCCCAAATTTTCCAAAAATTTCCTGCAGAGTTTCCTTTGTAAATTGGCCTATCCACCTGCCAGAGAATCACCAAACCATCCTAGATATACTTCCACAACTCAACAAGATATCACAATGTATTTCAACAACATTAAATATCAATACTACACGAATTATATCATCACAATTTATACTTGAACCTGCGATGTATCTGCTCGAATCATAACACATATCAATACCTTTCAATTACACATGAGAATCAACCCACCTACCTCGCCTCAATTTAGCATTTCAGCACAATACCTTCCACCAGGATACACATAGCATAATCATTTTAGTCTTCCTGAGTTTAAACTTGTTCCACTACACCTAAGGCACTTTACCTTCCAATTACGAGATATGATAATTATTCACCATGCCCATAGCTCGGGGCTACACAACAGTTTAGATAAGAGTCGAACAATTAACAACTCATCCATTAGTAAGCCTCCATAATACTCTACAGATCGGCACAAGGCCCCGAACATGGCTACTAGCCCAAGTACATAGATATAAGCCCAGTCTTAGTCACTTTACACAGTAATTTATCAATTGGGAAGGATCAAGTCCAAATCCTCAGTCACAATACCACCACGCTCGTCACATGACGCGTATTCCCTCTCAGCACAGCACTGTATAGTGCAAATACGGGGTTTCAAACCCTCAATACATTATCTATTGCCACCACTCACAAAATCAGCACCTCAATGCTCAAGTCATAAACAAGGTCCGGCCTCAAGTCATCCTGACTGGTCCAACATGAACTCACCGAGATTATATCTCGCCCCTCGTTCGAGGAAATCATAAGCCATAAGGCTATTACATTACTGAGCGCTCGATGCGTACACAGACGTGTGGAAGGAATTTCAAAAATTATATCTCAAGCTGAATCAAGGGCGCACGATAAGAATTCCAAGAAATGTGAAGTGTTTCCTAAAGGTTCGCAGCCTCCCGAGGATAAGTACAGGCGTCCCCGTACCGATCCACAAGACTCTACTAACCGGCTCAAGACTCACGAGGCCTAGTAAACCTAGGCTTTGATACCAACTTGTCACGACCCCAAATCCGGTCGTGATGGCGCCCAGCACATTGCTAAGCCAGCCTGACCAATCCATATCAACCACGGAGCAAGAAGCTCTCTTTAACCCATTTAAGCAAATTAATTGACGAAATAAAAGCAAATCACGTAAGGAAAACGGGGAACCAAGTCCCATAATACATCAACTCCCATAGACCAAGGGTCAAGAGTCATGAGCCTCTAAAGAACATAAGTGTATAAAGGTTTACAAAATACCAAGTGCGGAAGGAAATGTCAATACAAAATCAAAGGACAGTAGGAAGGAATATCGGGTCCTGCGGACTCTGCAGCTACCTCGAATATCCACAAACGTCGCCTCGCACAGCTACTGGATCACTGCTGAGAGGTACCTGGATCTGCACACAAGGTGCAGGGAGTAAAATGAGTACTGCCAGACTCAGTGGTAATAAACAAGGGTAAGACAGCGCAGATAAGAAACCGCAATAAAGCACTATGTAAAGCTATAATCAGCTACCCTGTCATAGAATCAATCTTCACTGTACCTGTACCAACAAATACCAATAAATAGCATAACAGCTAGCAGATGTAGCTAAATGCAATGCAATGCATGATATGACCGCTACGGCGTGTAGCCCGACTCCAATTTTGGGTACCCGTGCTCACCGTGGGGGTTCAGACTCCGGAGGGGCTCCTACAGCCCAAGCACATCTCATAGAGATATCACTGCGGCGTGCAGTCCGATCCAACATATATCTCGCCGCGGCGTGCAGCCCGATCCACTACTAGTCAGCTAATATGCAGATACAGCCTCGCAGGCTCAAAAGTAGTTTTTGAAAACTCTTTTATCATTTTTCAGTTAGAAAACGGTAATATCAAGTTCCAGAGATTGGAATTAGCATAATAACAAAAATAGCCGCGGACTAGTAGTAAACTAGCATGTCTATGTGATAAGACAATGATAACGATCCTCGCGGGATCCAATAACCGGCTCACGGCCCACATGTATACTCAACCGCCCAAGAAGGGGGTTCCTCGGCTCAAGAGTGGCCATTATCACAATATATATATGTATGCAACCATCCGAGAAGGAGGTTCGACGGCTCTAGAATAGCCAATAATACAATATCAACAGATTGGACTAATATGTAGTCTCTAGTTCATGATCGACCCCGCACTCTCAAGAGTGTGCGTGTCTCGCCGCTATACAACGTCACAAAGTGGTATACCGGGGTTTCGAACCCGCTGGTCATCACCCACATCTATTACTCACCTCAATACGGCGCGACGACTACTCCGCAATGCCCTTTCCTTTGAATTTAGCTCCCTCGTGCGTGGAATCTAGTCAAACCACAATAATTACATCAAATACGGGTCAAATAATCATAACCCACTTCAATTTACATGAAATTAGCATAATTACACTAAGTTGGTAAAACCCGACCCCGGGCCCCACTGCTCGGAAAATTCCGAAATTAACACCAACGCGATCCTTATCTCGCCACGAGTCCGTGCATATAAAATTTATCGAAATCGGAGTTCAAATGGCCTCCCAAATCCAAAAATCCCGTTTTCAATATTTAGGCCACATTTCTTCAAGATTTCAACCCAATTTCATGAAGATTGATGTTAATGCTACCATAAATTGATGTTTTTGAGTCAAGAATCTTACCTCCAACGATACCCGATGACTTCTCAGTGATTTCCTCGAGTTTTCTTCTCTCTAGGGCTTGAAATTGAGTTTTGGGGGTGTAAACCCGTAACTCTCTGTTTCTGGACTTAAGTTCACTGCCAGAACAGGTTCTTCTACGCGATCGCGATCTTCCTCACGCGATCGCGATGCTCAAATTCTCGGCCTCACGCGATCGCGACTTCCTTCACGCGATCGCGAAGCACAGTCACCCTGCCTCACGCGATCGCATCCTTCACTCCTGCGATCGCGTAGCATATTTCTCCTGGACCCATTTCTTCTTCTACGCGATCGCGTATATTGGCCTGCGATCGCGATCAACACCCGATCAATTCTACGCGATCGCGACTCTTACCCTGCGATCGCGATGCCTTATCTCCCCGCTCTACGCGATCGCATCCCCATCCCCGCGATCGCGGAGAGCAATTGTCTGCTGAGGTTATGACAGCAACCAGATTTTTCTCTTTTCTTTCAACAATGGTCCGTTTGGACCCCCGTATTCATCCCGAGGCTCCCGGGACCCCAACGAAAACCACCAACATACTCCAAAACATGATACGAACTTATTCCAACCATAAAAACACCATACTAAACATCAAAATCACCAATTACACACGGATTCAAGCCTAAATTTCTTAAAACTTTCCGAATTACACATTCGATCAAAAACCCGACCAAACGATGTCCGAATGACCTGAAATTTTGCAGGCATATCCAAAATCACCTAGCGGAGCTACAGAAATTGTCGGAATTCCATTCCGACCCCCGGATCAAAATATCACCTACCATCCGGTTTTCGCCAAAATTCAACATTCGCCAATTCAAGCTTAAAACTACACCGGACCTCCGAATTCAATTCCGATTGTTCTCCTAAGTCATAAATGATCCCCCGGAACTAGTCGAATCATCGGAATCCGGTTCCGAGCACTCTAACTCAATAGTCAACTCTTGGTTGACTTTTCATATTCAAGCTTTCTTCAAACATGCTATTTGTTTCATTTTCAATCCAAATCACTCCTAACTCACCCGATAGGCTCTAACACTGATATAAAATCATCAAACATGCATTTACAACATGATGGGGTGATAATTCTCGTGACGACGGGCCGGGTCGTTACAAACCATCTTTGGAGGAAAGTACAGGCTAAGGAGTACTCGGTCACTGAACAGTTGAACAAAACACTAGCACAAATATATATCGTGGCTCTTCTACAGAGATCTGACGCTCACAAGAATGCCCCAGTGAAGATACTGAGTGAAGCTTATGTGCCCAGCAATATAACCAGGGGTGAAATGGCGAATATGATGGGGAAAGTTTTAGAGAGCCATAAAATAACCTTCCACGAAGATGAGTTGCCGCCAGAAGAATTGAGCCACGACAAGGCATTGCACATCACCATGTAGTGCGAAGATTATTTCATTACTAGAGTCTTGATTGATAGAGAATCGAACCTCAACATCAGTCTACTGATAACTCTCAGAACTCTAGGAAAGAGCCTGCACGAGATCAAAGATGGGGCTATTAGTGTCAAGGCCTTCGATGGGTCCCAGAGATCTACCATCGGAGAAATCAGCCTATGCTTGCAGATGAGGCCAACATGGTTCGACGTCGACTTTCAAGTAATAAACATCCCGGCATCCTACAACCTGTTGTTAGGACATCCCTGGATCCGTGCTGCTAGAGCCGTAGCATCGACCCTGCATTAGGTAGTAAAGTTCGAGTGGAATCACCAAAAGGTGATCATTCATGGAAATGGTAATGACCCCATATATAGTCGCCAAACCATCCCAATGATCGGGGCAGAAGGAGAATAGGCAGAGAAACATACCACCACATTGAAATGGTCAAGGTTGTAGATAAGGATAAATGGTGGGACAACAAGATCGAAAGTATCCGGAATTGGTGTGGATACGAGCCTGGAAAGAGACTTGGTAAAAATCTTTAGGATATCACTAAGCCCATCAAACTAAAGAAGCATAGTACTACATTTGGCTTAGGGTACGGTTACACTTGGGAAGAACTCGAGAACTGGTCTACACCTTGGCGCGACCCCTACTATCCATTGGAGTTTCCGATACCTAGCCTGGAGTAGACCTTCCAACGCAGATACTATATATGGGTTAGAAGAAAATGAAGCATTGGAAGCCATGAAGAATTTGTTTCTGGAGGATGATGATATGGACTTCTGTGTTCTTTTCGAGGAGGAAAAGGAGGAAGACCCTTCCATACAAGCTGTAAACAGAGGAGACCGCCTCAGCAATTCTTTAGTAGGACCATTAGGGTCCGGAAGGCTTCAGGTTAGCAAGGCTAAACAAAATCACCATGCATCCCATTTTAGCTTACTTTACTAGTTGATTTTCTTTCTGCATTGTCTTTAATTTAAAAAGAGCTCTGATGTTTCAAACTATTATGAATTTAATCAAAGCATTTCATTTTACCATAAATCTCGCTCTTAATATTTTCTCTACCGTTTACTCCATTTTTATACAGCATTACTATTACTTATCTTGACGATGAACCAACGATTGTGACTTGCAACGAAACAATGCAACAAAAAGACATAGAATCAGAAGAAGATGAGACACATGAAGAGCTCGTCAGAGAGGTTGAGAATAGACCTAAGTACAACCTGGAAGAAACTGAGGTCATTAATTTGAGAGATACAGAAAATGTCAAAGAAACTCGCATTAGTGTTCACTTTTCGCCATCATAAAAGAAAGAATATACATAATTTTTAAAGGAATATGAGGACATATTTGCCTGGTCATATGATGATATGACTGGTCTCAGCACATCCATTATAGCTCACAAACTACCAACAGATCCAGTCTATCCGCCGGAAAAGCAGAAGCTCAAGAAATTCATGCCCGACATGAGTTTGAAAATCAAAGAACAGGTTACTAATCAAGTCAAAGCTAAGGTTCTCAAGGTGGTAGAATATCCAACGTAGTTAGCCAACATCATGCTAGTGCCAAAGAAGGACGGTAAGGTTAGAATCTATATCGACTATCGAGATCTCAACCGGTCCAGTCCCAAAGATGACTTCCCCTTGCCAAACATACACATCCTTATTGACAATTGCGCCAAGCATGAATTACAATCTTTCATTGACTGTTTTGCTGGGTATCGTTAGATATGGATGGATGAGGAAGATGCCGAGAAAATGGCTTTCATAACGCCGTGGGGAATGTATTGTTATAAACTGATATCGTTCGAAAGAATTATGGCACCACCTATATGAGAGCCATGACTACTATCTTCCACGACATGATACACAAAGAGTTCGAGGTATATGTAGATGATGTCATCGTCAAATCCAAGAAAGCCACTGATCATATGGGAGACTTGAGAAAGTTCTTCAATAGACTGAGAAGATATGATCTGAAATGAATCCCGCCAAGTGCGCATTCGGGGTTCCTGTCGGAAAACTACTGGGTTTCATCTTGAGTCGTTGAGGAATAGAATTGGACCGCTTAAAGGTCAAATACATTCAAGAATTGCCACCGCCAAGGAACAAGAAGGACGTGATGAGTTTCTTGGGAAGACGCAACTATATCAACCGATTCATAGCTCAGTCCACGGTCATTTGTGAACCCATCTTTAAAATGCTGAAGACCTGTCAGAAAGACACCAGTCTTGGTTCCGCCCGAGCTAGGAAGGCCTCTATTACTTTACCTTGTGGTTTTAGATGGAGCATTCAGTTGTGTTTTGGGGAAATATGATGAAATAGGGAGGAAGGAGTAAGCAATCTACTATCTCAATAAGAAGTTCACCCCGTACGAGGACTGGTATTCCTTATTGGAACGCACCTATTGTGCTCTAACTTGAGTGACACAGAAATTGAGGCATTATTTCTGTGACTACACTACTTATCTCATATCCAGGATGGACCCGCTGAAGTATATCTTTCAAAAGCCCATGCCACTAGCAAGCTCGCCAAGTGGTAAATCTTGCTGAGTGAATTCAATATTGTTTACGTGACTTAGAAAGCAATCGAGGGTCAAGCCATTGCAGATTACCTTGCCGAGAATCCCATCGGTGGAGAATACAAACCCCTGAAAATGTATTTTCCTGATGAAGAAATGTTCTTTGTAGGAGAAGATATTGTAGAATCCCACGATGTTTAGAGATTGTTTTTTAACGGAGCCGCAAACTTCAAAGGAGAGGGCATAGGAGCAGTCCTAGTATCAGAAATTGGCCAACATTACTCTGTATCCGCCAAGCTTAGATTCCCGTGCACAAACAATATGGTCGAATATGAAGCTTGCATCCTAGGGCTCAAAATGGCCATTAACATGAGCATTCTGGATTTGCTAGTAATCGGTGATTCAGACCTGCTCATACATCAAGTTCGAGAAGAGTGGGCCACCAAAAACTCTAAGATACTTCCCTATTTGCATCATATATAAGAGTTAAGGAAAAGATTCACAAAGACAGAATTTCAGCATGTCCCCAAGGTCCAGAACGAGCTCCCTGGCGCATTAGCTACTCTATCATCCATGATCCAATATCCAGACACTAATTTTATTGATCCCATCCTAGTAAAGATTTATGATCAGCCAACTTATTATGCTCACGTTGAGGAAGAAGCAAACGAAAAGCCACGGTTCCACGACATCAAAAGGTACTTGGCAACAAGAGAATATCCAGAGCTTGCCAATGCCACTCAAAAGCGCACACTTCAGAGATTATGCAACAATTCCTTTCACAGTGGGGGAATCCTTTATAGGAGGACTCCCGATTTGTGTTTATTGAGATGTGTTGAAGCAAAAGAAGCATCCATACTATTGGACAAATTGCACGCAGGAACTTGCGGGCCGCACATGAATGGTTTTGGCTTACCAAAAAAGATACTCCAAGCAAGGTATTTTTGGATGACTATGGAAACATATTGTATCCAGTATGTTCGAAAGTGCCATCACTGTTAGGTACACGCAAACATGGTAAATGTGCCTCCAAATGAGCTTACTACAACTAGCTCACCGTGGCCATTCGCTGCCATATGACTATGGAAACACACTGTATCCAGTATGTTTGCAAGTGCCATCACTGTCAGGTACATGCAGACATGGTAAAGGTGCCTCCAAACGAGCTTACTGCAACAAGCTCACCGTGGCCATTCGCTGCCTGGGGGATGGATGTCATTGGACCTATCGAGCCTACCACATCAAACGTGCACAATTTATCCTGGTGGAAATTGATTATTTTACTAGATGGGTTGAAGCAGCGTCATACAAAGAAGTGACTAAGAAAGTTGTGGCAGATTTCGTCTGTGACCGTATTGTATGTCGATTCGGAATTACGGAATCTATCATCAATGATAATGGTTCCAATATCAACAGCGATTTGATGAAAGCGATGTGTGAGGCATTCAAGATTAAACACAGAACTCTACAGCCTACAGGCCTCAGATGAACAAAGTTGTAGAAACAGCTAACAAGAATATCAAGAAGATACTAAGTAAGATGATCAAAAGTCACAAACAATGGCATGAGAAGTTATCATTCGCATTACTAGGATACCGCAACATGATCCGCACATCGACTGGAGCAACTCCCTAAATATTGGTTTATGCTACAGAAGCGGTCATCCCCGCCGAGGTAGAAATTCCCTCCTTGAGGGTTGTAAGCACGTGATTTTTACCCTACACATGAGTTATTCCTATAAAATTCAAAATAAATAATTTTTTTTTTTCATTACTTTTAAATTTTGTGTGAATTTTGTGTTAGTTGTTTTGCATGTTAAATGAAAAATACAAAAAATTGCATCTTTAGGAAGTTAATTCATTTTCTAACAAATTAAAGAAAAATTAAAAAAAATTAGTTAGCTTTTAAATTGAAAATTGTCAAAAAGAGGTAATTAGTTTAGTTTCTTAATTAGTGCTTGATAATAATCACAAAGTAGAATAAAATAAAATACAACAAAAATACAAAGGATACAAGGGAATAAAAGAAAACAAGGGAGGGAAAGATTGGGCTCAAAATACCCCAGGCCCAAATCGGTAGCCACCAACCCCAGCGACCCATGCTCCAGCCCAAATGAAATCCCTTCAGCCCAAAAAACGCCTCAGCTTACCCGGTTTACCCCCCCTTTTATTTGATGTTTTAATCTCAGCCGTGAATTTTAGTCCAATCCAACGGCTCTGGTAATTTTTATAATTTCATATACAAACATAGTAAAGACAACCTTAAACTAAACAAACCTAAACACTGGTTCTGTCTTCTCTCACACATAAACAGCCATCTCTTTCTTCTTCACTGCCGCCGCTAGGGTTCCGCCACCCATGGCGGCGGCCGGCCATATTTCCCGGTCAAAATTACACCAAAACAATCCCCTCACTCCCCTCATCTCATTCCTACCATTAGCCTCCTTCAAAACTCACCACAACACCTCCAAAACTTAAACCCTAATCGCGCCGCCCCGCCTCCCCATTGCGCCGCCATCTCAAATCTTCACCCCACTACTCGTTTTAACGTCACAAACACTGTGACACGAAAGAATCGAGTCCAAAGCTGCCGGAATCCGAGAACTACTCAAACAGCCGCCGAAATTCAAGATTCAAAGTCGGACCCAAGAGAATCAAGAAAAGGCTCGAGTTTATGAAGAAAATGAAGGAAAAACGGAAAAGAAACAACAAAAAAAAAAGAAGAAGCAAAAAACAGAGAAAAGAAAATAAAATCGGCAATTAACAGAAGCTAAGTTCATCTTCTTTTTGATTTTTATTTCAAGTATTTGCATGTTTCTTTCTTCCGATTTCTTTTCTGTTTGTTAATTTTAGAATTAAGAAATTAATTAGTTGTCGACTATTAAGATAATCTTTCTTTCAGTTAGTATTAAATAATTTGGGCAGTTCAAAATACCTATACATACTGAGTTTTTGTTTCATATGATTCTATGTTTAGATTGGATTTTCGATTCACAAGTATTCTGTTAATTAGAATTTAATCCTACTAATTAGTATAATGAAATTTAGCCTTAATTGTTAGCCGATTGGTAGTAAGATTGGTTATAGCTGATTAATAGTTAGTTAATTTTAGGTTTTTAGATTTGTTAGATTTTTCGGTTTAATTGATTTTATTTTTCTGTTAGTTTCTAATAGTTTTAACAATTTTCTGATTTTTGTTAAGACTGTTAGCTTCTGTCGATTTTCGATTTCATTAGTTTTTGGTTAGATTTCTGTTAGTGATTGTTAGTTCTGTTAAGTTTTAGATAGTTATGTTAATGTTTCTGTTCTGGCCATGTTCTGATTTCATTAGTATTGTTTAACAATTTTAGGTTTTAGATTTTGGTAGATTTCTTTTGTTAATTTCTGTTAACTACTATTTTCGGCCATTTTTCTGATTTTTCAGATTTAGTTGAATTGTTCATTCTATTAGATTTTGTTAGATTTTCGTTGATTCCTGTTAATTTGGTGGCTGTTATGCTTTGTTATAATCTTAGGAATTATTTGAATCGACTTCTGTCACGACCCAAACCCTGG
This sequence comes from Nicotiana noctiflora, assembly GCA_032618575.1. Lineage (NCBI taxonomy): Eukaryota > Viridiplantae > Streptophyta > Magnoliopsida > Solanales > Solanaceae > Nicotiana > Nicotiana noctiflora. The sequence goes on from JASVEL010013141.1 coordinate 41,855, forward strand.
TCGTGATGGCGCCCAACACAATGCTAGGCAAGCCCGACCATATTATCCTTTTAACCAGCCAATTATTAAATAAATTAAACTTAACAGTAGTTAGTCATAACAGGTGATAACCGAAACGTCAAAACATACAAAATACGGTCCCAACATATCGTGGTGTCACGAGACTGAGCCTCTACAGAATAGCATCCTAATACAACCAAGTCTAGGCAAGTAGGAAGTCAACAAGATGATAAAGAAAGAGAAACAAGCTCTGCGTACGCTGGCAGCTACCTCGTAATCTCCGCAAAAGTAGACAAGGATCAGCAGCTAAAATGTCTCAACTGCTCTCGGGCACCTGTGGATCTGCACAGAAAGTGCAGAGGAGTGGGGTGAGTATATTTCAACTCAGTGAGTAACAATAATAAATAATAACTGAAAGTAAGAACTCCTGTGCTATCACTTAGCAGTTCTAAAGCAATCTTCACAAGTACGTCATCACTATAGTAGTACTTTAACCTCCAATCTACGTTTATCTCTACAAGATCTCCACATTGAACAAACCCTCGCTCGTACCCCTACGGTGTACGGCCATCTCAACATATAAAGGCACATACTTATGTCTATAATGTATAAGTATCTAAGTAAATAGTAGGATATGATTAAGTATAATGCTGCGGCGTGCAGCCCGCTCCAATACATATACTGCTGCGGCGCGCAGCCCGCTCCATTTAACGTCGACGGCGCTCACTGGGGGTGTATACGGACTTCGGAGGGGCTCCCTAGGCCCAAGCGCTATGGTGCTATGGCGTGCAGCCAGTTCCACCAGTATGCACTCCAGAGCCAGCAGTGCATGGCTTACAGACACCAGAGGCTCCTCCAGTTCAGCCTGTGGTACCGGTTCAGCCAGCAGATCAGATTCAGGGGGACAGGGTCCCAGCTATGACAGACGATGAGCAGCGTCGTCTCGAGAGGTTCACCAGGTTATCTCCTCCGGTGTTCACTGGTGCTCCGGGCGAGGACGCCCAAGGTTTTCTGGATAAGTGCCGTCGGATGCTTCGTACGGCGGGGATATTGGAGTCCAGTGGGGTATCTTTCACTACCTTTCAGTTTCAGGGACCAGCCTTTGCTTGGTGGGAGGCTTATGAGCGCCCCAGGCCAGCCGGAGCAGCACCACTATCATGGCCGGAGTTCTCCACTATGTTCTTGGAGAAATGGGTGCCTCGATCTCGGAGAGAGGAGATGCGTAGGCAGTTTGAGGGTCTCCGTCAGGGGGACATGTCAGTGTCAGAGTATGAGATCAGGTTTACAGAGTTGTCTAGGTATGCACCATGGTTGGTTCCTTCTGACAGAGAGAGGATTGGACGCTTTGTGGACGGCCTCATTTACCCCATTCGTATTCCGATGACTCGGGAGAGGGTTTTGAGTCGTACATTTGAGGATGTTGTGGACTTGCCTAGCATTATGTTGGGCGCCATCACGACCAGGGTTTGGGTTGTGACAAGTTGGTATCGAGCCTAGGTTAATAGGTCTCGCGAGTCATGAGCCGGTTGGTAGAGTCTCGTGGATCGGTGCGGGGACGCCCGTACTTATCCTCGGGAGGCTGCAAAACTTTTAGGAAAAGTTTCAATTCTTGGAATTCTTGTCGTGCGATTACTTTTGACTTGAACCGAACTTTGACATTCTATTCTCTCGCGGATGGCGAGAACTCGATCATCCGGACGTGGAGGACGACCACCACTACCACCTACTAGAGGCCGTGGACGCGGTCGCGGTCGCGGCGAGTTAGGGCGGCGCCGAGCGCATGCCAGTCGACCCACGGCCCCCGATTGCAGAAGGTGCCGGCAGCACCGGATCGGGCACCGGCCGTGCCCATTGCTATTCGGGTCTACGGAGACCCCGGCTCGGATACTAGCGATCCGCACCGGCCTCAGCACGAGGCGGTTTCGGTTACTACTCGCAGCACAGCATCGGGGATCGGGGGTGGTCATCGGACCCCGGCAGTACGCACTCCAGAGCCGGCGGTGCAGGGCATACGGACACCGCAGGCTCCTCCGGTTCGCACCGTGGTTCCGGTTCGGCCAGTAGATCGGATTCGGGGGACGGGGTCCCAGCTATGACGGACGATGAGCGGCGTCGTCTCGAGAGGTTCACTAGTTATCTCCTCCGGTGTTCACTGGTGCTCCCGGCGAGGACGCCCAAGGTTTTTCGGATAAGTGCCGTCGGATGCTTCGTACGGCGAGGGATATTGGAGTCCGGTGGGGTATCTTTCACTACTTTTCGGCTTCGTGGGGCCGCTTTGCTTGGTGCGAGGCTTATGAGCGCCGCAGCCAGCCGGGCAGCACCACTATCATGGCCGGAGTTCTCCACTATGTTCTTGGAGAAATGGGTGCCTCGATCTCGGAGAGAGGAGATGCGTAGGCAGTTTGAGGGTCTCCGTCAGGGGGACATGTCAGTGTCAGAGTAAGATCAGATTTACAGAGTTGTCCAGATATGCACCGTGGTTGGTTCATTCCGACAGAGAGAGGATTGGGCGCTTTGTGGACGGCCTCATTTACCCCATTCGTATTCTGATGACTCGGGAGAGGGTTTTGAGTCGTACATTTGAGGATAATATGGTCGGGCTTGCCTAGCATTGTGTTGGGCGCCATCACGACCAGGGTTTGGGTCGTGACAACTTCGATCCTGTTTTGACATTCAAGTTGATTGCTTAATTGATTAGTAGAACTGTTTAGTGATTAGCGATTGGTAATTTGTTCAGTTGGTTATTGATTGACAATTAGGGGAATTGGTTATAGCTGTTAATTAGTGATTAAGTTTGATTAGCGAATTCGACTTTAGACTAGTTTATATTCAAGTTAGGTCGATAGTTGAAATCACTCGATTCGTAGCAACCTAAGGCGTTTACTTGATAGATTCAATTTCGTTTAGTTATCTCGATTAACAAGACTCACCATCTATCAAATTGTTCCCCGAGTCTTGTCAATTGAATAATTGAACAAAAGTGGCTATGTTTGTAAAGCTGCTTAGGGTTGGTTATGAATGTAATGTGAATTTAGTTATTGAATTAATCTGAATTTAAGTTAGTTGAAGGGCCAATTGGCTAATTGAGCAATAGTCACTTAATTGTGGCTATTTGATAAATACAAATCTGAAAATGGTTTAAAATAGGAGTAAAATGCAGAAATTAGGGATGTAATTAGCTTAAAGAAGTAGGGGTGAACTGGGAAAAGGGAGTTGGTATAGTTGTAATAAGTTTAGAAGGAAAAGGGTGCAATAGGAAAGGGAATTGGCATAATTGTGATAAATATAGAGCATTTAGGGTAGTTTGGGCATAACAAAAGGTATTTTGGTAGATAATAAAAGGGAATGAGGGCACAATAGGTAATACCTAGGAAATAGAACATGGTAGAGTATTCTAGAAGGGGTTATAGTGTAGTTTTCACTAGAATGATTGCACTAACTTGTGCAACAAGCTAAAAATTGAAGGGGTTTTAGTGAAATAGTAATTTTCAGATTTTTTCTCTTTTAGGCCTATAAATAGGTAATTTCAGCTTCAATAATAGGGGTTGAATCTGATTTTGAGGCTCTCTTTTAGAATTTTAGCTATAGGAACCCTAGAAACTCCCAAAAATACTTGTTACAAATCTGAAATTAACATTTCAGATTCCTTTTCCTTTAATTTTACCTTCAAAATCATATCAAAAATCCAAAAAAACAATAGGAAACCCATCACCAATCAGTGAATAATTGTAATTACAGTGATTTGAGTGTGAAATTGGGTCTTGAAACATTTCAAAATTCTGAAAATCATCTCCTGGGTTTAATGCTTGGTTTCATTGCTGCTGTTGATACTGTTTACTGCTGGAATTTGACTGCCATTGCTGTATTTGCTGTCGATTCCTTCTTCTCCTACTCACAATTTACCATTTTCAGGTACTTACTTCTAAACTCCACCATGTAAGACTACAGCTTGAAATGGAAATGAAATCGAAGCCTATTTTGTCGAGGATCTGTTGTTGCCTTGTTTATTTGCAATTAATTAGTTTTTCTTTTGTAACTTGATTAGCTATTTAGTGTAGTTAAAATGGGGACTGTAATTAATACTATTTCTTCGGAATTGATAGCTGATTTGGTGTTGCAATATCTAGCTATTGAATCTTATCTTTAAATTGTGATTAAGGTTTAGTTTTAATTGTTACATAGGTCTTGGAATTGTTTTCACAGGAATGTAGAGATTAACGCATGATGTGGTAATCAGATTCAACTATTAAAATTTGCTAGTTTAGTAAAATCTGTTAGTTAGTTAATTGTATATTAGTTAAAATCTGTCAGTTAGTATTAATTTAATAATGATTTCAACTGCTTTTGGTAAGAAAACCTGCGAATTCCAGTGGCAAGATTTGATATTTAACATTTTAGTTCATTTGAACAAAGAGTGCAAATGCTTCACTGTAAGCGTGACTACTGTAAGTTCACCTGCCTCATTCGAATTCAAGAAATCAAAATTTCAAAGGATGTTGGCTATAATAATGACACTGTCTTCTTTAGTTATGGGTGTTTGAAGCATTTTTGATTATTTCATAATAATAGTGCTCATTGAGCCTACTCCATCAGGCCGTTTGGTTTTGACCCCTTACATTTAGGTTATGGTATAGTCATGTGGGTTGTATGCAAGCCCAAAGTGAAAGGCACAAGTCCTATTGATCTCGTGGCCCAAAAGTAACAACTACCATGTATTATTTAAGTAATTAAAACTTTTCTTTATTGTTAGAGATAAAAATTATAGAATTGCTTTAGGATTGACCTTTAATAAAATAATGAGACGAGCCTCGCCAAACAAAAAATATACAATTGCGGGGCCCTCAATTAATTGTTATAAAACTTAGACTCGGAAGGACCGTTTAGCGAATTTCACGGTCCCTCCAAAATTTAATCAAGACGATAGACTCTTTAGGAACGACTTTAATAAAAATACTTTCCTAATAACGAGTGCGCACTTGGTGCGACTCAAATCCAAATCTCGGTAAAGTTGAAATACACCAAAAGTCATAGGCGTACTGGTTGCGGTATGACTCGAGGCGTGTTTTCGCGATACCGCAAACTCCTAAAAAATAATATTTAACTTAAAAGCACATTATGTTGTTAAAACTTATAATTGAGTCAAACAAAAGTCAAGAACGACAGTGGAGCGACCGTGCTAAAACCACGGAATCCGGGAGTGCCTAACACCTTCTCCCGGGTTAACAGAGTTCCTTATCCGGACCTCTGCTTCGCATACATTTCAAGAGTCAAAATTCCTCGGATTCGGGATTAACCGGTGACTTGGGACACCATGATCATTCCCAAGTGGCGACTCTGATTAATCTCTAATAAAATCCCGAACCGATTGTCCTTAAATTGGAAAAACTCCTTCCCTTACGTTATTTTATCCGTTTCGGGTAATTGAGCGTCGGGGTATACCCTACAAGTGTATTTATACACCTTACGCATGTACGGGGTAGTAAAAAGGGAGGTGTGACAGCTTTGGCGACTCTGCTGGGGACCCAACCCTGAATTTCGATTTCAGGGTTTAAGAACTCGAGCTCCTTAGAACCGCCGTTCGCGTTTTTTGTTTGACTTCATTATGTGATTTGAATAACATGCCATGTGCTTTATCGCTTTAATATTATCTGGACTGTATATATAAAAATTGTGCCGGAAACCTTTCTCTCTTCTCCCCCGGGGATGTGCTTACTGGTTGAGACTCCCCTTCCTGTTAAAAGTCACCTTAAATTAAGAAAACAGAGGCCGGATAAGTTACAAAGCCGATTGACTCCGCGGGTCACCGGTACGTAGCCCCCTCCTCGATTCGAGTTGTCCGCTCGGGTACACGGTCTAGCAATCCATGAAACCATAAGATTTTGAACATAGGTCTAGGACGATTAGTTGCATCATATTTGACTTAGGGGACTCAACACAGGGGTTGGGTCCGTCTAGGACAGGTGACCCGTATTGAAAAGACCGAGCATGCTATGTGTTGCATTTTATTGTCCTTGATCGTTATGCGGACCGGCGAAAATCCCGAGGATAGAAAAATTGTTGAAAAAGGAAAAAGAGAGAGAGGAAAATAATGATTTGTAGAAAATAGGTATCCGGAAAATTTGAAAATTTGAAAAAATAGGTGGAACATTTTTGAAATAATTGGTCAAATAATCTGACCGAACTACGCAGGTTTGATTCTCGCCATTAGGTGGGATACGTAGGCAACCCTTAAACGGGTCCAACCACACTTTTAGAAAAAGAAAAAAAAAAAAAAAAAAAAAAAAAAAAAAAAAAATGCGTGTATTTTTGTCAATAAAATCAAAGTGATGCCGTTTTTGTAAATAGCCGAATGTTCCGAAAGGACGCCGGAAGGCTGTTTTTGCAAAAATAGCCACTTTGAATCTTTTTAAATAATTTACGGGCACAGCCTTGAAATATTCCTTGTGGAAATGTTGCAAGGCCAAAGCCTCAAAATCGAGTCCGGGTTCACACCCGTTTTGCAAAAATAACCAAAAAAAAAATGTCAAATCTTTGATTTTGTTGTAAATAAATCGGGTGATGCTATTCTTGCTTAAAATAGCAGAATGTTCCGAAAGGACGCCGGAAGGCCGTTTTTGCAAGAATAGCCACTTTGAATCTTTTTAAATAATTTGCGGGCACAGCCTTGAAATATTCCTTGTGGAAATGTTGCAAGGCCAAAGCCTCAAAATCAAGTCCGGGTTCACACCCGTTTTGCAAAAAATAACCAAAAAAAAAAAATGTCAAATCTTTGATTTTGTTATAAATAAATCGGGTGATGCTATTCTTGCTTAAAATAGCCGAATGTTCCGAAAGGACGCCGGAAGGCCGTTTTTGCAAGAATAGCCACTTTGAATCTTTTTAAATAATTTGCGGGCACAACCTTGAAATATTCATTGTGGAAATGTTGCAAGGCCAAAGCCTCAAAATCAAGTCCGGGTTCACACCCGTTTTGCAAAAATAACCAAAAAATGTCAAATTTTTGATTTTGTTATAAATAAATCGGGTGATGCTATTCTTGCTTAAAATAAGCCGAATGTCCCTCAAAAGGACGCCGGAAGGCCGTTTTGCAAGAATAGCCACTTTGAGTCATTTTAAATAAGCCTTGAAATATTCCCTCGCGGAAATGTTGAAAGGCCGTATCCGCAAAATCAAGTTTGAGTCATCGCTTAACTTCTCAAAAAATAACCATTTTATCAAATAAGCCATTACATGGCCGAAATTTTGCTGAAATAGCCACATTTTTGCATTTCAACTTCCTCAGTCTTGTGTTGGCCTGTGTCGGTGCCGAACGATGCCCCATAGGCCCCGGGATAAAATTTTGAATTTGCATCTTCTTAAATAAATTTTGCAAAAAATAGCCACTTTGTCTAAATAAGCCACTACATAGCCAGTTTATGAAAAATAGTCTTGTGTTGGTTCATGGTGATGCCGAACGATGCCCCATGAGCCACAGGATAAAAATTTTTAGTTTTATCTTTCTTAAATATTTTTGCAAAAATAGTCATTTTATCGAATAAGCCATTATGTGGCCAATTTTGTAGAAATAGTCATAATTGACACCAAAAATATTCTCATTCTTGTAGAAATCTCCTACACAAATTTGTAGTTGGAATCGGTTTCTATAATTTTCCTTCAAAGAAAAAGAAAAAAAAATTCAAAAAAAAAAAAAAAAAAAAAAATCAAATAAACATATCTTTATTTCTTGCATTAATTTGCAAGAACTACGCTCGGTCTGATTCATGCGGGGTCATGATACGTAGGCAATCCACATAGGATTCGACCATTTCCATAATCAAAAAGAAAAAAAAATGGAAAACTACAAAAAGAAAAAAAAGGAAAAGTGAAAAAACCACAAAAAGAAAAAAAAAGAGAAAAGAATCAATAAAAAAAAAAAAAAAAAAAGAGAAAAGAATCAATAAGCGGGATACCTTAATGCTGACATGGTAGCTTTGCTTTGTTGTGTCCGTTTCCAGGAAGGTGGTTGGTTGTGGTTCTAAGATAACTCTTCCTTATAACACAAAGTCAGAGGACAATGGCAGAGAATCTCAAGGCTGAGTGGGTTGGTACCGGCACCCGACAACAGCTGGTTGAACGGAACCACATGTTAGTTGCAGAAGTCAAAATGTTGAGACAACACGTGGCTGAAATGTATCGGGCGTCGATGGATGGAAAAGCACTACCCCCGCCACCACCTAGTTTCATGGACCCTGTCCTTACACCGAACCCGATGCCAAATACACCTGCCTATCACAGCCTTTCCAGCCACCCCAATAGCTCCATCACTCGGTGTCCACCTATTTTTTCCCGGGAATGCGCTCCAATCACATCCACTGTTCCCGACAGTAAACACCCACCTGAAGCTCATGTTGCCCCACATTACCCTTCCGAGGCTGCTCATCAGGACCCCAAACAGAGCCCACAGGTTGAACCTCCCCAACGACAAGGTCCAGTGGTCGTCTTTGCTAAAGGCCCTCTATATCGAACCCATGGATATCCTTGTAATTCTCCTGGCCCTTACTTCTCCCCACGAGCGTACCAGAAACCCCGCGGGTCAGGTTTTAGGCCAAATCAGGCTTTTAGAAATGAGAGGCTACTGAAACGAGAAAAGTCTCTTACCCCTTTGGGAGAATCGTATGCCAGTTTGTTCCACAAGTTGAAGCAACTGGACATGTTGAAACCAATTCGGATAAAAATGCCAAATCATCGGTCAAAGAGTGTGATTTTTCTCAAATGTGCGCATATTGCTCAGGCGCCCCGGGGCATGACACAGAATGACGTGGGTGATGAAAATCTTCTTGGGAGGTCAACTAAAGTTGAAGATATTGAAACAGAAAGTGATCTTGGCATCATTAATGCAGAATTCGGTGGCTAGGATGCCATGCTTGTCAATTGGGAAGGCGCTCCGTCTCTTGGAGTTTTGGTGGTATATTTTGGTGTCATCTCTTTTGCCCGGGTTATTTCAGGGTTGTAATCCGGACGTTGTCTTGAGAGTCAAAACCCTTCTATCTTTCCACTTTGCTTTGTTTAGTAATAAATTTGTTTAGTGCTGTCTAGGTTTGTAATTCTAGTCTAGTCTGTTAGTTTTGTTGTTCGTTTTGTTGTTTCAATTCATCAGTTTAATACAACTCCCCGTTTCCCGTCACTTCTAGTCATTCCATTTCTAATCACTTTATAGTTCTTTTCATACTGATTTTTAGTGACATGACATGCACATAATTCTCGGCTTGATTTTAAAAGTCAATTTAACAATGAAGCAATGTTGAAGATGTAATGATACTCGCAAGAAATGAAACATATTGGAATACTGTAAAGCCGGAATCAAGTGAACATTGGGGAAAGCATAACATAAAGAAATGCCTTGGAAACGCATCATCAATTTAAAGCCAAAGGCAAAAATACCCCAAAGCTAAGGAACCATTCATGGTATCGAGATTGTTGCCCAATGGCATTGAGAATCGTCAAAAACAAAAGGCAAATATGTGATTTGGTCGAAAGATAGTTTGTACTTGGTAGGTTTTGAAGATTGGAATGACGAAGGCATTTTATTCGGCTACCCAAACACTTCGTCCATTGTTATCCCCTTTGAGCCTTATTATATTTTTCTTTCATACCCCTCTTTCGGAATCAACAACAAAAAATGAGGGTTGAGCGGAGAAATCCAAATGGAGGAACAAAAAGAAAGAAGAAAAGAAAAGAAAAAAGAAGATAAAAGAAAAGAAAAAGAGAAGAAAGAAAAAGAAAAGAAAAGAAAAAATATCGGGAGAAGTCAAGATGCAACAATGAACACGGACATGGTCTGAACTACGTCTGACTTGATCCCGAAAGGGTACGTAGGCAGCCTCACTGAGGTTCAGTCACAATAACTGAAAATCTAAAAAATTCCCCAAGAAGAAAACTGGAGCAGAAGTTATGGTTGTTGAATAAATAAGATTCCGAAAGTTGTAATCATTAACCCACGTTGAAATAATTTCGAGCCTTTATATCCTTTTTTCTAAACCCCATCCAAAAGCCTGCGTTACAGTCCAAAGGAAGACCTTCCGATCAATCTTCAAGAAATGTCGAGTCAAGCGAACAAAGGTCAATCACATCAGGGGAAACACTCCAGGAGAGTGAAGAACTCAAACCACCACGAGACTCCAAGATGAGAGAAGTCAAAATGAGAGAGTCTTATCGGTGAAAACCCGCACGGGCACCGTAAGGCGACGGTGAGTTGAGAGTAAGAAAGATCAAATGAGAGAGGCTTGTTGGCGGAAACCCTACGGGCGCTGCAAGTCGACTAAGGATCAGATCAGAGAAATGAAGTATTGAAGACCGGTTTCACAGCAGAACTTTGCAACAAGAGTTGAACATCAACTTTGCTATACGGAGAAGGCCAAAAGTGCATGTCAAGGTCGCTAGAGTCGGTTTTCAAAATCCGTTAGGTCATTAGTCTGTAGGTTTCTTGTTAGGAATCGTATTTTCCTTTCTCTTTATTCTTCACACTTTATTTTACCCTCCTTCTTATCGAGTCAGTCAGGTCATAACAAGTATAGAAATGATTTCAAAATTTGCCACAAAATTTTCCAATTGCACAAGATGGGATTTAGCCAACACGACAATTGTCGTAGGTCCGGGAATGACAAGGCCGATGATTTAAGCCCACAAGAGCAACATGTGCAATGAGGATCATGCAAGACACAAGGGTCGGCAAGGTGCCAACTCAGGGAAAATATAGCAAATGGAAGTACGGGGTTCGAACAGAGAAGGGGTATATCTTCGGACAAGAGAAAGACCAAAGGTTGTCAAGTGGAGAAAGACCAAAGGTTGTCAAGTGGAGTCATCAAAGGAATTGAGATCGGAGTTTGTGGTATCCGTCAAGAAAGGGACAATATACATACCTAAAGAGAGGTGGATTTTGAACAAAGAAGAAGTAAAAATGGATAGTCGGTGAACAGGCAAGGCACTCGAGTGGAAAGCAATCGCCATCAAAGTTCAAGGCCACAACCAACCACCGCATTTAAACTAACATATTTTTCTTTGCTTTGAAACAGGGGCATAAATGTTATTGGTCCGATAGAGCCAACAACTTCCAATAGGCATAGGCTCATTTTGGTTGCGATGCGTATCTTACCGTATTGGGCCGAGGCAAAGGGCAAATTTGCGCCAAATTGGCAGGGACCGTTCGTGGTATCACGGGTGTTGTCCAATAGAGCATTATATTTAACAGATGTTGAAGGAAGGTGCGTAGAGACTGCTATCAATTCAGATGCGGTCGAAAGATACTATGTATGATTCCTTTCAATTATGTGTTTTGTATTTTGTTGTGATTTTGGAATTGAAATGACGAAGGCGTTTTATTCTCTATCCAAACACTTTATCCATTGATAACCCCTTTTGAGCCTCAATGAATATATTCTTTCATATCCCTCTCTCGGAATCGCTCTAGCGCAATAAGATCGAAATTGACAAAATGAAAAAAAAAATGAAAAAATGATGAAAAAAAAATGAAATGAAAAAAAAGAAGGCAAAGAAATCGGGAAAAAGTCAAAAAGAAATACATCTAATTTATGAAGTTGGGTGAACTACGTCTGACTTGATCCCGAAAGGGTACGTAGGCAGCCTCTCCTGAGGTTCAGTCACAATAAAGGAAAAAATCCAAAAATTCCCCACATATTGAAACTGGGGCAGAAGTTATGTTTAATAATTCCGAGAGTTGTAAATATTTTTGAACCCTCGTGAAATTTTGAGCCTTTATACCTTTCTTTCTCAACCCATCCGAAAGCCGCATTACAGTCCAAAGAAAGACCTTCTGATCAATTCCGAAATGATAACGAATGCAATGAAGGAGGAGCGAAACATCGGACAACACCTGTGGCAAGAAAACAAAATACAAAAGGGAAAAATGAGAAACAATGAAAAAAAAATGATGAATAAAAAAAAATGAGAGAGTCTCATCGGTGAAAACCTTAATCGGCACTGTGAGACGATTGTGAGGTTGAGAGAATAAATGAGAGAGTCTTATTGGTGAAAACCTTTCGAGGCACCGTAGGGCGATCATGAGGACTATCAAAAAGAGAAAAAGCAACAAAAATAGTATCGGTTTGGGTTGAAAACAATTTGGAGACAGAATAATGATTGGAACAAACTGGGTCAGAGTTTAAATACATGGCATGGCCAGCGGAATCAGCCAGCAAATACCCAGATAAGTTCTAACTACCAGCTCCTGATAATGAAAGTTGAAACAACACTGGATCAGAAAGGAAGAGTTGGGAAGGAAATAAGGAAGCCTGGCAAGCATGGCCAAAGGAAAAGAAAACAAAACAAAATAGAAAAAGTGAGAAAATACAAAAAAAGAGTTCGCAAGAGATAGGCGACTGAAAATCCACACAGCAGGAGAAAAAGCAAAAAAGAGGAAAGCAATAAGAGGCAGGGACGGCAGATGCCAGTTGCCAGCAGTTTATATCTAATAAATTTTGTTTCATGATGCATGCAGGAACAAAGTGTCATTATTCACTTTAAATCGAATGTGACCAATGTGAAAAAATAGAAAACACCCAAAAAAGAGGAAAGTTTGACGATAAGTGGAGAAATTCACAGATGAGAGACAATTGGTAAAAGAAAATACCAAAAGAGGAAGTTTTAAATCATTGTTGAAATCGGGGTGCCCGCCCGAAGAATGGTATGGCAATTTATTTTCAAAGTTTGTTGTTGAAGTCGGGGTGCCCGCCCGAAGAATGGAATGGCATTTTACTTTAAGTTTTAGTTGAAGTTTTAAATTGTTGTTGAAATCGGGGTGCCCGCCCGAAGAATGGAATGGCGATTTATTTTCGAAATTGTTGTTGAAATCGGGGTGCCCGCCCGAAGAATGGAATGGCGATTTATTTTAAAGTTTGTTGTTGAAATCGGGGTGCCCGCCCGAAGAATGGCATGGCGATTTATTTTAAGTTTTTGCTGAAATCGGGGTGCCCGCCCGAAGAATGGAATGGCATTTTACTTTAAGTTTTAGTTGAAGTTTTAAATCATTGTTGAAATCGGGGTGCCCGCTCGAAGAATGGAATGGCGATTTATTTTTGAAGTTTGTTGTTGAAATCGGGGTGCCCGCCCGAAGAATGGAATGGCATTTTACTTTAAGTTTTAGTTGAAGTTTTAAATCATTGTTGAAATCGGGGTGCCCGCCCGAAGAATGGAATGGCATTTTACTTTAAGTTTTAGTTGAAGTTTTAAATCATTGTTGAAATCGGGGTGCCCACCCGAAGAATGGAATGGCGATTTATTTTTGAAGTTTGTTGTTGAAATCGGGGTGCCCGCCCGAAGAATGGAATGGCATTTTACTTTAAGATTTATTTTCGAAGTTTGTTGTTGGAGTCAGGTGCCCCCCTGAAGAATGGAATGGCAATTTAATTTCTGTTAGGCGCCCACCTTCTAATACGGGAATACATTTCTGCATTGCACGTTTAATTTCTGTTAGGCGCCCACCTTCTAATACGGGAATATTTTCTACATCGCATTGCACGTTTAATTTCTGTTAGGTGCCCACCTTCTAATACGGGAATATTTTCTACATCGCATTGCACGTTTAATTTCTGTTAGGTGCCCACCTTCTAATACGGGAATACTTTTCTGCATTTTGCATTGCACGTTTAATTTCTGTTAGGTGCCCACCTTCAAATACGGGAATATTTTTGCATCGCATTGCACGTTTAATTTCTGTTAGGCGCCCACCTTCAAATACGGGAATATTTTCTCTGCATTCGCATTGCACGTTTAAATTTCTGTTAGGTGCCCACCTTCAAATACGGGAATATTTTCTGCATTCGCATTGCACGTTTCATTTCTGTTAGGCGCCCACCTTCAAATACGGGAATATTTTTCTGCATCGCATTTCATACATATCTGCATTTAAAAAAAAAAGAAGAAAAGAAAAAGAAAAAACAAAAGAGAAAAAATATGAAAAGAAAAATTTCGGACATTCAATAACATGATGTGCCCAGCCACCATACTGGGGCAGAAAAATCTTTCTTTGGTTGTTTATTTAGTCACAAACAGGGGTCCACCTGGAGAATGGACGAAAGATTTCATATTAAAGAGGTTGAACAAGTCAAGGCAATAACAAGAATGCCGGTGAAAAGTTGAACAAGTTCAAGACAATAACAAGAATGCCATTGGAGCGAAGATACAAGTTGAAGGCAATAACAAGAATGCCGTTGCAAGGAATACAAGACACAAGATCAAGAAAATACAAAAACGAGTTGGAAGACATATATAGGATTTTTTGTGATTCATAGGCTGTAGCTTAGGCTAGCTCCTTTTATCTTTACCCTGGTGTAATAAGGAGTCAGTCAGCAATGACAGCAGTAACAACAGCAACAGCAGTGAGATCACAATCCTTGGTAGTCCCAGCTACCAGACCTTCCCGAACTACACTGACCTGATTCCTGTTTAGCCCAGGATATGTAGGCAACTTCTGAAGCAGGGTGCGGTCAAAAGCTTTTCAAAATGCTTCACAATGGAATACTCGAACGGGTAAAAATGGTTCATAGTTGCTCACTTATCTTTGCACGGAAACTCTTCGTGTCCCCGAGCAAAGAGGGGCAGCTGTAAGCACGTGATTTTTACCCTACACATGAGTTATTCCTATAAAATTCAAAATAAATGATTTTTTTTTCATTACTTTTAAATTTTGTGTGAATTTTGTGTTAGTTGTTTTGCATGTTAAATGAAAATACAAAAAATTGCATCTTTAGGAAGTTAATTCATTTTCTAACAAATTAAAGAAAAATTAAAAAAAATTAGTTAGCTTTTAAATTGAAAATTGTCAAAAAGAGGTAATTAGTTTAGTTTCTTAATTAGTGCTTGATAATAATCACAAAGTAGAATAAAATAAAATACAACAAAAATACAAAGGATACAAGGGAATAAAAGAAAACAAGGGAGGGAAAGATTGGGCTCAAAATACCCCAGGCCCAAATCGGTAGCCACCAACCCCAGCGACCCATGCCCCAGCCCAAATGAAATCCCTTCAGCCCAAAAAACGCCTCAGCTTACCCGGTTTACCCCCCCTTTTATTTGATGTTTTAATCTCAGCCGTGAATTTTAGTCCAATCCAACGGCTCTGGTAATTTTCATAATTTCATATACAAACATAGTAAAGACAACCTTAAACTAAACAAACCTAAACACTGGTTCTGTCTTCTCTCACACATAAACAGCCATCTCTTTCTTCTTCACTGCCGCCGCTAGGGTTCCGCCACCCATGGCGGCGGCCGGCCATATTTCCCGGTCAAAATTACACCAAAACAACCCCCTCACTCCCCTCATCTCATTCCTACCATTAGCCTCCTTCAAAACTCACCACAACACCTCCAAAACTTAAACCCTAATCGCGCCGCCCCGCCTCCCCATTGCGCCGCCATCTCAAATCTTCACCCCACTACTCGTTTTAACGTCACAAACACTGTGACACGAAAGAATCGAGTCCAAAGCTGCCGGAATCCGAGAACTACTCAAACAGCCGCCGAAATTCAAGATTCAAAGTCGGACCCAAGAGAATCAAGAAAAGGCTCGAGTTCATGAAGAAAATGAAGGAAAAACGGAAAAGAAACAACAAAAAAAAAAGAAGAAGCAAAAAACAGAGAAAAGAAAATAAAATCGGCAATTAACAGAAGCTAAGTTCATCTTCTTTTTGATTTTTATTTCAAGTATTTGCATGTTTCTTTCTTCCGATTTCTTTTCTGTTTGTTAATTTTAGAATTAAGAAATTAATTAGTTGTCGACTATTAAGATAATCTTTCTTTCAGTTAGTATTAAATAATTTGGGCAGTTCAAAATACCTATACATACTGAGTTTTTGTTTCATATGATTCTATGTTTAGATTGGATTTTCGATTCACAAGTATTCTGTTAATTAGAATTTAATCCTACTAATTAGTATAATGAAATTTAGCCTTAATTGTTAGCCGATTGGTAGTAAGATTGGTTATAGCTGATTAATAGTTAGTTAATTTTAGGTTTTTAGATTTGTTAGATTTTCGGTTTAATTGATTTTATTTTTCTGTTAGTTTCTAATAGTTTTAACAATTTTCTGATTTTTGTTAAGACTGTTAGCTTCTGTCAATTTTCGATTTCATTAGTTTTTGGTTAGATTTCTGTTAGTGATTGTTAGTTCTGTTAAGTTTTAGATAGTTATGTTAATGTTTCTGTTCTGGCCATGTTCTGATTTCATTAGTATTGTTTAACAATTTTAGGTTTTAGATTTTGGTAGATTTCTTTTGTTAATTTCTGTTAACTACTATTTTCGGCCATTTTTCTGATTTTTCAGATTTAGTTGAATTGTTCATTCTGTTAGATTTTGTTAGATTTTCGTTGATTCCTGTTAATTTGGTGGTTGTTATGCTTTGTTATAATCTTAGGAATTATTTGAATCAACTTCGATCCTGTTTTGACATTCAAGTTGATTGCTTAATTGATTAGTAGAACTGTTTAGTGATTAGCGATTGGTAATTTGTTCAGTTGGTTATTGATTGACAATTAGGGGAATTGGTTATAGCTGTTAATTAGTGATTAAGTTTGATTAGCGAATTCGACTTTAGACTAGTTTATATTCAAGTTAGGTCGATAGTTGAAATCACTCGATTCGTAGCAACCTAAGGCGTTTACTTGATAGATTCAATTTCGTTTAGTTATCTCGATTAACAAGACTCACCATCTATCAAATTGTTCCCCGAGTCTTGTCAATTGAATAATTGAACAAAAGTGGCTATGTTTGTAAAGCTGCTTAGGGTTGGTTATGAATGTAATGTGAATTTAGTTATTGAATTAATCTGAATTTAAGTTAGTTGAAGGGCCAATTGGCTAATTGAGCAATAGTCACTTAATTGTGGCTATTTGATAAATACAAATCTGAAAATGGTTTAAAATAGGAGTAAAATGCAGAAATTAGGGATGTAATTAGCTTAAAGAAGTAGGGGTGAATTGGGAAAAGGGAGTTGGTATAGTTGTAATAAGTTTAGAAGGAAAAGGGTGCAATAGGAAAGGAAATTGGCATAATTGTGATAAATATAGAGCATTTAGGGTAGTTTGGGCATAACAAAAGGTATTTTGGTAGATAATAAAAGGGAATGAGGGCACAATAGGTAATACCTAGGAAATAGAACATGGTAGAGTATTCTAGAAGGGGTTATAGTGTAGTTTTCACTAGAATGATTGCACTAACTTGTGCAACAAGCTAAAAATTGAAGGGGTTTTAGTGAAATAGTAATTTTCAGATTTTTTCTCTTTTAGGCCTATAAATAGGTAATTTCAGCTTCAATAATAGGGGTTGAATCTGATTTTGAGGCTCTCTTTTAGAATTTTAGCTATAGGAACCCTAGAAAATCCCAAAAATACTTGTTACAAATCTGAAATTAACATTTCAGATTCCTTTTCCTTTAATTTTACCTTCAAAATCATATCAAAAATCCAAAAAACAATAGGAAACCCATCACCAATCAGTGAATAATTGTAATTACAGTGATTTGAGTGTGAAATTGGGTCTTGAAACATTTCAAAATTCTGAAAATCATCTCCTGGGTTTAATGCTTGGTTTCATTGCTGCTGTTGATACTGTTTACTGCTGGAATTTGACTGCCATTGCTGTATTTGCTGTCGATTCCTTCTTCTCCTACTCACAATTTACCATTTTCAGGTACTTACTTCTAAACTCCACCATGTAAGACTACAGCTTGAAATGGAAATGAAATCGAAGCCTATTTTGTCGAGGATCTGTTGTTGCCTTGTTTATTTGCAATTAATTAGTTTTTCTTTTGTAACTTGATTAGCTATTTAGTGTAGTTAAAATGGGGACTGTAATTAATACTATTTCTTCGGAATTGATAGCTGATTTGGTGTTGCAATATCTAGCTATTGAATCTTATCTTTAAATTGTGATTAAGGTTTAGTTTTAATTGTTACATAGGTCTTGGAATTGTTTTCACAGGAATGTAGAGATTAACGCATGATGTGGTAATCAGATTCAACTATTAAAATTTGCTAGTTTAGTAAAATCTGTTAGTTAGTTAATTGTATATTAGTTAAAATCTGTCAGTTAGTATTAATTTAATAATGATTTCAACTGCTTTTGGTAAGAAAACCTGCGAATTCCAGTGGCAAGATTTGATATTTAACATTTTAGTTCATTTGAACAAAGAGTGCAAATGCTTCACTGTAAGCGTGACTACTGTAAGTTCACCTGCCTCATTCGAATTCAAGAAATCAAAATTTCAAAGGATGTTGGCTATAATAATGACACTGTCTTCTTTAGTTATGGGTGTTTGAAGCATTTTTGATTATTTCATAATAATAGTGCTCATTGAGCCTACTCCATCAGGCCGTTTGGTTTTGACCCCTTACATTTAGGTTATGGTATAGTCATGTGGGTTGTATGCAAGCCCAAAGTGAAAGGCACAAGTCCTATTGATCTCGTGGCCCAAAAGTAACAACTACCATGTATTATTTAAGTAATTAAAACTTTTCTTTATTGTTAGAGATAAAAATTATAGAATTGCTTTAGGATTGACCTTTAATAAAATAATGAGACGAGCCTCGCCAAACAAAAAATATACAATTGCGGGGCCCTCAATTAATTGTTATAAAACTTAGACTCGGAAGGACCGTTTAGCGAATTTCACGGTCCCTCCAAAATTTAATCAAGACGATAGACTCTTTAGGAACGACTTTAATAAAAATACTTTCCTAATAACGAGTGCGCACTTGGTGCGACTCAAATCCAAATCTCGGTAAAGTTGAAATACACCAAAAGTCATAGGCGTACTGGTTGCGGTATGACTCGAGGCGTGTTTTCGCGATACCGCAAACTCCTAAAAAATAATATTTAACTTAAAAGCACATTATGTTGTTAAAACTTATAATTGAGTCAAACAAAAGTCAAGAACGACAGTGGAGCGACCGTGCTAAAACCACGGAATCCGGGAGTGCCTAACACCTTCTCCCGGGTTAACAGAGTTCCTTATCCGGACCTCTGCTTCGCATACATTTCAAGAGTCAAAATTCCTCGGATTCGGGATTAACCGGTGACTTGGGACACCATGATCATTCCCAAGTGGCGACTCTGATTAATCTCTAATAAAATCCCGAACCGATTGTCCTTAAATTGGAAAAACTCCTTCCCTTACGTTATTTTATCCGTTTCGGGTAATTGAGCATTGGGGTATACCCTACAAGTGTATTTATACACCTTACGCATGTACGGGGTAGTAAAAAGGGAGGTGTGACAAGGGTCATACAAGAAGCAGAGTTGGACGATGCAGAATGGGTGAAAGGTCGCTACGAGCAGTTAGCCCTTATACATGGGAAAATGATGAATGCAATTTTCCATATTCAGTTGTATCATAACAGAATGTCCAAAGTCTTCAACAAAAGAGTTAAGCCAAGGGAGTTTACACTAGGGCAGTTGGTGCTGAAGAAAATATTCCCACGTCAAGATGAATCCAAAGGAAAATTGTCTCCCAACTGGCAAGGTCCGTACATGGTTCATCGGGTTCTAACTAGGGAAGCCCTTATTCTTGCAGAAATGGATAGAGAAGTCTGGCTAAAGCCAATCAACTCAAATGCAGTGAAATGATATTATGTGTAATCACCAACGATTTCCTTATGATGTAATTTGAACTACGCCTGACCTGATTCCCATTTAAGAGGGGATACATAGGCAGCCCTATGGGTTCGGTCACAATTTAATAAAATCTTCATATCCCCTAATATTGGAACTGGGGCAGAATTTTTAGGAGGACCCTCAAAATTCCGAAGTCAGTCTTCAGCCACTCATCGCCAGGGATGTCACCTTAGTAAATTGGGGTAGAAGTTTGAGGAGGACCCTCAAAATTCTGGAGCAAGAGAGGTTGTAATGTCTTGAAACGCATCACAGTCGTTGGTTCAGCTAAAAGAAAAATATTTTTTCCCTTTTTTTCTACTTATGATATGTTTACTAAATCATGCATAATTATTGTCCGAACTATCGTTGTTTAGCAACGCTACCCCGATGATACACAACACTAGGATTCAAGGAAGAACGAACTAACCTTTCCCCCTCTTACAAAACTCACGATTTTCTTTGGATGTGGGCACCCAAGTCATAAAATTAGGACATATTACGCAATCGCATTGAACCGTCATACATATTCGCATTTGCTATTTGCATGCAATATCCCCAGCAGCTGCAGTATCATAATCAGCTACTAGCTATTGGCTAAGAATTTTTACCTACTATTCACTTTTATCTCATTTGCATAAGTACCTTTATGCCTTTCGAGACTAATCGTTGTCTCCATATTTATTTCCTGCATTGCATAAGGCTACTTTCCTGCCTTCCGAGACTAAACGTTGTCTCCATCTACATTATCTGCATTGCATAATTCTACCATCATGCCTTTCAAGACTAAGCGTTGTCTCCATCTGCATTTCCTGCATTGCACAAGGCTACCTTTCTGCCTTATGACACTAAGCGTTGTCTTTGTCTCCATTATCTGCATTGCATAAGGCTACCTTCCTGCCTTTCAAGACTAAGCGTTGTCCTTGTCTGCATTTCCTGCATTGCATAAGGCTACCTTTCTGCCTTTTGAGACTAATTTTTGTCTCTATCTTCAATATCTGAATTGCATAAGGCTACCTTCCTGCCTTTCGAGACTAAGCATTGTCTCTATCTGTATTTTCTGCATTGTATAAGGCTACCTTTCTGCCTTCCGAGACTAAGTGCTGTCTCCATCCTACATTATCTGCATAAGGCTACCTTTCTGCCTTCCGAGGTTAAAGCTTTACCTCCACTTGCATGGCTGAAATATTGCCACCTTATCTTTCTTGCATGGCTGAAATACCGCCACTTTATCTTCCTTGCATGGCTGAAATACTGCCACTTTATCTTTATTGCATCGCTGGAATATCGCTACTTTTACTTACATCTTGCAATCGACAGAAATATCGCCAGACTTTATTTAAACTCTACATCAGTTGAAATATCACCAAACTTTATTTAAATTCTCTATCAGTTGAAACATCGCCATTTTACTTTTACATCGGTTGGAACATCGCCTGTTTATTTAAATTTATGCCGGCTGAAATATCGCCATTTATGCTTTTGCATCGGCTGAAATACCGCCAAATCTTGTATTTCATGGGCTAAAATATCGCCAAACTGTCTGAATGCGTCATTGTTCGGAGGCATCATCCTTATAGCCCTAGAACACCATGCCATGGCCCGAGGACTCCAATTTATATCCCGCACATCACTATTCAAAGGCATCATGGTTTAGAGGCACCATTATCATAGCCCAAGAACATCATTTCATAGCCTATGAATCCTTTAATTTTGCGCTTCATGGCCCAGGACATCATGGTCCGAGGACGTCATCCTAACCGTCCAAGGACAATATTTATGGTTCAACGGGAACTTGCATCATGTTTAAGTTTATGCACAATATATGCCTATATTGCTCACTTGTAGGTACACCTCTTAGCAACAACCGTCTCATCATGAGCGATGCCGCTCTAGGCCCCGCGGCTGATTAAGTTTCAGCTATCTCTTGCCCCCACAAACATCGTGCCCATCTCTTTCAAATCGCCATCGGCATGCTTCGTCGATGGTTCCTGAACTACATACGACCTAATTAATGTAAAACCAGGTATATGTAGGCAGTTCAGAAACTAGAGCTCGATCAAATTCTTTTCAAATTGCCGATTCCGGTCAAAATTGGCCATTATATCTTTACTCGACAACTCTTTCATCTTTCTCAGGTAAAGAGGGGCAGTTGTTGATGGCAGTTGTTGATACCCAATTTTTTCCTAAGTATTTTTTACCCAAATATTTCCAAAATAGCATATTGGTGCATATATAAGCACACCTAGGAGTTTTGGCATTTTTAATGATTTTTAAAACCAATTTATTAACTATTTTAATACAACAAAATCCAATAATTATTCCCAAATTATCATTTTGGTGAATAATACATTTTATTTTCACATTTACACCTAAATATAATTAAGGTAATTTTTGCATATTTTTCACAAATTTGTTTGGTATTTTAAAGCTAAATTGCATTGCAATTATAGCCTATCTTGTAATTTATGACATTTTATGTTTATAAAATTAATCCCATAATTTTTTAATAAATACTTATATAACACTTATTTACCCAGTATATTTAATTTATTTTTAAAATTTGTGTTACTATTTTTGTAAAATTTTAGAAGGGAAAATTAGCTATTTATGATTTGGCCTCAGTTACATTTTAATTATAGTCAATTTGGCACCCTATCTCAGCCCCAATTTAAAATCCAATTACCCAGCCCATTTAACATTCCAACCCGACCCACTACACGTTCAACCGACCCAACCCATAACCTTTTTAAATCCCGACCGTTGATCATTTAGATCATTGGCCACTGTTATTTCTTACCTTTTTTAATTCACACGACCGCCTTACCCTATCTCATTTTCCCAATCCGCCGCCTTCAAACGCTCTCGTCTTTTGAGCTCTCTCAAACCCTAGCCGCCGCCTCCCATCGAAACCCTAATCCATGGCTCCCCAGACTCATTGGAAGCCTACACTGGCCTTCCAGGGCTTCTATGGGCTCATCTCTAAGGTCCTTTGACCAGATCTGGAAGGGGTCTCGACCAAGTTTTTTCTCGATGGCTGTTCTCCAGTCATCTCCAACCTCTGTCTAGCCAGCCATGGCCATTCGAGTTTGATCTTCGACTATCCTGCTTAGATCGATTGTTTCCAAAGACTTTCTCATCACTTGGGTTTCTTATATATGAAACGCTAGCTTTAAGGTTCCTTCAACTTATTCTTGGATCTGCTCCAGATCTATGTGTGTTTGAACTTTATAAGTATGTTTCTCGAGGTTACCCCAATTTTTTTGCTTTCAAAACTCTTTGTTCCTTTAATTTGGGTTTTTATGTTAAGTTATTTCAAATCTCCCCCTTTTGTTCTTGGTACGTTTCTGTACTTTGCTGGTTTGTTTCTCTTATCTGAGTAAGCATGTTGAAAATCCCTAATTCTGTAATTTTTTGTTTAAGTCTGTTTGTTAAGGTTTCATTCGATTCATACGCTTATCAGCTCTAGGTTTCTTTGATGTTAAAAACCCTAATTTTGGGGATTTACTTGAGTTCCTGAGCCTATATGTTTAGTTTACTGATTAATAATTAAAACCCTAGTTTTAGGGGTTTTCGCTTGGAGCTTTGAAATTGCTTGTTGATTCACCTGTTTGTCATCTCTAAACTCAAGTGACTTGAAAACTCTAGTATCTTTGGGAGGCTATTCGAAGTCATGTGAGTTTGTTTGTGCATGTTGGTATGTTTGAAATTATTCAACTTGATTCCTTGTTTCAACATTTCTTTTCTCTATATTTTCTACTCTTATGATTCTCACTTGACTCTCTGCATGTTTTCTACTCCTTCTGTCTCTATTGCACACTGAAGCTTAACTAGCATGTTTTGAATGTCTGCCCTATGCTATTGTTGTATGATGTTTCTTTCGCCAAGACTTAGCCTCACATGTATGCTATTTGTGCATACATTATATAGTGAGTTCCTCCTATGATTTATTTAACTCGAAATTGATTTCAAAAACTTTTCCTTCCCTGAGATCCTGATTTTTACCAACCTGGCAAATTTAATTGATTCCCTTTCTTTGATTGGCCTCACTGAATCTTTCCAAAAATAATTTCAAATCTTGTACTTAGACTTAGTTTCTTATTGTATGACTTTACTGTTTCTTTTATGACAACATCCATTCTGCTTACAAGACTGATTTTCCTTTCCTTATTTGGATCATGTTAGTATCTGTTTGAATAAGAATCCCCTGATTAAAGGGGAGTCTTATACTAATTGATTATGATTTGTGACCATGCCTATATTTGTGTTAGATTTGTACTTATTACCTTATTTCTCTACACGTTTTCAAAGCTATAAATACTCTTCTTTCTTTTCTTTGAACGTATACAAGCACAGAAAATAATCTGAGTTCAAATACTCTCTTACACTTAATAAGCTCTCTCTCTCTTTCTGCTACTTGTGTTGTTGTGGACTTTTGTTTGCTCTACTATCTTCTGCACTTTTTGCTTCTCTACTGGTATGTCCTAGTTAATTTACATGTCGCAACAACAATATGTTTTCATTCCTTTCTACTTCTACCCAGGTTTTCTGCAATCCAAACGCTATTAGCATGCTATAACATGTTTCCCTTTCCCTTGTAATTCAATATTTAATTTATATGTGCATCTTGTCAGTTTTTTGTTATGTATTTGACACTTTATGAATCCCAAACCCTCATGTCCCCTTTATATGATTTGATTTATGGTTTAGAAATATGGCAATGTCTGAGATCATTGTCCATGGATATGAACTGGATCCTTTGTGCCCTAAGCTTTGTCAATTCCCTATCCCATTCCCTTATTGTGTGTGCTGAGTAACAGACTTGGTCTACCAGTATTTCTGATTATTGTTCAAGCCATGGCTTGACCTCTAGTAGGTCTTTACTCCCTAAATGCTTGATCAACAGGTTTGGTCAGGGGTGTGCTAGTCTATCTTATGGCTGGGCATGACAGCCTGCCTGGGTAGCCCCCTACCCCTTTCTATTGCACTTACACTCAACTCCTAGAATTTATGTTCTGCCCTTCTTTTGTGATCCTTGCCTTGGGACCCTTGAGCCCCCTCTGAACTTGGAAACATAAGGGATGGCCCTTCCATATTTCACAACTCAAATTCTATTAATATCTTGGGTGTATGCACTGCCAGGGGTTCCTGAAATCCCTTGGATCTATGAAACACCATAGTTAAGAGAAGTCTTGGAAATTTGGATCTCGGAAATGGCTCAATTTCATATTATTAGGCCTCAAGTCTGTATTAGGCTGCTCGGGTGTAGCTGAGGATTTCTGATATATTTTTTAATTCCAATTGTTTCATTTTGGGCTATAATAATTTTTACAAACTCTAGGGAACTTAGTATAAAGGGAGGATGGGATTTATTTTATGCACCAAGGGTAGAGATCCTGCCTATAGGTTCAAACTTTTACTTCTGCATATCCACATAGAAATCATGCCTATTGGTTTAAACTTTTATTTCTGCATATCCACCTAGAAATCATGCTTATAGGTTTAAACTTTTGTTTCTGTATATCCACCTGAAATCATGGCTATAGGTTTAAACTTTTATTTCTGCATATCCACCTAGATATCAATGCTCATAGGGTTAACCTTTAATTTTTTTCAAACATGCATATATATTCTACCTATAGACTTGTGAGCACGTGATTTTTACCCTACACATGAGTTATTCCTATAAAATTCAAAATAAATGATTTTCCTTATTTTCTAAATTTTGTGTGAGTTTTGTGTTATTTGTTTTGCATGTTATTTGCGTGTGATAAATTAAAATACAAAAATTTGCATCTTTAGGAAATTAATTCTTTTTCTAACGAATTAAAGAAAAAATAAAAAAAATTAATTAGCTTTTAAATTGAAAATTGTCAAAAAGAGGTAATTAGTTTAATTTTTAATAAGTTTCAAATAATAACAAAATAGCAAAGAATACAGAAAATACAAAACAAAATTAAAATACAACAAAATACAAAAAATACAAGAGAAAACAAGGGCAAAACAAGGAACAAGGATTTGGGCCAATTTGCTCGAAATTGCCTGGCCCAAACGGTCCCCTACCCAGCGGCCCAAACGATCCATGCCCAACCCCAGCCCAAATGTTCCCAGCTTACCCAGTTTCCCCTTTTAAGTGTGATTAAATCTCAGCCGTTAATTCCAATCAATCCAACAGCCAGAAATTGTTCTTACAACTTTAATATACAAAAAAACCAACAACCTTAAACACATTTCACACACGCACATTTTTGTCCTGAAACAGCCGCCTTTCTCACCATCTTCAACCAGTGGCCGCCGCTAGGGTTCCGCCTCCCACGGCGGCGGCCGGCCACTTTTTTGGCCGAAACCAACGCCAAAACGATCCCCTTCCTCTCCTCGTCACAGTACCTCTACCCGTTTCCCTTAAATATCACCGCAACACCGCAAAACTCGCACCCTAGTTCGCGCCGCCACCCCACCACCATGGCGGCGCCGCCTTAAACACCACCCCAAATCAACCCCTACCCTTCTTTGAACACCCTTCTACATTGTGACAAGAAAATCAAGTGTCAAAGGCTGCCGGAATTCAAGAACAATTCAAACAGCCGCCGGAATTCAAGATTCAAAGTCGGACCCAAGAGATAATCAAGAAAAGGCTCGAGTTCATGAAGAAAAGTGAAGAAAAACGGAAAAGAAACAAAAAAAAAAAAAAAGAAAAACAGAAAAAATCGAAAAAAAAAAGATAAGTTTCTTTATCTTTCTGTTTTTTATCTTTATTTTTGTTTGTTTGAATTCTTTACATAAATGAAAAGAAAATAGATTCATATGTTAGTTGTTGATATGATTGTGTGTTGAATTGAATAAATGTTTTCTTTTCTGATTTTAATTCCTGTCAATTTCCTTTGGTTACTTTCTGATTTGTTTTTAGATTATCAGATTAGTGTTTAATTTTGGTTAGTTTGTTTTAGCAAATTCCAGATTTTTTAGATTTTTAGATTTCTCTTAAAGATTTCCGACTCTTGTTTTTGTTAATTTCTGTTTTCGTTTTTGTTCTGATTTTCCCTAAATAATTACTTTCTGATTTATTTTTGTTAATCTTGATTAGTATTGTTATATTTCAGTTAAAATAGTTAGTTTCTGCTAAACTCGCCTATTCCCGTTAGTGTTTTCTTTTGGATAGATAATGGTCTGTTAATATGTCGAATTATTTTAGTGTCGAGGATTAGTCGAATACGTGTTTTGATGATGTTTTGTTAAAATAAGTTGGTTGGAATATGTTAAAGATTCAGAATTCAGAAAAATGATAGTTATTTTGATTATTAGGTTATTGTTTGATTTGTCATAATCTTAGGAATTATTTGAATCTACTTCGATCCTGTTTTGACATTCAAATTGATCAATTGTGATTGTCGAAATTGCTTTGGTAGTTTAATTGTGATTGTGGAATTGATCAACACCTAGGACGTATTGGTTATAGCTGATAGTTAGTGATTTAGTTTGATTAGTGAATTCGCCCTTAGACTAATTAAGATTCAAGTTAGGGCAATAGTTGAAATCACACAATTCTTAGCAACCTAAGGTGTTTTACTTAATAGATTCAAAAGCGATTAGTTATTCGATTAATAAGACTCACCATCTATCAAATTGTTTCCCGAGTCTTGTTAATTGAGTAATAGATCAAAAATGGCTATATTTGTAAGATTGCTTAGGGTTGGCTATAGGAAAAATGTGTTTTCAATTAGTGAATTAATTTGAATCTAAGTTAGTTGAAGGGTCAATTGGCTAGTTAAGCAATAGTCACTTAATTGTGGCTATTTGATAAATACAAGTCTGAAAATGGGTTAAAATAGGAGTAAAATACAGAAATTAGGAATGTAATAAGCCTTAAGAAGTAGGGGTAAAAGGGGAAAATGAAGTTGGTAAACTTGTAATAAGGTTAAAAGTAAAAGGGTGCAATTGGGATAAGAATTGGTATAATTGTGATAAATATAGAGCTTTTAGGGTAATTTGGGCATAACAAAAGGTATTTTAGTAGATAGTAAAAGGAAATGAGGGCACCATGGGAAGTCCAAGGGAAATAGAACATGGTAGACTATTCTAGAAGGGGTTTTAGTGTAGCTTTCAATAAATAATTGCACTAACTTGTGCAACAAGTCAAGAATTGAAGGGTTTTAATGAAATTCATATTTTTTTTCTTTTGGCCTATAAATAGGCATTTTCAGCATTAATAAAGTGGGGGTTCCATATGATTTTTTAAGGTCTCTTTTAGAAATTGGAACCTAATAAACCTAGAAAATCCAAAAAAAAAAATAATACTTGTTAAATTACAGATCTGAAATTAGTATTTTCAGATTTGTTTTTCTTCTATTTTTACCTTCAAATTCATATAAAAATCCAAAAACAATATTAGATTCGTCACAAATCAGTGGGTGATTGTTCTTTGAGTGAGATTTGGTTTCAAAGCAAGTTGAAATTCTGAAAATCTTCCTGGGTTCTTCTCATTGTTGACTTCATTGCTGCTGTTGGTCATTAAATTGCTACTGCAACTGTGACTGTTATGCTATTATTGCTAGAATTTGTTGCTGAATCCTACTCTACTGCTGTATGTTGTTAGATCTAATGGACTTGTTCACCATTTCAGGTACACATTGTATCTCCAAGCTTGGATTATGAAATAGAAGCTGTTTTTCCATTTATTTTACTGAATTTGCATTTTTTACTGGATTGTTATTAGACCTTTATTCCTTAACTGCTAGTAGTGTGTTTGGATTGTAATTGAGATTACATTTTTAGAATTGATTATTTGTTAAGTGTTGTAATAGTTAAACCGTGGGATTAAATCTTCAAAGTTTTGATACGCAGTTAGATCTATAAGTTCATGAAGGCTACTGTCTCTATATATGCTATTCATTCGGTGTTAACTTAGAGATTAGCAACAGTTAAATCATTTGATAAACAATGGATCACTTCATCAATTAGGAATTTTATTGTGTTTTAGAATCAGCAATTTTAGTTAATTTAATCGCTCAAATAGTTAGCAGTTATAGTGTTAGTTTTAATCTGTGATTACGCCAGTGTGGAGGCACACTTAATTATAAAAGCAAAAATCGTTTATTAATGAATTATGTCGTATCTGTCACAATGTAAAAGTCTGGTTATAATTTCTAAAAAAAACCAGTGAAGTTCGTCTCTGTCACGATCTGATCAATTCATATGGCCTGTGTTGCCCCATTATTTGGGCCTGCTTTAGGCCCCGCAATTTAAATAATAAGACATTAGGTGTTAGGATTGAATAATATCAATAGAAATTTAGTCACTTTAGGTGTGACCTTTTAACAAAAGAATGAGATGAGCTTCGCCGCACTAAATACACAATTGCGGGGTCCTCAAATAAAATTGTTATAAAAAGCATAGACTCGGGAAGACCGTTTAGCGAATTTCACGATCTTTCCCAAAGTTAATAAAGACGATAGACTCTTTAGGCACGATTTGTAAATAAAATACTTTCCTAATTATGGATGTGCATTTATGTGACCCAAATCTTATTCTCGGCGAAACTGAAATGCATTAAAGTCACAGGCGTATCGGTTGCAGTGTGACTCGAGATGTGTTTTCGTGACGTCGATTCCTTAAAATTAAAGGCGAAACATTAAAAGCACCTAGTTAAACTACATAAAGAAATCAGATAAAATCAAAAATTGCAGTTGAGCGACCGTGCTAAAACCACGGAATCCGAGAGTGCCTAACACCTTCTCCCGGGTTAATAGAATTCCTTATCCAGGTTTTTAGTTTCGCAGACTGTATTACAGAGTCATAAATTTCCTCGGTTCGGGATCAAACCGGTGACTTGGGACACCATTATTTTCCCAAGTGGCGACTCTGAATAATTAAATAAATTGATCCTGTTCCGACTGTCCTTTAAGTGGAAAATCTCCTTCCCTGATTATTATTGTATCCCTTCTCGGGGTGTAGTATTAAACAGCGGCACATTTACGTATTTACGTTTACGTTATGTGCGTGGTAAAAAGGAGGTGTGACAGCTCTGGCGACTCTGCTGGGGATAAGATAACCCAGAACTTCGGTTCAGGGTTTAAGAATTCGAGCTCAGTTAAATTGCTATTTTTGCTTATATCCGATTTCATTATATGTTTTGATTAATGTGCTACATGTTTACTGCTTTGATATTGCGTGAACTGAATATATAAAACTGTGCCAAAAACCCTTCTCTTCTTATCTCCGGGGATGTGCTTACTGGTTGAGACTCCCCTTTCTGTTAAAGTCACCTTAAATTAAGAAAAACAGAGGCCGGATAAGTTACAAAGCCGATTGACTCCGCGGGTCACCGGTACGTAGCCCCTCCTCGATTCGAGTTGTCCGCTCGGGTACACGGTCTAGCATCTATGAAACCGTAAGATTTTGAACATAGGTCTAGGACGATTATTTGCATCATATTTGACTTAGGGGACTCAACACAGGGGTTGGGTCCGTCTAGGACAGGTGACCCGGTATTGGAAAAGACCGAGCATGTTATGTGTTGTATTTTTATTGTCCTTGATCGTTATGCGGACCGGCGGAAATCCCGAGGATAGAAAAATTGTTGAAAAAGAAAGAAAAAAAAAAGAGAGGAAAATAAGATTTATAGAAAATAGGTATCCAAAAATTTGAAAATCTGAAAAAAAAAAGGTGGAACATTTTTTGTTGAAATAATTGGTCAAATAATCTGACCGAACTACGGCAGGTTTGATTCTCGCCATTAGGTGGGATACGTAGGCAACCCTCATCGGGTCCAACCACCCCTTTAAAAAATCAAAAAAAATGTGTGTTTAATTTTGTCAATAAAACCAAAGTGATGCCATTTTTGCAAATAGCCGAATGTTCTGAATGGACGCCGGAAGGATGTTTTTGCAAAAATAGCCACTTTGAATCTTTATAAATAATTTTTGGGCACAACCTTGAAATATTCCCTCGCGGAAATGTTGAAAGGTCGTAGCCGCAAAATCAAGTTTGGGTTACCACCCTTTTTCAAAAAAATCAAAAATGTTGAATTTTAGTTTTCAATAAATCGAAGTGACGCTGTTTTTGAAAATAGCCAAATGTTCCGAAAGGACGCCGGAAGGCTGTTTTTTGCAAAAATAGCCACTTTGAGTCATTTTTAATAATTTGCAGCCACAACCTTGAAATATTCCTTGTGAAAATGTTGCAAGGCCATAGCTGCAAAATCAAGTCCGGGTTCACACCCCTTTTGCAAAAATAACCAAAAAATATCAAATTTTTGATTTTGTTATAAATAAGTCGGGTGATGCTATTCTTGCTCAAAATATGCCGAATGTCCCTCAAAAAGACACCGGAAGGCCATTTTTGCAAGAATAGCCACTTTGAGTCATTTTAAATAATTTGTGGGCATAGCCTTGAAATGTTCCCTCGCGGAAATGTCGAAAGGCCATATCCGCAAAATCAAGTTTGGAGTCATCATTCAACTCTTCAAAAATATCCACTTTATCAAATAAGTCATTACATGGCTGGAATTTTGCAAAAAGAGCCACTTTGTCCAATAAGCCATTACATGGCCAATTTATGAAAAATAGTCTTGTGTTGGTTTATGGCGATACCGAACGATGCCCCATGAGCCACAGGATAAAAAAAAATTTCAAGTTTATCTTTTTTTTAAAATAAATTTTGCAAAAATAGTCATTTTGTCAAATAAGCCATTATGTGACCAATTTTGTAGAAATAGTCATAATTGACACAAAAATATTCTTATTTTTGTAAAAATCTCCTACACAAGTTTGTAGTTGGAGTCGGCTTCTATAATTTTCCTTCAAAAAAAAATCAAATAATCATCTCTTTAGTTCTTGTATTAATTTGCAAGAACTACGCTCGGTCTGATTCATGCGGGGTCATGATACGTAGGCAATCCACATAGGATTCGACCATGTCCATAACCAGAAAAAAATAATGAAAAACTACAAAAAGAAAAAAAAATAGAAAATAAAAAAAACCACAAAAAGGGAAAAAGAAAAGAAAATAGCAGAAAAAAAAAAGGAAATCAATAAGTGAAATACCTTAACGCTAACCCGGTGGTTTCGTTTTGTTAATCCAGAATGTCGAGGTGGTTGGTTGTGGTAAATTGGAAAGCAAGATTCAAGGAAAATGATAACCGGCATCTAAGCTGTTACGAGTGCTCAAGAGACTCAGGGTTAGAAAATTCAACAAAGGTCTACTGTGGTTGAGGAAAACAGAGCATTGAAACGACAAATGACCAAAATGCGTCAAGCATGGGCCAATGGCCAAGGACAGCCTTCTCATGAGTCACAATCTGCTATACAGCAAGAACAGTACCACTCTCCCGAGTACCACTCGTACTCGTTTGACCTTCCTGCAAACGTTGAGAAGCTTACCCGAAAGAATGTACAGGAAGAAATGGCCCAAAGATTGAAGAGATTAGAACAACGGCTGAAAAACATGCAAGAAATGGCGTGTCAAAAGAGTGTTGCCTTCAGAGATCTTTGTATGTTCCCCAATGTCCACTTGCCGCCTGGTTTCAAGGTTCCCAAATTGGAAAAGTATGATGGACGCGGAAACCCCATAGCCCACCTGAAAAGATATTGCAACCAATTGAGAGGTGTGGGAAGAAAAGAAGAATTGCTTATGGCTTATTTTGGGGAAAGCCTCTCGGGAGTAGCATCTGAATGGTTTTGGGATCAGGACGTATCTGGTTGGCACGTCTGGAATGATTTGGCACGAGCCTTTATCAAACAGTTTCAATACAATATTGACGTCACCCCAAACCGCATTTCCCTTTCTAAACCGAAAAAGAAACCAACTGAAAGTTTCAGGGAATATGCCATCAAATGGAGAGAGCAGGCAGCGAGAGCTAAGCCACCCATGAATGATCACGAGTTGGCCATTGTTTTCCTTCAGGCTCAAGAGCCGGATTACTTTCAAAACATGATATCTGCAGTTGGTCACTCCTTTGAAGAAATAATCAAAATGGGAGAAATGGTGGAAGATGGTCTTAAGACGGGCAAAATTATAAGTCAAGCAGCTCTCAAAAATGCGGCTCAGGATGTCCAAAGTGAATTCAGTGATGTGCATGGGAGTGATGAAGAAATCATGATGATGTCAGGGTCGAGAAGAGGTCCTATGAGAACACCTCAAAGGTATACACAACCTCATCAAGTTTTCCATGACCCTCTTAAGCATTACTACCCGCCTCAGAACCCTCCATACTCTGTTGATCCAGTCCAGTATGTTGCTCAATCCTTAAAACACCCAAGAAAGCGAGCCCGAACATCACAAAATCTTTACCAGCCTTCGCAAATTTTTCAAATACCTTATAACTCACATCCAAGCCAGGGGTATGGAAAGAAACAGAAGTTGAAAGATAATTTTACACCAATAGGTGAGTCCTATGCAAGCTTGTTTGAGAAGCTAAAACGACGTGGCGTGATTGCACACATCCCTCCAAATCGGGTGGACCGACGTGCGAGAAGTTTTGACTCATCCAAAAGGTGTGAATACCACTCCAATGCCCTGGGGCACGATGTTGAAAGTTGTCGGGATTTGAAAAGGGAGATAGAAAGAATGATTCGGGAAGGAATAATTGCGGTCCAAGGCAGTGGCATCCAAAACATTGCACAGAATCCTTTACACTTGCACATAACGGAGCACATTTTGTGGGAATGATGCCCGGTGACGTGGGTGATGAAAATCTTCTTGGGAGGTCAATTGAAGTTGAAGATATTGAAACAGAAAGTGATCTTGGCAACATTAATGCAGAATTCAGTGGCTAGGATGCCATGCTTGTCAATTAGGAAGGCGCTCCGTCTCTTGGAGTTTTGGTGGTATATTTTGGTGTCATCTCTTTTGCCCGGGTTATTTCAGGGTTGTAATCCGGACGTTGTCTTGAGAGTCAAAACCCTTCTATCTTTCCACTTTGCTTTGTTTAGTAATAAATTTGTTTAGTGCTATCTAGGTTTGTAATTCTAGACTAGTCTGTTCGTTTTGTTGTTCGTCTTGTTGTTTCAACCCATCAGTTTAATACAACTCTCTGTTTCCCATCATTCATAGTCATTCCATTTCTGATCACTTTGTATTTCTTCTCATACTGACTTTAGCAACATGACATGCACATAATTCTAAGCCTGATTTTAAAAGTCAATGAAACAATGTTGAAGATGTAATGATACTCGGAAGAAATAAAAACATATTGGAATACTATGAAGCTGGGATCAAGTGAACATTAGGGAAAGCGTAACTTAAAGAAATGCCGTGGAAATGCATCACGCTTCATCGGTTAAAGCCAAAGGCAAGAGTACCCCAAGGTTAAAGGAACCATTCGTGGTATCGGGATTGTTGCCCATTAGCACTGAGAGTCATCGAGGCAAATATGTGAATCAATCAAAGGTGTTTAACTGTGTAGTTTGTACTTGGTAGGTCTCGAAGATTGGAATGACGAAGGCATTTTATTCGGCTATCCAAACATTTTATCCATTGCTACCCCTTTGAGCCATATTATATTTTCTTTCATATCCCTCTTTCGGAATCAACAACACAAATTGAGGATTGAGCAAGAAAGAAAAAAAAAGAAAAAAAAGAAAAAAAAAGAGAGAGAAGGAAAAGAAAAGAAAAGAAAAGAAAAAAAAAAAAGAAAAAGGATGCAAAGAAAAATCGGGAGAAGTCAAGATACAACAATGAATACGGACGTAGTCTGAACTACGTTTGACTTGATCCCGAAAGGGTACGTAGGCAGCCTCACTGAGGTTCAGTCACAATAAAGAAAAAATCCAAAAAAATCCCCCAAGAAGGAAACTGGGGCAGAAGTTATGTTTGTTGAATAAATAAGATTCCGAAAGTTGTAATTTTAACCCACGATGAAATATTTTTGAGCTTTTATATCCTTTTTTCTATATCCCATCCAAAAGCCCGCATTACGGTCCAAAGGAAGACCTTCCGACCAATCTTCAAGAAATGCCGAGTCAAACTAGCAAATGTGAATCACATCTGGGGCAACACTCGAGTCCTAACATAGGGGAATGAAGAATTCAAGATGATGAAAACCACCACGAGACTCCACGATGAGAGAAATCAAAGTGAGAGAGTCTTATCGGTGAAAACCCTCACGGGCACCGTAAGGCGACGGTGAGTCGAGAGAAAGAAAGAGCAAATGAGAGAGGCTTGATGGTGAAAACCCTATGGGCACTGCAAGTCGATTAAGGATCAGATCAAAGAAATGAAGTGTTGAAGACCGGTTTCACGGCAGAACTTGCAACAAGAGTTGAACATCAAATTTGCTATACAGAGAATGCCAAAAATGCATGTCAAGGTCGCTAGCGTCGGTATTCAAAATTCGATAGGTCATTCTTCTGTAGGTTTCTTGGTAGGAGTTATGTTTTCATTTCTTTCTATTCTTCATACCTTGTTTTACCCTCCCTCTCTTGAGTCTTTCGGGTCATAGGAATAATTTCAAAATTTGCCACCAAGCTTTCCAATTGCACAAGATGGGATTTGGTCAACACGACAATTGTCGTAAGTCGGGAAAAGACAAGGCCAGTGCTTTAAGCCAATAGAGCAACATGTGCAATGAAGTGGATAACAATAAAGTTGTTTGGGGTTCATGCGAGATGCAAGGTCGGCAAAGAGCCAATTCGTGAACAAGATAACAAATGGAAGTACGGATTTGAACAGAGAGGGGGTATATATATTCTGACAAAAGAAAGAGCCAGTCAAGAAACACCCCAAGGTTGTCCAATGAAATCATTGAAGAAATTATAGACTTCAAGATCGGAATTGTGGGATCCGTCAAGAGTGGAAGAACATACATGCCTAAAGAGAGGCGGATTTTGAACAAAGAAGAAGTGAAAATGGATAGTCGGTGAACAGGCCAAGTATTCAAGCGGAAAGTTCAAGGCCACAACCAACCACCGCATTTTTAAACTGACAGAGTTTTCTTTGCTTTGAAACAGGAGCAAAAATTGTCAAACTGGGGCAAGAAAAATTTTCTGTCATCGGATAATCATTCGAAGAGCATGAAGGTGAATACAATTATTTTTGAAGATGAACAATGCAAGTTGAAAGGTGAAGGAAATAGCTGTTAGAGAATGATAAGATCTTAGTCTGTTGAAACTTTCTCCTAAGACAAAAGTCTTAGTCTGATGAATTTTTCACCTAAGATGAAGTGGATAAAATCTTAGTCTGTTGAATCTTTCTCCCAAGATAGAAGTCTTGGTCCTGATGAATTTTTCACCTAAGATAAAGAGATAATGCAATGTGAAAACAAAAGGAAGGCAGAAGCCAATGAAAGCAGAAGTTGGAAAAGAAAGAAAGGGCAAAAGCCGAAAAAGAAAGGAAAGATTATTGAAATTGAAAGACTTAAGAAAGTCTGAATTGCCAATGGACCCAGTCTGATGAGTCATAAACTCAGTCCGATGGTTAATCCTCCTGAGATTACATTGAAATGGACATAGTCCAGTAAGATACAATCTTAGTCCGTTGAATCTTTCTCCCAAGATAAAAGTCTTGGTCTGATAAATTTGTCACCTAAGATAAGAGGATAAAATCTTAGTCTGTTGAATCTTTCTCCCAAGATAAAAGTCTTGGTCCGATGAATTTTTCACCTAAGATAAAGAGATAATGCAATGTGAAAACAAAAGGAAGGCGAAGCCAATGAAATTAGAAGTTGGAAAAGGAAATAAAGGCATAATTTGAAAAGAAAAGGAAAGGCATAATTTGAAGGTAAAATCAGAAGTTGGAAAAGAAAGAAAGGCAAAAGCCGAAAAGAAAGGAAGGTATAAATAGACCCAGTCCGAAGAGTTATCTCCCTGGAGTCATAAACTCAGTCCGATGGAAATTCCTCCTGAGATAACACAGAAAATAGACCCAGTCCGAAGAGTTATCTCCTGGAGTCATAAACTCAGTCCGATGGTTAATCCTCCTGAGATTACATTGAAATGGACATAGTCCAGTGAGAATCAAAATCTTAGTCTGTTGAAACTTTCTCCTAAGATTAAATGTCTTAGTCCGATGAATTTTTCACCTAAGATAACCTTCAATCACAAGGTAACACAAAAGTTTTTAATTTCATGCATTTTTAATTTCTGTTAGGCGCCCAGCTTCAAACACGGGAATACATTTCGGCATTGCACGTTTAATTTCTGTTAGGTGCCCACCTTCGAATACGGGAATATTTTTTTGCATCGCATTGCACGTTTAATTTTCTGTTAAGTGCCCACCTTCAAATACGGGAATATTTTTTTGCACCGCATTGCACGTTTAATTTCTGTTAGGTGCCCACCTTCGAATACGGGAATACTTTCTGCATCGCATTGCACGTTTAATTTCTGTTAGGTGCCCACCTTCAAATACGGGAATATTTTTCTGCATCGCATTGCACGTTTAATTTCTGTTAGGTGCCCACCTTCGAATACGGGAATATTTTTCTGCATCGCATTGCACGTTTAATTTCTGTTAGGTGCCCACCTTCGAATACGGGAATATTTTTCTGCATCGCATTGCACGTTTAATTTCTGTTAGGTGCCCACCTTCAAATAAATGAAATTCTGATATTCAATAACATGATGTGTCAGTCACCATACTAGGGCAGAAAAATCTTTCTTCGGTTGTTTATTTTGCCACAAGCAGAGGTCCACCTAGAGAATGGACGAAATATTGAAGAAGTTGAACAAGTCAAGGCAATAACTAGAATGCCGGTGAAAAATTGAACAAGTTCAAGGCAATAACAAGAATGCCATTGGAGAGAAAATACAAGTTGAAGGCAATAACAAGAATGTCGATGCAAGGAATACAAGACACAAGATCAAGAAAATACAAAAACAAGTTGGAAGACATAGATAGGATTTTCTTTTGTAATTCATAGGCCGTAGCTTAGGCTAACTTCTTTTATTTTACCATGCTGTAATAAGGGGTCAGTCAGCAGTGACGGCAGTAACAACAGCGACAGCAGTGAGATCACAGTCCTTGGTAGTCCCAGCTACCAGACCTTCCCGAACTACACTGACCTGATTCCTGTTTAGCCCAGGATACGTAGGCAACCTCTGAAGCAGGGTGCGGTCAAAGCTTTTCAAAATGCTTCACAATGGAATACTCGAACAGGTAAAAATCGTTCAAAGTTGCTCACTTATCTTTGCACGGAAACTCTTCGTGTCCCCGAGCAAAGAGGGGCAGCTGTGAGCACGTGATTTTTACCCTACACATGAGTTATTCCTATAAAATTCAAAATAAATGATTTTCCTTATTTTCTAAATTTTGTGTGAGTTTTTGTGTTATTTGTTTTGCATGTTATTTGCGTGTGATAAATGAAAATACAAAAATTTGCATCTTTAGGAAATTAATTCTTTTTCTAACGAATTAAAGAAAAAATAAAAAAAAAAATTTGTTAGCTTTTAAATTGAAAATTGTCAAAAAGAGGTAATTAGTTTAATTTTTAATAAGTTTCAAATAATAACAAAATAGCAAAGAATACAGAAAATACAAAACAAAATTAAAATACAACAAAATACAAAAAATACAAGAGAAAACAAGGGCAAAACAAGGAACAAGGATTTGGGCCAATTTGCTCGAAATTGCTTGGCCCAAACGGTCCCCTACCCAGCGGCCCAAACGATCCATGCCCAACCCCAGCCCAAACGTTCCCAGCTTACCCAGTTCCCCCTTTTAAGTGTGATTAAATCTCGGCCGTTAATTCCAATAAATCCAACAGCCAGAAATTGTTCTTACAACTTTAATATACAAAAAAACCAACAACCTTAAAGAACACATTTCACACACGCACATTTTTGTCCTGAAACAGCCGCCTTTCTCACCATCTTCAACCAGTGGCCGCCGCTAGGGTTCCGCCTCCCACGGCGGCGGCTGGCCACTTTTCCGGCCGAAACCAACGCCAAAACGATCCCCTTCCTCTCCTCGTCATAGTACCTCTACCCGTTTCCCTCAAATATCACCGCAACGCCGCAAAACTCGCACCCTAGTTCGCACCGCCATCCCACCACCACAGCGGCACCGCCTTAAAAACCACCCCAAATCAACCCCTACCCTTCTTTGAACACCCTTCTACATTGTGACAAGAAAATCAAGTGTCAAAGGCTGCCGGAATTCAAGAACAATTCAAACAGCCGCCGGAATTCAAGATTCAAAGTCGGACCCAAGAGATAATCAAGAAAAGGCTCAAGTTCATGAAGAAAAGTGAAGAAAAACGGAAAAGAAACAAAAAAAAAAGAAAAAGAAAAACAGAAAAAATCGAAAAAAAAAGATAAGTTTCTTTATCTTTCTGTTTTTTATCTTTATTTTTGTTTGTTTGAATTCTTTACATAAATGAAAAGAAAATAGATTCATATGTTAGTTGTTGATATGATTGTGTGTTGAATTGAATAAATGTTTTCTTTTCTGATTTTAATTCCTGTCAATTTCCTTCGGTTACTTTCTGATTTGTTTTTAGATTATTAGATTAGTGTTTAATTTTGGTTAGTTTGTTTTAGCAAATTCCAGAGTTTTTAGATTTTTAGATTTCTCTTAAAGATTTCCGACTCTTGTTTTTGTTAATTTCTGTTTTCGTTTTTGTTCTGATTTTCCCTAAATAATTACTTTCTGATTTATTTTTGTTAATCTTGATTAGTATTGTTAGATTTCAGTTAAAATAGTTAGTTTCTGCTAAACTCGCCTATTCATGTTAGTGTTTTCTTTTGGATAGATAATGGTCTGTTAATAAGTCGAATTATTTTAGTGTCGAGGATTAGTCGAATACGTGTTTTGATGTTGTTTTGTTAAAATAAGTTGGTTGGAATATGTTAAAGATTCAGAATTCAGAAAAATGATAGTTATTTTGATTATTAGGTTATTGTTTGATTTGTCATAATCTTAGGAATTATTTGAATCTACTTCGATCCTGTTTTGACATTCAAATTGATCAATTGTGATTGTCGAAATTTCTTTGGTAGTTTAATTGTGATTGTGGAATTGATCAACACCTAGGACGTATTGGTTATAGCTGATAGTTAGTGATTTAGTTTGATTAGTGAATTCGCCCTTAGACTAATTAAGATTCAAGTTAGGGCAATAGTTGAAATCACACAATTTTTAGCAACCTAAGGTGTTTTACTTAATAGATTCAAAGGCGATTAGTTATTCGATTAATAAGACTCACCATCTATCAAATTGTTTCCCGAGTCTTGTTATTTGAGTAATAGATCAAAAGTTGCTATATTTGTAAGATTGCTTAGGGTTGGCTATAGGAAAAATGTGTTTTCAATTAGTGAATTAATTTGAATCTAAGTTAGTTGAAGGGTCAATTGGCTAGTTAAGCAATAGTCACTTAATTGTGGCTATTTGATAAATACAAGTCTGAAAATGGGTTAAAATAAGAGTAAAATACAGAAATTAGGAATGTAATAAGCCTTAAGAAGTAGGGGTAAAAGGGGAAAAGGAAGTTGGTAAACTTGTAATAAGGTTAAAAGTAAAAGGGTGCAATTGGGATAAGAATTGGTATAATTGTGATAAATATAGAGCTTTTAGGGTAATTTGGGCATAACAAAAGGTATTTTAGTAGATAGTAAAAGGAAATGAGGGCACCATGGGAAGTCCAAGGGAAATAGAACATGATAGACTATTCTAGAAGGGGTTTTAGTGTAGCTTTCAATAAATAATTGCACTAACTTGTGCAACAAGTCAAGAATTGAAGGGTTTTAATGAAATTCAGATTTTTTTTCTTTTGGCCTATAAATAGGCATTTTCAGCATTAATAAAGTGGGGGTTCCATCTGATTTTTTAAGATCTCTTTTAGAAATTGGAACCAAATAAACCTAGAAAATCCAAAAAAAAAAATAATACTTGTTAAATTACAGATCTGAAATTAGTATTTTCAGATTTGTTTTTCTTCTATTTTTACCTTCAAATTCATATAAAAATCCAAAAACAATATTAGATTCGTCACAAATTAGTGGGTGATTGTTCTTTGAGTGAGATTTGGTTTCAAAGCAAGTTGAAATTCTGAAAATCTTCCTAGGTTCTTCTCATTGTTGACTTCATTGCTGCTGTTGGTCATTAAACTGCTACTGCTGCTGTGACTGTTATGCTGTTATTGCTAGAATTTGTTGCTGAATCCTACTCTACTGTTGTATGTTGTTAGATCTAATGGACTTGTTCACCATTTCAGGTACACATTGTATCTCCAAGCTTGGATTATGAAATAGAAGCTGTTTTTCCATTTATTCTACTGAATTTGCATTTTTTACTGGATTGTTATTAGACCTTTATTCCTTAACTGCTAGTAGTGTGTTTGGATTTTAATTGAGATTACATTTTTAGAATTGATTATTTGTTAAGTGTTGTAATAGTTAAACCGTGGGATTAAATCTTCAAAGTTTTGATACGCAGTTAGATCTATAAGTT
Organism: Nicotiana noctiflora; assembly: GCA_032618575.1. NCBI lineage: Eukaryota > Viridiplantae > Streptophyta > Magnoliopsida > Solanales > Solanaceae > Nicotiana > Nicotiana noctiflora. Next base: position 82,878 of record JASVEL010013141.1, read on the forward strand.
CATGAAGGCTACTGTCTCTATATATGCTATTCATTCGGTGTTAACTTAGAGATTAGCAACAGTTAAATCATTTGATAAACAATGGATCACTTCATCAATTAGGAATTTTATTGTGTTTTAGAATCAGCAATTTTAGTTAATTTAATCGCTCAAATAGTTAGCAGTTATAGTGTTAGTTTCAGTCTGTGATTATGCCAGTGTGGAGGCACACTTAATTATAAAAGCAAAAATCGTTTTATTAATGAATTATGTCGTCTCTGTCACAATGTAAAAGTCTGGTTATAATTTCTAAAAAAAACCAGTGAAGTTCGTCTCTGTCACGATCTGATCAATTCATATGGCCTGTGTTGCCCCATTATTTGGGCCTGCTTTAGGCCCCGCAATTTAAATAATAAGACATTAGGTGTTAGGATTGAATAATATCAATAGAAATTTAGTCACTTTAGGTGTGACCTTTTAACAAAAGAATGAGATGAGCTTCGCCGCACTAAATACACAATTGCGGGGTCCTCAAATAAAATTGTTATAAAAAGCATAGACTCGGGAAGACCGTTTAGCAAATTTCACGGTCTTTCCCAAAGTTAATAAAGATGATAGACTCTTTAGGCACGATTTGTAAATAAAATACTTTCCTAATTATGGGTGTGCATTTATGTGACCCAAATCTTATTCTCGGCGAAACTGAAATACATTAAAGTCACAGACGTACCGGTTGCGGTGTGACTCGAGATGTGTTTTCGTGACGTCGTAATTCCTTAAAATTAAAGGTGGAACATTAAAAGCACCTAGTTAAAATACATAAAGAAATCAGATAAAATCAAAAATTGCAGTTGGCGTGCTGAAACCACGGAATCCGGGAGTGCCTAACACCTTCTCCCGGGTTAACAGAATTCCTTATCCAGGTTTCTAGTTTCGCAGACTATATTACAAAGTCATGAATTTCCTCGGTTCGGGATCAAACCGGTGACTTGGGACACCATTATTTTCCAAAGTGGCGACTCCGAATTAAATAAATTTATCCCGTTCCGATTGTCCTTTAATCGGAAAAACTCCTTCCCTGATTATTATTATATCCCTTCTCGGGGTGTAGTATTAAACAGCGGCACATTTACGTATTTACGTTTACGTTATGTGCATGGTAAAAAGGAGGTGTGACAAGACTAACTTCTAATTGTTCCGCAAATTCATATAAAAATATGGTCTAGAAACTGCTCCACTCTGCATCTACAAACGTCACTAGGAAAACCATTTGTAGGTTTGAATAATAAAAGATGCATATACAGAGCATGTTCATAGGACCTTTTGTTAACATCTAAAGGTGTCCAAATAATTAGTCGTATAGAAAGTTTTCCTATAGGAAATCTCGAATCTAAATAGAAGTAACATTAACCGCTAAACTCGCAGTAATATGTTAAAATTGGTAACCTCTATTAATTGGCACCCTTTTTTCTAAAACCAGTATATATCGTGCCTAGTTCTAATCAACACTTAGATCAACCAGATCAGTTATCAAATAATTGCATTCAAGTAAGCCTAATGTAGACTTTTTGCCTAAAAATATACGTTGAACTAGTCCGCTCATCACTTTATTTAAACAAGACCAAAATTAGTACGTGTAAGACATGTTAAAGTGTGTGATTTTTGATGATTTATAGATGCATTACTTGAGCCCTGAATGCTTGTCTGCTTCCCCTTCTATTTGCAATTACTAGTTTTGGTTGACAGCTTAGCATTTTATCCTTTGAAACTTCTAAAAGTCCCAAACCCCTTTCCTTTTAAGATTAGTAGTCTATTTACCTCCAGGATTGATAGGATTGGGATGGGTAATAGCATGCAGTAAGTAACGATACCATTCCGCAATTTAATACCTTAACTGGGTGGGAAGGGTAGACATGGAGATGATGATTACACGATAACACTATGCATACAATTGGGTACCAGTGTTGTGCGAATGATCCATATAATATATAAACCTAGGACCCCCTCCCTCTTTATTTGGGAAGACAGTTGTCTTCCCAAATGCCTTAAACCCAATTTCACCTTAAAAAAAGAGGGTGTCGACAGGGTCAGCCTAGCAAGCCCCCATATCCAGCACCACCACCACTACCTCCTCGGCATCCTCCAGCACGACCCTATTTTAGTGTTATGATAGAGAGTTCCTACCGCCCACCAGCTCTTTAAGGTTCTTCTAGTAGGCATTCATGCTATTAGGGTTAGTCTTCGACGCAACATTCTATGGTACCGAGAGAATGTTATGAGTGTGGAGATTGAATCACATGAATATATTTTATCCCAAGCTTCGGGGCAAGGTAGTGCAGCAGGGTCATCAACCCATGATTATAGTACCATCCGTCCAACCGCCTATAGGCGGATGGCAGGCAGGTAAGGGTCGTCTTAGAGGTGGAGGCCAGGCATGGGGAGGTCAGTCGGCTACTGTTCAGTCAGGCGTAGGCCAGTCAACTGGTGCTCCAGCTAGGTTTTGTGCTTTACCGGCGAGACCAGATGTAGTTGCCTTAGATACTGTGATCACAAGTATTATTTCTATCTGCGGTAGGGATGCTTTGGTATTATTTGATCTAGGGTCTACCTATTCATATGTATTATCTCTATTTGATCATTTCCTGGATATTCCTCGTGATTCCTTGGGTACTCCAGCTTATTTGTCCACTCTTGTGGGCTATGTTGTGGTTGTGGATCAGATCTATCGGTCCTTTATGGTCACATTCTGTTTTTACACAATTAGAGCGAACCTTTTGTTAGTTGATATGGCCGACTTTGAGGCTATCTTTGGCATGGACTGGTTATCCCCATATCACTCCATCCTTGATTGCCATGCCAAGACTATTACTTTAGCAATGCATGCCTTGTCGATATTGGAGTGAGAAGGTTTATGTTTAGCACATCTAGTTCAGTTATCTCTCTTCTGAAGGCATGACATATGGTGAGAAGGTTTGTTTGGCTTATCTAGCGTATGTTCGAGGTATTATCGTAGAGCCTCCAATGATTGATTTAGTGCTAGTAGTCCGTGAATTTACTGATGTGTTTCATTCTGACCTTCCAAGCATGACACCAGGTCTTGACATTGATTTTTGTATTAACTTGGCCCATGGTACCCAGTCTATATCTATCCCACCGTACCGTATGGATGCGAAAAAGTTGAAGGATTTGAAGGAGCAGCTTGAGGAGTTTCTATCAAAGGTGTTCGTTAGGCAAAGTGTGTCGCCTAGGGGTACACCAATGTGATTTGTGAAGAAGAAAGATGGGACTATGCACATGTGCATTGGTTACCGCCAGTTGAAAAAGTTACCATCAAGAACAAGTACCCGTTTCCATGTATTAATGATTTTTTTGACCAGTTGCTAGGGTGCTAGGGTGTTCTCTAAGATCACTTGAGGTCTGGATACTATCAGTTGAAGATTCGGGACTCGAATGTTTTGAAGACTGCTTTCCATACTAGATATCGCTATTATGAGTTTCTAGTGATGTCTTTCGGCTTGACTACTACTACAGTGGCATTTATGGACTTGATGAACAGAGTGTTCAGACCTTATATTGAATTGTTTGTCATCGTTTTCATTTATGACATGTTGATCTACTCATATAGCATGGAGGAGCACGAGCAACATTTGAGAGTAGTGCTCTAGACCATACGTGAACAGATGTTGTATGCTAAATTCTCTGAGTATGAGTTTTGGTTAGATTTTGTGGCATTATTCGGCATCTAGTATCAGAAAAGGCTATTAAGGTGGATCCCAAGAAGATTGAAACGGTTCAGAGTTGGCCTCGTCCTACTTTGGCGACTGATATCAAGAGTTTCTTGGGCTAGTAGGTTATTATCGTCGATTTGTGGAGGGTTTCTCATCCATTGCAACACTTTTAACTAGATTGACCTAGAAGGGTGCTCAGTTATGTTAGATCGATGATTGTGAGGCGAGCTTTCAGAAGCTCAAGAAAACCTTGACTACAATACTAGTTCAAGTGTTGCCTTCTGGTCGGGGATGTATTGTGTATTGCGATGCTTCACGCGTTGGCTTGGGTTACGTATTGATGCATGAGGGGCAAGTTATTTTATATGCGTCATGTTCGCTGAAGCCCCATGAGAAGAATTATCATGTGCATGATTTGGAGTGGCCACGATTGTTCATACTTTTGAGACTTGGAGGCATTATCTTTATGGGGTGCCTTATGAGGTTTACATTGATCACCATAGCTTGTAGTATTTGTTCAAAAAAATGGATCTCAATTTGAGGCAGAGCAAATGGCTTGAGTTACTAAAGGATTATGACATCACTATTTTTTATCATATGGGCAAGGAGAATGTAGCCGCGGATGCCTTGAGAAGGAAGAAAGAGAGTATGGGTAGCTTGAAATTCATCTTAGCAGAGAAAATGCCACAAGCCTTGGACATTCACTCCTTGGCTAACAGACTTGTAAGGTTGGATATTTCAGAGCCTATCTGAGTTCTTGCATGCATCATTGCCAAGTCATTACTATTAGAGCAGATCAATGCTTGGCCGTTTGATGATCTACACTTGGTAGTTCTTAGAGAGACGGTACCACAGGGTTGTGCCAAGGAGGTTTCTATTGGCGATGATGGTGTTTTGTGACTCAAGGGTCGTCTATGTATTGCTAATATCGATGGTTTGAGGGAGATGATTTTACAGGAGGCACACATTTCTCGATATTCCATTCATCCAGGTGCTACGAAGATGTATCATGACTTGAGACACCATTATTGGTGGCAGCAGATAAAGAAAGACATAACTGAATATGTAGCTAGGTACCTAAATTGCCAGCAGGTTAAGTATGAGCACCAGAGCCCAAGTGGCCTATTATAGCAGATAATTGTACCAGAGTGGAAATGGGAGCAAATTACTATGGATGTCGTATTATCGCAGACCTTGCAGAAGTTCGATGTAGTTTGGGTCATTGTCGACAGGATGAATAAGTCAGCATATTTCATTCCGATTGTGACTACGTATACCTTAGAAAGGTTGGCCTAGATTCATATTTAGGAGATAGTTCAGTTGCATGGTGTGCTCTCTTCCATCATATCAGATAGAGTCCCTCAGCTTATTTCATATTTCTGGAGAGCCATACAGTGTGAGTTGGGAATCTGTGTAGTGCTCAACACATCATTTCATCCACAGACTAATGAGCAGTCGGAGCAGACAGTTCATATCTTGGAGGACATGGTTAGAGCATGTGTGATTGATTTTGGAGGGCAGTGGGATCGATTCTTGCCTTTAGCCGAGTTTGCTTAAAATAACAGTTATTAGTCCAGCATCGAGATGGCTCATTTGAGGCCTTATATGGCCGGCGATGTTATTCTCCCATCGGGTGGTTTGAGCCCGACGAGGCTAAGTTATATGGTACTGATTTAGTGAAGGATGCCTTGGAAAAGTTGAACTTGATTCAAGAGCAACATCGAAAATTCCAGACAGAAAATTTATGCGGATTAGAAGGCGCATGACTTACGATTTATGGTAGGTGAGAAGGTTCTTTTGAAGGTCTCCCCAATGAAGGGGATTGTGAGATTTGTAAAGAAGGGCAAGCCAATCCCAAGGTTTATAGACCCATTTGAGGTGTTGAGGCGAGTTGGGGATGTAGCTTAGGAGCTTGCTTTACCTCCCAGCCTATCAGGAGTTCATCTGGTTTTTCATGTTTCTATGCTCCGGAGGTTTCACGCTGACTTTTTAGATGTGTTAGACTTCAGCACTATCTAGTTAGATGAGAGCCCGAGTTATGAGGAGGAGCCAGTGTCCACTATTACTAGACAAGATCTCTAGTTCCGATCCAAGAGGATTTCCCCGACAAAGGTTCAGTGGAGGGGCCAACCAGTTGAGGAGGATACCTGGGAGTCTGAGGAGGGCATGCAGAACAGATATCTACACTTATTCAACATTCTAAGTATGAATTTAAACCCGTTCGAGGTCGAACGTTTGTTTAAGAGGTGGAGAATATAATGACCCGACCAGTCATTTTGCTTATTAGAACCTTATTCCCCTAAATAAGAGTTCTCATATGTGCTTTTATTATTTTATGACTTGCAAGGATGATTAGATTGGGATTTGGAAGGGTTTGGGATGAAATGGGAACACTTGGACACTTAAGGTTGGCTTAAAAGGCCAAGTTTGACTTCAGTCAACATTTTGAGTGTACGACCTCGAAATTGAGATTTGACGGTTCTAGGGGTCTGTAGGAAGATTTTGGACTTGGGCGCATGTTCAGATCGGTTTTGGATGACCCCCAAGCGTTTCAGAGCCTAATAGTGAAGGTTGGTTCTTTGAAGGTTTCAAAAGTTCTTTAAATTTGGTTTGGAGTGGGTTTTGGTAATATCAAGGTCTGAATGAAATTTGAGATTGAGAATAGTCCCGTATGGTGATTTAAGACTTGCACACAAAATTTGGTGTCATTCCAAGTAGTCTAAGTATGATTCGGCATGTTCGGAGCAATTAGGAAAACTTGAAGCGCATATGTTGATTTAATTTGGTTTTAGGGTGCGATTCTTAGTTCTGTTGATGATTTTTGAGTTTTAAGAGCTCAAGCAGGTCGGTATCATGTTTACAGACTTGTGGTGCCTTTGGCAGGGGTTCTGACTGGCTCGGTCTAAGTTTCGGACCCTTCACAGCAATGTGTGAAATACCAAAAAATCCTATTTCTGGTTTCCTTCTTCACGAAGGCGGAGAAAAGCTCGCATTCACGTAGAATTAATTCGGGCTGGGGGGATTGTGTGCTATATGTTCACAATAGCTAGTCCGTGTTCGCGAAGGTCTGGGAATGTTGACCTTTATGTTCACGTTTGGTCGCGTTCGCGATGAAGGATGTAGTCGGGCAGTGAGTTTTAAAAACGGGACTTAGGCATTTTTGGGGTCATTTATTGAACTCTTGAGCGATTTGAGAGCTCTTATGGAGGGTATTTCGACATAGCTTTGTGAGGTAAGTAATTTCTATCTAATGTGAGCTTAATACATATATTATGGGTGTATTTTAACATGGAAATTTGTAAAAATCATGGATTTAGATGAAAAACCTAGGTTTTGACAAAAATGGTATTTTACCACAAAAATGATTATGGAACTTAGTGAATATCATATATTTGTGTTCCTAAGGTTATGGGTAGTAACTTTCTTCAAATATTTCCAGAATCTAGGCACGTGGCCCCGGGGTGAATTCGAGGATCTTGCATTTAGAGTTGGGTAACCACTTTAATAGTGGGATATGAACTTTTGAGCATAAATTGATATATTAATATCATATTTGACTAGTTTGGAGTCGTTTGGCATCAAATTTGGAGGTTTGAGCGCATTCTTGACCCCATAGATGAACTTAATTAACCTTTGAGACGAGGTAAGTCTCTTTCTAACCTTGTAAGAGGGAATTTACCCCATAGGTCAACTTAATTAATATGTGTTACTATTTGTGGGGGCTACATATGCACGAGGTGTTGAGAGTTCGTACGTAGCTACTATTCCTATATATATCCAGATAGTTTTAGGCTTACACCATGCCTTGTGGACACCGTTATCTGATTATATTAGTTAATTGTATCGAATGGAACTAAGCTGAGGATTTCATTATTTCAAAAGCTTTAAGTTGAATTTCTCTATTTTGAAAAGAATCGTGAAAGATTATGATTTATTGATAAATGTATATTTACTTGCGTCGCAAGTATATTCTGCGAGCCGGATGACTCTTTTCACTACTCTCATAGGAATGGGCAGTTCACCTCTGCAGGTTAATAGGTGAATCTATGATCGTGCCGTTCGACCCTCGGTAATGCACAATTTATATTTATGTTGGATTGGGAACGTCCTCGGCGAACTTCCGGTGTGACAATAGAATTGGTAGTCCCTTTTGATAGATGGTATTCTTTCCCTTAAATCGAGAGGTTATTGGTTTGAAATGAATGAAGTGATTTGGTTCTTTAATGTGGTAAAAGGATTGTTGAGTTATTTCTTATTCTGAGTTTTATTGTTACGTCTATATATCATGCTTATCTAGAATTTCATTTATCATATTGTGGTCCTTAGTAAGTGTCGGAGTCGGTACCTCATCACTATTTCATCGAGGTAAGACTAGATACATAATTGGTACATATTATTTATGTACTCATGCTATACTTTTGTACTTAATTGTACAGGATATAAGGCAGGTGCATCTAGTTACCAGTTCATACGCGCATATTTGATCCCCATCTCGAGACTTCATAGTGAGCTGCCTTCCGGGCCAATCTGCTGCAGCATGAATCTTCCTTATGTTATATTTTTTTGTCTATTTCCTTTCGGATAGTAGATTGGTTTTTTTTGTATATTCTACTAGAATGATTTCGTAGTTTTTTGTGACACTAGGTCTGCGCACACATAGTAGTAAACTCATGATTTTGGATTTGTTTTTATAATTATGATCTGCACTCATTTGCTTCCGTTTAGTTATTTTACATCTGTAAATTTATTGATATTTTCAACAAATGAGGAAATGTCATTCACTTAGTAATTTATTTAAAATGGGAAACCACTAGTTTGATCAGTGTTGGCTTTCCTAACAATGGTGTTAGGCACCATCACGTCCTATAATGGAATTGGATTGTGACAATATGGTATTAGAGTACTAGGTTCACGTAGGTCTCACAAGTTATGGGCAAACCTAGTAGAGTCTTGTGGATCGGTGCACAGACGTCTGTACTTATCTTCGAGAGGCTATTGTGTGTTCGGAAACTACTCTTTATTCATCTCCTATGAAGCACTTGATGGTATACTAAGTTCCTTTCTCTCATTCTCTCATAGATCGTAAGGACGCGTAAGACGGGCGTTCCAGATCCGGGAGGAGCTGCTTCCCCATTGCTAGAAACAGAGGTAGAGGCCAAGGGATGGCAGTGGTCGGAGGGCATCCCAAAGCTACCCTAGTAGCAGAACCAGCAGATCTAGTGGAGGATCCTATCACCGAAAAACAGGGCGAGGTGCCTGCGGCAGAGCCATCCCCGATTGATTTCATGTCTGCACCAGATTTTCAGGAGGTCATGAAAGGGGCCCAAAGTATTTGTGTGGTTATATAAGATTTTCCTTAATGATAGAATTATAAGTTTAAGCTAAATTGTTACCAAATTTAGAAAGGTATCATTCTTTTTAGAACGGACCAAAAACGAATAAAGTTCACATAAATTGGAACAGAGGGAGTAGATATTTCAAACAATTAGATGTAATATGTTTGGGCCGAAGGGCCATTTCGGGTCAATGAGAGAAAATATGGGCTATTAAATTTTGAGGGATTATAGAGGATCATCTTCTCGTAATGAACCCGGGGATAACTTTTTTCCCCAACAAAAGACCTCTTAGGGAATGTCATATACTACTCCCTTAGGCTACTTGCACATATCAAGAATCAAATAATTATGGACAGTCTTCTCAACTAGCTAGTTTTGTCATTTAAAAAAAATTGAAGTACAACTATGGAAATTCTACTTCTTGAGAATAGTCTTGGATTCTCACCGTTGCTCCTTTTTTTTCACAAGAATAATTTTAATACACTTGCTGGGCATAAAAACATTTTGGTAATTTGAAGTTGTGGACATATCTTAGAGTAGATATCAGTATTTTATAAGGCGTGGGGATAAGACGAGGCGTTTTACATAAACTTCAAATCCTATGTGTCCATCTGCGAGTAATTGTATGCAAAATTCAATGCCAGTATGTAGTTCTTCATGATCTAGTTAAATGCTTGACTTGCCTAAATATAGGAAGCACTGATACAAGACCTTCACAAGACAACATGGAGCATAATTACAAGTTAAACTAATTCACCCACAAAATAATGTAAAAAGACGTGAAAAACATTCATAACATCTAAAAACAACAATGTTATAATTCGAAAAGTGTGATGAGCTCATCACACAACTTATTAGTATTAGAAACATAGACGCCATTGATCTTAACACATGAGCAACATATATTTTAAAGTTTGTGCATAAGGAGAGGAGCACCATACTGTGGATGAATCGTCACAATTGCAAATGGAGCATGTGTATAAGATGGGGATAGTTCAAAGGAGAATTTTTGTAGTATCATAGCTACTGCCATTTTTGCTTCCATCATTGCGAAGTTTTGTCCAATACAAACACGAGGTCCCCAGCTAAATGGTATAAATGAAACTTGTCCATTTGTTGCCTTAGACACTCCTTCACTGAATCTTTCTGGTTTGAATTCCTTTGCATCTTCACCCCATATTTCCTTATCATAATGTACTAAGATTGCTGGTATAACTAGTAGCATTCCAGCTGGTAGATGTAGCTCACCTAATTTGACTTCTTCTTTGTTCCTTCTACCAAATACTGGTAATGGGGGGAATAGTCGTAATGTCTCGTACAAGATCATTGTCACCTTTGGAAAAAAATATATTGCATAAGTTGGAAATCATAAGTTGGCAATAGAATTAGTTCACTTCTTATTGCCTTTCAATGCTCTATAGATATAGCCATTGCGGAGCCAAGAATTTTACTTAGGGGTGTCAATATTTTAAAATTAAACACAAGAAGAAATAAGGAAATCAACATATAGTATGTATAGATGAAATTAAAAATTTGACCTAGCTAAACAATGTAACTTTCTGGCGAAGGGGTGTAGCATAAGGTGGCTCAACCACTGCATATAGCGAGGTCCTTCCAAAATTACTTGAGAAAAGTACTTACAATTTTCAAGCGGCTTAGTCCTTCCAAATCTGGTTTTTCATTTCCGAAGACCTGCAACACCTCCTCTCGGGCACGTACTTGCCACTCTGGATGTAAGCACAGCAAAATCATAGTCCAAACAAGCAACACTGAAGTTGTCTCTTGGCCAGCAAAATAAAATAACTTGCACTCTTCAATCACTTCTGATGTTGTTATTCCAAAGTCTTTTCTTCCATGAAGTTCAATTTCTTTCATATTGGATTCAAGTAATATGCCTAATAAGTCATCTTTACTGCTCTCCCCTTCTTCCATTGCCTTCAATCTTTTGTCTATAATACGCCTAATTGTTGTTTGGACTTGCTTTTCAATTTCCAGCATTCTTTTGTACCTTTTAGTAGGCAAGAACCTATACAAACATTTTCAAGCAAACAAGAATAGTCTCTTAGTAGAAAGACAGAGTAGGACAGTTGCTTTTGTATTTGCTAGGGGGCAAATCATTTATATTTGGTAAGAATTAAAGGTTTTGCAAGAAAAATAAAATGATTGTACCTTGATCCTGGTATATAAATTGAACGTCCTATGTCCATTACATACTCAGCTTGTTCTTTCTGAAGTTCAAATACTATTCTTCCCTCTTCATAGCTACTCCCAAATGCAGTGCGAGAAATGACTTCACTGGTCATTATTTGAAGGTCTGGCCATACATCGAGCTCGAATGATGTTTCTTTTGGAACAACCTCCTCCCATCTACTTATCATTTCACTACAACTCAGATAAAATGATGGCAGCATATGCTGTACAAAACAAATTAATGGAAAAACCGGTGCTGGTTATAAATGAACAACTTCTTAAAAAATAAAACCAGTGCATGTTATAAATGGACAACGACTTAAAGTTCAAAACATCTCTGTATATGGTGGAAATTGGGCTTCCCGATTTCGTACTTCGATGAAAAAAGTGAAACCACGTCGGAAGACCAGGACATCGAGTTCGGGGTCGAAGTTCCTTTCCAAGGTCAAGGTCGATATCACTTACCGAGGTCAGAAGAAGGCATATTTCGAGATGATGCCGGTATAGTTGATCCCCGCAATGGACCGAAAATCACGGCGTGAATTTCGGAATGGAATGATCCTTGGCAGTTAATTAGTTGTCAAATGTGATTTTCTACTATAATTAGAAATGTACCTTATTTAGGACTCTCCTACTATATAAAGGGGGATTCATTCATTTGTGACGATCATGATTCACTGCTAAGAAAATATACATCATTACTTTCTTGCTAATTTACTTACTCTCTTTTAGAGTTGCTTTGTCATTTGCTATTCCTATTATCACAACTCGAGCTTGCCATAAGTCTAGGTCGAGATTTGGCTTGCATGCCGGTTTGATCTATTTTATTCTCTAATTTATCTATTTAATTCCTCTTATCAATTGGTATTGGATTAATCACATATCCTTAAAACCACAATATAAGTTTAATTGCTACTCAAATTTTAAGGTAAACACGTTGGCGCCCACCGTGGGGCTAAGTATAAAGTAATTGTTCGGTGCTGATTCTGATAACACACGTTATTTCACGCTTGTTCTTGTCAAGTATTTTTTTTTCTCGGGTTAAAACATGTCAAACTCACAAAATGCACCCATACATGGTGATGAAGGTCTCTGATTTCACGGGGAAAACAACAATGTAATTGCTCTAGAAGCCAGGGTGCCACTAGCTAATCTCGAGAAAGCACTGGTAGTCGATCCCGTCAATATCAATTCGCACATTGCTCTAAATGCGAACCTGGGCGCAGACCCTGAAGGAAGTGTACGCAGGGAAGGCGGATCTGGTGGTCAAGGTACACAGGGTAGAGAAGATGAAGGATTTAGTCTCCAGGTGATATTCGAGATGCTACAGACCCAGCGGGCCGCTATTTCTCAATTGCAAAATCAACATAGGACTCCGAGTGGGGTCGATCCAAAAATCACTCGTCGTACCGAGCCAGTGCCCGAAAGGTCAAATGGTAATGAATCAGGGACAAATCATGCAGTAATGAAAATGCTTGAGGAGCTCACTAAAAGAATTGAGTCGGGAGAGAAGAAAATCAAAGATAATGATAAAAAAGTGGAAACATACAACTCCCAAGTTGATTAGATACCAGGGGCACCCTCGATACTAAAGGGTTTGGGCGGCTCCGAAGCCCATTCCTAAGAAGTCCTGTATGTCGGACATACCTAAGTAAAATGGGACCACCGATCCAAGTGAACACATCACTTTGTACATATGCGTAATAAAGGGGAATGATTTAGAAGATGATGAGATTGAGTCTGTTTTGTTGAAAAAATTAGGGAAACTTTATTAAAGGGAGCAATGACTTGGTATCACTACCTGCCGCCAAATTCTATCGACTCATTTGCCATGTTAGCACATGCTTTCGTAAAGGCATAGGCTGGGGCCATAAAGGTCGCAACAAGAAAATCAGACCTTATCAAGAAAAGACAATGGGACAACAAAATGTTGAGGGAGTTCATATCCCGATTTCAAATGGAACACATGGAGTTGCCACTGGTCACAGATGATTGGGTCGTTCAAGCTTTCACCTAGGGGTTGAACGAGCGGAGTTCTATAGCTTCACGTTAGTTGAAAAAAATTTGGTTGAGTATCCAGCTGTAACTTGGGAAGATGTGCACAATCGATATCAATTAAAGATCAGGGTCGAGGACGACCAGTTAGGATCCCCTTCCAGTTCAGTTCATCCAAACAGGTCGGCAGCTAAAACCCCGAGGGACGTCGATAGGGCAACAAGGTTGAATAGAGATCGATATCAACCATATACTGCTGTTCAAACGAATAATGGTTCATGACGCAATTATGCCGGAATGAGTGAAAAAGCGACAGAGGACATAATTCTCGGGGACTTATGAGAAAAAGTGGTTTTGATAAGCGTGTCGATCCTACAGAGGCACCGCGGTTATCGGAATATAAGTTTCGCATCGATGCATCAGGCACTGTGTCGGCAATCAGAAGGATTAAAGATACTAGGTGGCCCGGACCCATTTAGACTTATCCTTCCCAAAGAAACCCAAATTTGATGTACAAGTATCATGGCACGCATGGTCACAAGATCAAGGATTGCAGGCAACTAAGGGAGGAGGTAGCCCGTCTATTCAATGAGCGCCACCTTTGATTCCAAATGATCAAGCTAAGAATCATTTTAGAGAAAGGGACGCCAATGGGAAAAATGAACAAGAGGAACCCCAACATGTCATTCATATGATTGTCGGTGGGGTCGACATTCCACAGGGACCCATATTCTAACGAACTAATGTATTAATCACCAGGGAGAAGCAAAACCGAGATTATGTGCCCGAAGACTCCTTATCACTCAAATGATGAAGAAGAAGAAGGCATTTCTAAGCCACACAATGGCGCTCCGGTAATTTCAAACTTATTAAATAAAGTTCAAGTTAAGCGTGCACGTTTTAGTAGATCCTGGTAGCTCAGCGAATATCATCTGATCGATGGTCGTAGAGCTGCTCAGCTTACAAGATCAAATCATGCCTGCAGCTCGGGTCTTAAATGGCTTCTATATAGCCAATGAAACAACTAAAAGGGATATTATTTTGCCGGTGAACGTGACTGGAACCATTCAAGATACCAACTTCCATGTGATCGAGGGCGACATAAGTTACAATGCCTTACTCGAAATTTCTTACTCGAAAGGCCTTCCTCGGCCATTACCGGCCCAGCCGATGTTGAAGCTTTGACGCTCCCCCTCTTTCAAGGTAACAGCTTGTAACCACCATCTACCACCTCCTCTTCTACATCTCGTAGCCTTTGGGATACATCAACAGGTAGAGCGGCAGAGACATCCTTCGTCTTATGAGCCTTACTCTTCTTAGGCTTCGGGGTATCGGAATGCGAGGCCCTTTTCCTTTTCGTGTCCTTGGCCAATTCGGGAGCCACCTCTGCCCCAGGCGGGTTCCGACCTCATTCTAGTGACATCCCCGAGGCCTGCACAAAGCGAAGTCGAGTATAAGTTAAAGGTAACATTACAAGAAAAGAGCACCAAAAGCTCAATATGTAAACTTTCCATGATTCTTAGCCTTCCATCTGCCCCTTGCCAAGTTATGGCAGTAGCGCTCGGGAGTAAGTCGCAGCCAGCTTCCGAGTCTAGTCTTCGAGGTCGAGAAGTGCGTGAGGCATCCAAGAAACTGCTGCGAAATATATGAAGGCATTATATAAAGCAAACTATGGAGTACAAAGATTAATAGATAAAAAACATTACTTACGTTCGGGGTTCCACTTCTCGGGGAACGACGATTTCTCCTCGAGGATGAGGTCGTAGGTCCTTACCCGCACGAATCGACTGATCTAACCTCGGTCCTTGTCTTCATCGATGCTTGTAAAAAAGGTTTTCGTTGATCTGCATTAGAGCTTGATTGATCCTCGGAAACGTTGAGGATGTTATAATCGTATGAGGTGGCTGAGAGTGAATTCCAATCCCTTGGCCTTGCTAGAGAAGAAGCGTAACGATGTGCCAGAATGAGGGATGCACCTGGACGAGGGTAACCTGGTAAATCTTGCAAAAGTCGAGGAAAACTGGGTCAGGACCCAACGTGAAGGGCTAATTGTAAACACTTAGAAACCCCTCCACGTGAGTGGTAATACTTTGTTTGGGAGCAGGGATTTGTACCACGACCTCAGCCCCCAGTTGCAGTCCTTCTTCACTGCCTCGAGCTGTTCGCCGTTATCGAGCAAATTACCTCGATACGTGTTCACATCGGACGAGGATTGACAGAGGGTTCTCGACTTTGAAGTTGTTTTTTAGAAAGTATCGGGAAGAAGAAGAAGGAGAAGCTTTATCCTTTTATGGGATGGTTTAGGAAGTTTTGCCATTGATTCAGATGAGATAAAGCGGAAAGAGTTAAAATTGGTGTTTTGATACTAACGTAATTGACTCAACGGATGGTGAAAGAGAAGAGATAGAGAGGGAAAGACTTAGAAAACTTGGATAAGATGGACGTAAAGTTTTGATTCAAATAAAGAGCCGATATTTATAGGCTCACGGCGACGGTTCGGTGATGCTAGTGGCGGACCGTCACTGGTAAGCAATAATGCTTTGGGGAACTATACCAACTGGATGTTTCGATTACCTCGATCGCTTATGTCATGAGGATGACGTCATTAGCGGGGTCTCCAGAAAATCGAGACTCAAGTCGTTTACTCTCGTTTTACTCTAAGAAACGAGGGGACAATCTGTATACGATGGAAATCGAGGCTACCCGATTTCGTCCTTCGGTGGGAAAAGTGATACCTTGTCAGAAGATCAGGACATCAATCTCGGGGTCGAAGTTTCTTTCCAAGGTCGAGGTCGATATCACATACCGAGGTCAGAAGAAGGCATATTTCGAGATGATGCCATTATAGTTCAGTAAGGGAAAGAGAGATACCCGCAGTTGACCAATGATCACGACGTGAATTTCAGAATAGATTGATCCCGGGCAGTTAATTAGTTGTCAAATATGATTACCTACTATAATTAAAAGTATACCTTATTTAGGACTCCCCTATTATATAAAGAGGGATCATGTTCATTTGTAACGATCATAATTCATTGCTAATAAAATATACATCATTATTTTTTTGCTAATTCACTTACTATTCATCAGAGTTGCTTTGTCATTTCCTATTCATATTATCACACCTCGAGATTGCTGTAGGTCGAGGTCAAGATTTGGCTTGCATACCGGTTTGATCTATTTTATTCTTTATTTTATCTATTTAATTTCTTGTTTATCTTGGTATTGAATTAAATCACATAATCTTAAAACCACAATAAAATTTAATTGTTAATCAAATTTTGGGGTAAACAATCTCAATATGCAATCTTTAAGTCAATGACATGAGAAACTACCATGTTCACTAAATTTGATAATAAGAAAGAGGTATAACAATAACCTTTAGCTTCTCGACATGGAAGGCAGGATTGATGATTTTTCTGTGTTTAGCCCATTTGTCTTCCTCAAGGCTGACAAGACCTTGAGCTAATAACTTGGCGTATGGATTGGGATGAGTTTGCTTTTGATACATATAATTCTTTGTGAAAATCTCTTTTAAATGCTCAGGATTCGTGATCAACACTATTGGATACGGTCCAAACCAGACGAAAGAGTTTTTACCTACAATAATCAGTTTTTGGTTAGAAAAGAATGGAGTATTATTACTTTTTAGCTTGCGCCAAAACTTATTTACGTCCGGTAGCTGATAAAATATAAAAAATTTATCGTGTTGCTTGTTTATAATATATATATATATATATATATATATATATATATATATATATATATATATATATATATATATATATATATATATATATATATATACACGCACACACACAATACACAAATTTTATGAATTTTTTCTATTATTATATTTACAACGACTATACAGTATCATTTTTCGAAAAGAATCCGGTTTCTCTACCGAGTGTGATTTCAAGGAGAAACCTAATAGGGCGAAGACTAATTAGGATGGAAAGTAGTGAAATGTTTAAGGATGGGAATAAGTAAACTAAGTAGTGAAATTGAAAATAGTTGAATGATCATAAGTAAAATTAACCCAATTTTATGGTGAAACTTAAGTCAAGAATGATCGTAGTTGAAAATCAAAGAAGAGATAACTAATAGGGCGAAGACTAATTTGGCCAGTGATGGCGCTGGCCACTAACTATGACGCTGGCCACAAACTATGAATTTATATATGTCTAATTTTTTAAGCAATGGCTTCAGTCAACCAATCCCTCTCCATAACCACTCTACCATTGACTTTGTTTAATTGTCTTTTCTTTTCTCGTTCGAGGGTCGCTCTCTTTTCATAACTCTCGCTTTTAACTAATAAAAAATACTGTAGAACTATTGACAATAGAATATTTTACAACCCTATATGTCTTTCAAGAAGCATTAAGCCATTTATACTTTACTCTTCCTTTAATTGTCATGTCAAGTTGAAACTCGAAATGAAAATAGACTTTAATTGACATAAAGTTCAAATTCTCTTTACCGTTTTCATTGCAAATAATATTCGTACCTTCTTCCTATGTAAATTTTACCGTTTAACTACTGAAACAATACTTAGCAAACAAACAGTAATGTCAGATCATCATGCATACAACGGTAATTTTATATGGCACTAAACACTAGGACTTAAAAACATGACCATAAAGAACAAAAATATGTATATATAATATATACTACTCTTTTCTTTCAAGTTTAACTTGTGGTCAGAATTTAGAGTTTATGAATTTGGGATTCTAATCGTTTTTAAGTTATTGAGTTTTAAATTAATATTTTCTCCGGTCCAAAATAAGTGATTTTTTGGTCTTTTTCTTGTGGTCCAAAATACGTAATTTTTTCAGATTTCAAGAATAAATAATTTTTTTTCTAGATTGTGCTTTGAGTAAATAGTGTTGGAATATGTGTTAGGAGTGTTTATGTGAGATAGTAAAGGTTAATAGAGTCAATTACATTGATAAGTAATGTTAAAAGGTGAATTTCTTAATATGTGTGAAAACATACAAAAAATCACTTAATTTGGACCGGAGGAAGTAATTATTAAGTATTCAATGAATTTGTAATAAGACAAAACAAGGTTTGAATCAAAGTTATTGAATATGCTGAACCTATTCTGACACTCTAGCTCTGCCCTGCCCTTCATTATATTTTTAAAAAAATTAATTCTTTCTAAATTTAAAATAATTTAATTTAACTTTACGTTTTATTTTTAACAATAGAATTTTATAGCTACATAAATATTACGATATGTTCACGTTTCAAGAGTTTTATAATTATAAAAATGTTAGTATATGACAATATTTAAGATTCTTCAATGTTTTTCCTTTGACGAACTCCATATCCAATCAAATAAGATTATAATTCAATGAAATGAATTGGAGGGAGTAATAATTCTTAAGTTACCTATTGGGAAAGAAAAGGAAACGTACCATTTTTGTTGATGGAGTTAAGGAAAAAAGGGATGAGCCTTTGAGCAATATCATCAGAGAAATTGATGGGCTTAGACTTGGCTTCTATTATGCTTTTCGTTAGTTCTTTTAGATCTCCATAGAGTAGCTTGTATGGATTTCCCTTGAGACCCCTCTCTCTCAAGCAATTCTCCATTTTCTTTGGCCTAAACCATGCCCAGTTCAACACTTTCCATGTATATATCAAAATAATTGCAACAATTACTACTGCTATTATGTTGTAAAGCATCATCTCCATGAAAGGATTTACCTCAGCTGCTTCATCTTAATATACTCTTAAATAGGGAGAAGGTAACTAGACTTGTTAATTTCTTGCTCTAATATGGACAAGATATATAAGACCACTTATTCTCTCTAAAATATCGACGACAAAAATTATTGTCCAATACTAAATAAAGACGGTTGTCCAATTGATGTGGAGCCTGGACCCACTCCATTGACATGAAGTTTAGAAGAGGATGGATGTCAAAAAAAAGTTTACTACTACCTCCTATTCAAAATAAGTGATTTTTTAATTTCTTTTTTTTGTTCAAAATTAATGATTCAAATTTTAAGAATAAATTAATTATTTCTTACATTACGTTTGGAGTAAAAATAATGTTGGAGCATGTGTTAGAAGTATTTATAATTAATTTTATTGCTAATTAATGTAAGAAAATAAACTTTTTAATCTGTGTGAGAACAACTAAAAAATTGTTTATTTTGAACCAGAGATTAGTATTGTGTATTAAAATCTTATCCTTTTATGTGTTTTCTACTTTTTTAGTATACTTCATTGTTAATGATTATAATTATTTACTCCCTCTAGTTCATAACAAGTGGCCAATTTATTTTTTTATTTTGGTCCAAAATAAGTGTCTGATTTTGTAATCAAGATAGGATTCAATTAATTTTTTACAAAATAACCTTTATGTACATATTCCTAAAAAGTTTTCTTAGTCCTCACATTAAATTTTTGAGTATGGACAATTTAGTCATAGTAGGTATTTTTGTATAGAATTTAATATTTTTTTAATTGACATACTAAAAATAAATTAGATATTTATTGTAAATTAGAGAAAAGTAATAAAAAAGATAGCTCAATGCACTAAATATTTTACATTCACGAAAGATTTGGGAAGGCCGTATCTCAAGTATATGATTCAGACAATCTATTCCTTGTTGATGGCTTTCACGATTTCTTCTCGCTCATTTTAATTATTTAATATTTATTTAAACGAAGTTAATATAATGTAATGAAAATTTTAGTGAGAATAATTGGTAGTTGGGAGAAAAAGCGGACAAAAGACTCGTTAAGCGTGCAGTCTCTGGCATAACTTCAAGTCGGTCTACGAAATATTCCTTATCAAGGAACTTTGTATCATCTAATTTCTCCATTAACACTCCTAAAAAGTAAAAAATAAAATAAAAATTTTGAGAAGGACAAATTTTATAACTAAACAAAAAAATGGATTATTAATTTTATTTAGTACAAATTATCAAAAATTCTATTAGCTCCAAGTGATTTTTTAAACATATTAGCAAAGAAATTCGTATTTCTTTTGTAATTTATTATGTTTTAATATTTTGAAAGTATATTTTATCACTAGAAGATACTCTTTTTTTTTATTTTATGAATCTAATTAATTCTCTTGCATTTGGAATAGCGAACGCGTAAGATGATGATTTAAAATTTGAAAAGAAAAGGTGGCTATCTGGATTTAAAAAATTTCACGTTCTCTCAAGGCTCTCGTTTTCCTTTGAAATGGACGACAAATAGCTAAAGAAAGTGACAGCAAAAATCAGATTCTACTTCCTTAGCTTATTTATTGTTCTCTGTTTATATTTACTTTAATGACTGGGCTACTCAAACACATATGTGATCTGAAATCAAAGTTAAATGTGAGGGCTAATTTTCTTTTTTTTGAAAACGTTTATAATATATTATTATAATTTTTTGTAATTATTTTCTTCTAATAATTCTTTTTCAATTGATACTTTAGCCGGCCAACACAATTAAGACATTATTGGTCTTAGGTAATATAAGCATTTGGAAAAGAATCAAATCTTTATTTTATTGAGTATATCGATTAAAGTATATATATTACTTATGTTAACAGTTTTAGTTCAGAAAATTGTCAACTTAAATTCACACGTTACGAGAACTATTCACACTATCTATATATAAGTAAGTCAAAAGATTACTTTATTTACGTATCAAAAGAATTTCTTTCTTTCTGTATGAAAAGTCTACTTTTGCATTAAAGAAAATAAATATTACTATTTTAAAGTACATATAAACCTGTTATTTCTAAAAACTGGGGTTCCCAAATTTTTAGGGCCTAATAGCTTGTTTGAATGGTTGCTACCTAATGCATTGTATCATATTGTTATTTTAAATATAATATTTATTATTTTTCTTTTTGAGTCGGTCCGTTGGTTATGCAAAGCTCTTTTTAACCCTCTGTGACTCTAGTCGTATTAAAAATTCACCTGCAATGCTACAAAAATGGCAGTTTTAAGTAAACTAGTATAACAACCGGCGCGATGCGCAGAAATTTGACAGAATACAACAACAACAACAATATAGTAATCAAATAAATTGGTTGATCCTTTTTATTTCTATTATTGAATTAGCAAGTACTTAATATTATTAATATTTTTTTTGAGTGTTATTTATTTATATTTTATTTTTAATTAATTCAAAATATAAATATCATAACATTATCTCTATCCCCCTCTTTTCGTACATTCCTTTTCTATTATAATACTTATTTGATTAGTTTTCAAATTTTGTAGTTTATTAAAATTTTAAATAAAGTAATATGTTTTAATTATAGCTAATTTATTTTATTTTAAAATATTTATAAAAACTCCAACTTGAAACTATTCCCCAATTTGAGTGAGTTTTTTATTTTCCTTTATTCATTATAGCTAATTATAAAAGTGTCTCTCTATATATATAGAGAGACTACTATATTAGAAAGAAATCACTCCTCAATTTAAATTGGCAATTTTTATTTCTTTATTTTCATTTTTTTATTTTGAAATAATTTTAAAACTCCAAATTGAAACCATACCCCATTTAAATTGGTAATTTGTTTATTTCTTTATTTTATTTTTTTATTTTAAAATAATTTTAAAATTCTAAATTGAAACTATTCCCCAACTTGAATAGGTAATTTTTTAATTAATATTTTTGTTTTTTATTGTAGCTAATTTAAATATTTTTATTTTTTTGTTTTAAATAACTTTAAAACACCAACTATAAACTAGTTCCCAATTTGAATAGAAAGTTATTTTTTTTTTCATTTTTAATATAGATAATCATAATATATTTATATTTGTTAATTTAAAAAGTGTAACTAATTAATTCAAAATTTAAAAGAAGTTTTTTAGTTAAAAGGTAGTTTTTTTTATCTTAACAATGTTGTGGTTATGACACTTGTCTTAATAATATGCTTTTGCCTCTCCTTTTATTATATATAAATTTTATTGCTCGTATCGTTAAATACATCATTGTGTAACGACGAAAAGTGCTTAAAGAAACGGCATATTTGGTATGGTACCATCGTTTCTTTGCTTTTTCCCTCTCATCACCCTTCTTTATTATTTAATAACCATATTTTATTTCTTTATCCTACTTTTTTATATAATAATTCTACTCCATATTCTATTTTTCTTAATCATATTACAATTTTCTTCATATTGTTAGTACGTGACATCATAAAACGACGGCAAATAATACAATCTATTTAAACGTTATATTCATCAAATAATACAATACAGTACGATTCATCGTAAAACTACACATAACTAAGCCACAAGCCTTATAATTAGAGCCGGCTTTGTTTATAGTGATCTTGGTAGAATCCGTCATTTATAAATGATTGCGTAGTTCTCCACACCGTCTTTTATAAATATGAATCATGATTATTGGGGTTATATAACATGTGTCCAAATTAAGGATACATTAGTTGTTTTTCATTGGCCAAAATGCAAATTACATGCCATAAAGGTATATTCTTTTTAACTTCGTGAAATCATATAAAACATGTCATTTGTGACAATTACATCTATACTTTTGAAAGTTTATATATATATTAAAGGATGAAAATATCTTAGAAGTATGATGTCTTCTCGTTAGGAGCATGTAATATAAAAATTTGTTATGCATTATACTTCGCAACAATATTATGATTTTGACCTCTTCAACTATGAAAACATTTCTTGAAATGTCGAAATTATGAAGTGTTTAATTTGGTGGATATTGATATGCAAAATTCAATCCATTTATTGCTCTTCCTTATGTAGTTGAAAGTTTGAGTTGCATCTATGGAAAGCGCTACACTACTAAAAAATTCACCTATGGCTACGGGTGGCAGGCCGTACCAATAGGTAAGAAAAATGTTGCCATAGATCTATTGCTACGGTTCAGCGCCCGTTCCACAAGCTGGCGTGGCTATAAAGTTTATGGAACAGTGTGGAGCGGTTCAGATAACCGTTGCTATAGTACAGTCTATTGCAACGATTTTTCCTCTTCCTGTTGGAACGATTATTCTCATCAACTGCAACAGTTACTTTTCGTTACCATAACGTCAAATGCAACGGTCCATAACCGTTACTATATCTAATTAAACCGTTACGGGCATGACAGAAACGACAACGATCTCTTTAAGAAATTGCAACGGTTGAACTACCTATTGCAACAGTTTTTACAATATTTTGAAACGATTTACAGGTCCTATTACAACAGTTGAACAACCTATTTTAACAGTTTTTACAATATTTTGGATTATTGCAGGTCCTATGGCAACGATTTTGTTAGCTGTAATAATTTAATTGAATTGTAAATAGTGCCCCTGTTGTAAATAAAGATTTACATATATATATATATATATATATATATATATATATATATATATATATATATATATCACTAAACTATAAAATACTAAAATTTATATAAATAACAAAATAAAACTATTCATCATCCAAATTATCTAACAAGCTAATAATAAATCCATAGGTAGTGATGAAACCGATAAGTACATACATTTGATATTTCAAGATCAAAAGTTTAAAATGTTTTGATAACAAACATTCTTAGAAACAGCCACATGAATCTACAACAATCAACAATTCAAAAATCTCTTAAGCGTGGCAAACAATCTATCTCACAAATATCAGTGTGAATTAATTCCAAAAGCGTGAATTCACATTGAACTGACTCAAAAAGTTTTTTTGTTATCTTACACTTACTAAAGGTAAAATACTTAGCAATATGATCTTTTCCATAATTTTTTATTAATCCATAATCTACCATAATTTGAATGGATCTAAAATTTACGTGACCTAGACTTTCATGCCTGTAACGACCCGACCGGTCGTTTTGAGTTTCGACGCGTCATTCAACAGACCGAGGCCATGAACAGATTCATCTCAGGTATATTGACTTTTGTGTATGGTCAGAATTAAGATTCAGGAAGTTTGGAGTCAAATCTAAATGGAAATTCTCCTTTTGAAAGCTTAAAGTTGAAGAAATGAACTAGGATTTGAATTTTGAGTAAATGACCTCGAAATTAGGATCTGAAAGTTCCAGCATGCTCGTATGATGATTTTGAACTTGGGCGTATGTTCGAATTTATTTTTTGATAACCCGTGAGCATTTCGGCGTACATGGTGGAAGTTAGTATTTTAGAAGAATTTCATAAATTTGGGTTGGAAGGCATTTTAGAGTTATAGATGTCCATTTGGGATTTTGAGTCTGGGAATAGATCCGTATGGTGATTTTGGAGTTTGGAACGCGATTGGAAGTGAATTCGGATGTCCGGAGGTCATTTTGAAGTCATTTGGCTAAATATATGAATTTGAAGGTTTATGAGGAAATTCGACCGGAAGTGAAAATTTTGATATCGGGGTCGGAATGCGATTTCCGAAAGTTGGTGCAAGTCCGTAATGTCGAATGTGACTTGTGTGCAAACTTTGAGTCAATTCGGATCGATTTTGGTGGAAAATGGGACAATTAATCTCTTTAAGGAAAGCTTAAGTTGGAAAAGTCAACCCAACATTGACTTATGAGTTAGAGGGCTCCGAACTGAATTTCGATGATTCGGTTAGTTCCGGGGGATGATTTAAGACTTAGGAGCGCAATCGGAAGTAATTTTGGAGGTTCGGTGAAGAAGTTAGCCTATTTTGGTGAAGTTGGAATTTTGGCGGAATCCGATCGATAGGTGATATTTTGATCCGGGAGTTGGAATGGAATTCCGACAGTTGAAATAGCTTCGTTAGGTGATTTTGGATATGTTTGGAAATCTTCAAGTCATTCGGACACCGTTTGGTCGGGTTTTTGATCGAATGTGAATTTTGAAAGTTTAAGTTTAAGTTTGAATCGAATTCTAGGATTTTGGTGATTTTTGATGTTTAAGGTAGCGTTTTTATGATCCGAGCAAATTTGAATGAAGTATTAGGTTGAGTTTGAGATTTTGGTTGTGGTCCCGAGGGTCTCGAGTGTGTTTCGGATGCCCAACAGGTCATTTTTGGAAGATTTTTGCCGTTTTGAGCATAAAGGTAATGATCCAAAGGTCTACTTTTAGTTATAGAGATCCAAATTTGATTTCGAGACTTCAATAATTTAAATAATGAATTATAGGACTGATCCTGAAATTTTGGTTTAATTTCATCAAGTCGCGATTGGGTTTTTGACGTGAAATGTGATTTAATTGTTTAACAAGCGAAATTGATGTTGCACTAAGCAAATGAGATCCAAATTCAGTTTTGTTTGAACCACTGGATTCGTATCGAAATTACGGACCCATAGAAAAAAGTATCTTTAAATTCCGAGTTCGTATGATGGAGTTAAAGCTATTTTAGTGAAAATAAAAGTTGTTGCAATTATTTTGGATAGATGCTGCATTTGTTTTAGCAGCGTGAACAGTACCAGGCATGCGGGAACAATGTCCCGCACATGTGAACAGTGCCTGGACGCATGAACAGTATCGAAAAAAATTAAAATTTGGCATTTTAGCCACATCTTGAGTTCTAGAGCTCCGATTGAGGTAATTTTCGCGGCGTTGTTCTCGTCTCAACAAAGAGGTGAGTTTTATGGCTTAATTACGTTATTTTATCATGGAATCCTTGAGTATTTCACTAATAATGGAAGATTAAAGGGGAATTTTAGCCCTAGGCATAAATTACGGAAAAGCATTGATTTGAATGGGCAAACGAAGTCCGATTTCGATAAATTTTATATGCACGGACTCGCGGCGAGACGAGGATCGTGTTTGTACTAATTTAAGAATTTTTCGAGCAGCGGGCCCGGGGTCGGGTTTTACCAACTTGGTGTATTATCGCGTATTTCGTAAAAATTAAATTGGGTTATGTTTCTTTGACGCATATTTGATATAATTGTTGTGGTTTGACTAGATTCTACGCACGAGGCGGCAAATTCAAAAGGAAAAGGCATCGCGGACGAGTCTTCGACCGGCTAGAGGTGAGTAGTTTGTGTATATGGTAGCTTGAGGGTTCGAAACCCCGGCTTAGCACATTGTGATGCTAGTAGGGCGTGGCTCGCACCCCGTGGCAGGTGCGGGACTGATTGTGACTGGGGATTGAGACTTAGTCTATCCCAAATGAGTATGATATGATAATTGTGGTTGAAAAATACTGTGTTTGATATAATTGTGGGCTGTAAGCCGTGTTTAGGGCCTTGTGCCGACCTGTAGTATCCCTAGGGGAAAGTTATATGTGTGATAGATATACTTGCTTAATCAGTGATCTCAGTCCCGTATTGAATTGCTAAGTCACCTATTTTGGAAAAATTAAATAAAAGTTAAAGTATTTTCATAATTTTTGAACTGGAACCTGGAAATAATAATAATTGAGTTGTTGTGTGACTTATATGATTGTTGTGGACTGAGAATGGATCGGGCTGCACGCCGCAACGGTTATTATGATATGAGGATCGGGCTGCACGCCGCAGCGGTATTTGCGCTTGGGCTGTAGGGGCCCCTCCGGAGTCTGTTCACACCCAGTGAGCGTTGTCGACGTTAAATGGATCGGGCTACGCGTCGTAGCAGCTATGTAGTTTGCATTGCATCTTTGTTTGTGAATTATCTCTGATAGTGGTAATGTATTGTTGTTGTTGCTAGTTCGTAGGAGGAATCGGACTGTAGTTTAGCTTCGTTATGTGGTATTCTGTGGATTTCTAACTTTTAGCTACTTGTATATGTTTATTACTCACTAAGTACTTAGTACTCACCCCTACTCCCTGCACCTTTGTGTGCAGATTCAGGTACACAAAGGGGATAGACAAGCACTCCAGCTTTTATCAGTATTTATCCGAGTTGCTGAGGTAGCTGCTGGCATTCGCAGGACCTGGCTTCTCTTCTTATTCCAGTTTTCCTTTGTATATACATTATTCAGACTTGAGTATTTGGTTTAGATATTGTTATCCGATCATGTTTAGAGGCTCTAGACTCGTGACCCTAGATCTTTGGGTGGTTATTCAGTTTAGCTTTATTGTTGATAATAATATCCAGGTAATTGATTTGATCTTCATGCTCGGGATGAGAGGGTAAATGGTCGGGCTTGCCTAGTAGTTGTGTTGGGTGCCATCACGACCGGGATTGGGGTCGTGACAAGTTGGTATCAGAGCCTACGTTACTAGGCCTCATGAGTCTTGAGCCGGCTGGTAGAGTCTTGTGGATCGGTACGGGGACGCCTGTACTTATCCTCGGGAGGTTGCAAACCTTTAGGAAACACTTCACATTTCTTGGAATTCTTATCGTGCGTACTTGATTCAGCTTGAGATATAATTCTTGGAAATTCCTTCCATACGCCTGTACGCGCACTCGAACGCTCAGTAATATAATTGCCTTGATGGCTTGTGATTACCTGGTCAACGGGCGAGATATAATCTCTGCGAGTTCATGTTGGGCCAGTCGGGAGGACTTGAGGCCAGATCTTTGTCTATGACATGAGCACCAAAGTGCTAATTTTACAAGCTGGTATTATGAAATTTCGTGTGATCGGTATTATTCCTAACTGTGGAAATGGCAGCTTAATAATGTATGAGCTGTCAGGTGTTAGATCCTTATTGTAATCTGTTGTGTAGCCCCGAGCTATGGGCGTGGTGAATATTTATCATATCTCTTAGTTGGAAGGTAAAGTGCCTTACGTGTAGTAAAACGAGTTTAGACTCGGGAAGATTAAAGTGATTATGCTATGTATATCCTGGTGGAAGGTGTTGTACTGAAATACTAGATTGATGCAAAGTAGGTGGGTGGATTCGGATGTGGAATTAAAGGGTATTTGATATGTGTTATGATGCGAGCAAGTGTAGCGCAGGTTCAGGTATAAATTGTGATAATATGATTCGTATAGTATTGAGATTTAATGTTGTTGAAATATATTGTGATGTCTTGTTGAGTTATGGATGTATTGTTAGAAAGGTTTAGTGATTATCTGGCAGGTGGATAAGCCAATTTACAAAGGAAACTCTGTCGAAATTTTTGAAAAATTTGGGACTTAGAAAAGATTTTTGTCACCTAAAGAGAGTAGGCTTAACTGTGGTGTGTGTATAAATGCAAGAATTGCAGAAGAGTTAAGGTCTCCGATGATTCGAGTCTTTGTCAAGCTTGTAAATGACTTGAGTTTAATCTCACCATAACATTGTGGCATCATTTGAGTAAAGAATGCTATGAGCGGCTAAAAGTGCTTTGATGTATGGCTCCGAGCCAAGTTGGGGAGGTTGTTATTGATTAACTGATTGCACTGTTGTGTGCTATATTGGTTATGTTGGAAAATTCTAATAAAGGTTATGGTGCTTCGCAGATATGAAGAAATAATAGGATGGTTTGAACTGCTGCCGGTAAGAATGTTCGGTGTATAGGAAGGAAAGATAGCTAAATGCATTTGTATGTAATCATGTTCTGCGGTGCCAGATTTCTAACAGGGCACGAGTGGTCCTGTCCAATAGGACAGTTGAATTATAATTGAATAAGCGTGAATGACGCCCGAGAATGGCCTTGCGGTGTTCAAGACTTTGCTTGTAACGGTAAGGTGTCTTAAGATTGTGTATATGGCTAAAGACGGTGGTTTCGTTAGAAGGAATCAAGACTTGTGTATGTTATGTGAATGAGGGGATTCTATGTATTTGTGTCATGGGAAGTTGATAATGGTATGTTCAAGGCTTTGAGATCAATTCATAATATATGGGAAGTCATTAAAAATTATTGAGCAGCGTGGGCAACTGTAGGCGATATAAGAATCGATCTTTCTGGTGATTAAGGAAAAATGATACTGCTATTCTAGTAATTTGGCAGGGTATATAGTCAAAAAGGGGCAAGGTACTGTAAACTCATAATATCTAGTGGTATGGTGGTATTATCTTATTGGATCGACTGTGATGATTGAGTTGACGATGGCATAGGGAAATTTCTGAATGACTCTCGTGGTATGAATGGATGCTTGATGTGTGTTATGTATTATCACAGTGGAGTGTGGGATCAGGCATAGTGATTCATGTGTTATATAGGTAATGGAGACTAGAAGTTCTCGTAATCCGCCTATGCAGTAGTGGTATAACGAGTGTATCGGCATCGTTTAGCGATTATTGGAAATTAGAAGCCCTAGTGGCTCTCTCGTAGTTTGATATGATGAATTTGGGGTATGATAATTTATTTCAGACTGGTTGTCATAAGTGAGGTTGTCTAGACTAATATGATATTGGACTATGTCGGAAGTGGCACAAATTGCGTAGCAGAATGCACCAGAGTATGCTCCAGCAGGGTAGTTGCACACAGAACCAGCGGACGACTGGTAGGTATTGCTTTGTCATTGGGGCCTTCGTGGCGGATATTAGTACAGAGGTTTCTACTATTGATTCAGTTCCGGTATTGAGGAACTTTGTCAGATGCATTTCTTGTGGCCGAGATTGAGGCTATATATGTTTATTGTAATGAGCAATTTGACTCGGTGTGCATTTCTTTTTGCGATATTTATGCGTGGATCGGGTGGCACGCCGCCACGGGTTATTTGGATCGGGTGGCATACCGCCACGGGTATGTTATTTGGAGCAGGTTGCATGCCGCAACCATGTGATTTGGAGAATAGTTTTTCCATATGTTACCTTGTGTACTATATTTCCTAGTCTCTGAGGAAAATTTAGTGTTGGATGTCGCTCGGCGAATGGCGCATTGGTTATGTCCTTACAAGATTTGGTGGCGTATATTAATTTGTTCCACCGTGAGTAAGATTGATTGCTTGAGTTCGGGCCTAAATCTGTGCATGGCTGACTGTTTTGAGCATGATGACTTGAGGTGCTCCATGAGTAATAGTGCTTGGATATATCGTGAGTCGTGGCAAGGCCACGTGATGTTATGACATTCGAGGAGGGTTCAGGTACTCTAATTCTATGATGTGAGACGAGATCTCGGTTATGCGTTGTGATGGAATTGAGGAATTTGAATTACAACTCTTTTGTGTGAGTCAGTTGTCATGATTCGAGTGTGTTTAGATCATTTCTTATTGGAGCCTGTGTTTTGATCGTCGTGGCTTAGGCCAATGAGGAGGTGTCATATTACCACTGTGGTGTGTTATAATCGAAATGATCGTTGGAGTTGTTAATGAGTGCGAACATACGTGATTTCAGCTAGATAGAAAGGTAATATCGAGGTTTGGCTCCAAAATTCGTTGTAAAATCAGTCAAAAGAGAAATGGCTTCATAAATGGTTGATTTGAGGAATTGTTACGGTTTAGCCCGTGTTTTATTTATCGTTGGCAGTATATGAAAGTGTTGGAATAAGACTTCAACTAATAAAGGTTTCCATCGGTATTTGGGTATTGTAGGCAACTGCGGTAAATAAAGAATGTTATTGTGGTCATATGAGTAAAGTGATGCGAAGTGTAAATTCAACAAAGTTATGCATAAATGTTTGGGTACAACGTGTGGATATTGATATGGTGGTCGAATGATGGAAACCGACTTGGCAGGAAATTCAGGGTGTTGGAATTTGGCCTAATGGCTTATTCACTTGAATAAAGAATTATATCTACAAAATTATATAGCTAATGTGCTCAACTAAATAGAGGTAGCACGAGAAGGTGCATGATGTGTTAAACAAGTTATTTGAGACTACATCATTGTAGTTCTCAGCACGTTCGAGGACGAACGTATGTTTAAGTGGGGGAGATTGTAACGACCCGACCGGTCGTTTTGAGCTTCGACGCGTCATTCAACAGATCGAGGCCATGAACAGATTCATCTCAGGTATATTGACTTATGTGTATGGTCAGAATTAAGATTCAGGAAGTTTGGAGTCAAATCTAAATGGAAATTCTCCTTTTGAAAGCTTAAAGTTGAAGAAATGAACTAGGATTTGAATTTTGAGTAAATGACCTCGAAATTAGGATCTGAAAGTTCCAGCATGCTCGTATGATGATTTTGAACTTGGGCGTATGTCCGAATTTATTTTTTGATAACCCGTGAGCATTTCGGCGTATATGGTGGAAGTTAGTATTTTAGAAGAATTTCATAAATTTGGGTTGGAAGGCATTTTAGAATTATAGATATCCATTTGGGATTTCGAGTCTGGGAATAGATCCGTATGGTGATTTTGGAGTTTGGAACGCGATTGGAAGTGAATTCGGATGTCCGGAGGTCATTTTGAAGTCATTTGGCTAAATATAGGAATTTGAAGGTTTTTGAGGAAATTCGACCGGAAGTGAAAATTTTGATATCGGGGTCAGAATGCGATTCCGAAAGTTGGTGCAAGTCCGTAATGTCGAATGTGACTTGTGTGCAAACTTTGAGTCAATTTGGATCGATTTTGGTGGGAAATGGGACAATTAATCTCTTTAAGGAAAGCTTAAGTTGGAAAAGTCAACCCAACATTGACTTATGAGTTAGAGGGCTCCGAACTGAATTCCGATGATTCGGTTAGTTTCGGGGGATGATTTAAGACTTAGGAGCGCAATCGGAAGTAATTTTGGAGGTTCGGTGAAGAAGTTAGCCTATTTTGGTGAAGTTGGAATTTTGGCGGAATCCGATCGATAGGTGATATTTTGATCCGGGAGTTGGAATGGAATTCCGACAGTTGAAATAGCTTCGTTAGGTGATTTTGGATATGTTTGGAAATCTTCAAGTCATTCGGACACCGTTTGGTCGGGTTTTTGATCGAATGTGAATTTTGAAAGTTTAAGTTTAAGTTTGAATCGAATTCTAGGATTTTGGTGATTTTTGATGTTTAAGGTAGCGTTTTTATGATCCGAGCAAATTTGAATGAAGTATTAGGTTGAGTTTGAGTTTTTGGTTGTGGTCCCGAGGGTCTCGGGTGTGTTTCGGATGCCCAACAGGTCATTTTTGGAAGATTTTTGCCGTTTTGAGCATAAATGTAATGATCCAAAGGTCTATTTTTAGTTATAGAGATCCAAATTTGATTTCGAGACTTCAATAATTTAAATAATGAATTATAGGACTGATCCGGAATTTTTTTTTTTAATTTCATCAAGTCGCGATTGGGTTTTTGACGTGAAATGTGATTTAATTGTTTAACGAGCGAAATTGATGTTGCACTAAGCAAATGAGATCCAAATTCAGTTTTGTTTGAACCACTCGATTCGTATCGAAATTAGACATAGAAAAAAGAATCATTAAATTCCGAGTTCGTATGATGGAGTTAAAGCTATTTTAGTGAAAATAAAAGTTGCTGCAATTATTTTGGATAGTTGCTGCATTTTTTTTAGCAGCGTGAACAGTACCAGGCACGCGTGAACAGTGTCCCGCACATGTGAACAGTGCCTGGACGCATGAACAGTATCGAAAAAAAATAAAATTTGTCATTTTAGCCACATCTTGAGTTATAGAGCTCTGATTGAGATGATTTTCGCGGCGTTGTTCTCGTCTCAACAAGGAGGTAAGTTTTATGGCCTAATTACGTTATTTTATCATGGAATCCTTGAGTATTTCACTATTAATGGAAGATTAAGGGGGATTTTAGCCCTAAGCCTAAATTACGGAAAATCATTGATTTGAATGGGTAAACGGAGTCCGATTTCGATAAATTTTATATGCACGGACTCGCGGCGAGACGAGGATCGCGTTGGTACTAATTTAAGAATTTTTCGAGCAGCGGGCCCGGGGTCGGGTTTTACCAACTTGGTGTATTATCGCGTATTTCGTAAAAATTGAATTGGGTTATGTTTCTTTGACCCGTATTTGATATAATTGTTGTGGTTTGACTAGATTCTACGCACGAGGCAGCAAATTCAAAAGGAAAAGGCACCGCGGACGAGTCTTCGACCGGCTAGAGGTGAGTAGTTTGTGTATATGGTAGCCTTAGGGTTCGAAACCCCGGCTTAGCACATTGTGACGCTAGTAGGGCGTGGCTCGCACCCCGTGGCAGGTGCGGGACTGATTGTGACTGGGGATTGAGACTTAGTCTATTCCAAATGAGTATGATATGATAATTGTGGTTGAAAAATACTGTGTTTGATATAATTGTGGGCTGTAAGCCGTGTTTAGGGCCTTGTGCCGACCTGTAGTATCCCTAGGGGATAGTTATATGTGTGATAGCTATACTTGCTTAATCAGTGAACTCAGTCCCGTATTGAATTGCTAAGTCACCTGTTTTGGAAAAATTAAATAAAAGTTAAAGTATTTTCATAATTTTTGAACTGGAACCTGGAAATAATAATAAATGAGTTGTTGTGTGACTTATATGATTGTTGTGGACTGAGAATGGATCGGGCTGCACGCCGCAACGGTTGATATGATATGAGGATCGGGCCGCACGCCGCAGCGGTATTGCGCTTGGGCTGTAGGAGCCCCTCCGGAGTCTGTACACGCCCCCAGTGAGCGCCGTTGACGTTAAATGGATTGGGCTACACTTTGTCTGTGAATTATGTGATAGTGGTAATGTACTGTTGTTGTTGCTAGTTCGTAGGAGGAATCAGACTGTAGTTTAGCTTC
Organism: Nicotiana noctiflora; assembly: GCA_032618575.1. NCBI lineage: Eukaryota > Viridiplantae > Streptophyta > Magnoliopsida > Solanales > Solanaceae > Nicotiana > Nicotiana noctiflora. The sequence continues at coordinate 116,518 of JASVEL010013141.1, forward strand.
ATTATGTGGTATTCTATGGATTTCTTACTTTCAGCTACTTGTATATATTTATTACTCACTGAGTACTTAGTACTCACCCCTACTCCCTGCACCTTTGTGTGCAGATTCAGGTACACAGGAGGGATAGACGAGCACTCCAGCTTTTATCAGTATTTATCCGAGTTGCTAAGGTAGCTGCTGGCGTTCGCAGGACATGGCTTCTCTTCTTATTCTAGTTTTCCTTTGTATATACATTATTCAGACTTGAGTATTTGGTTTAGATATTGTTATCCGATCATGTTTAGAGGCTCTAGACTCGTGACCCTAGATCTTTGGGTGGTTATTCAGTTTAGCTTTATTGTTGATAATAATATCCAGGTAATTGATTTGAGCTTCATGCTCGGGATGAGAGGGTAAATGGTCGGGCTTGCCTAGTAGTTGTGTTGGGTGCCATCACGACCGAGATTGGGGTCGTGACAAGTAAAATGGCTCTGTCCTGCAATTTCTGTATTGCTGCTGCATTTTTCTGCAGCGTATGAATAGTAATTCCCGCGCGTGAACAGTAACCGCGCGGGTGAACAGTGTCGACGCGCATGAACAGTACTCCGTGAACAGTAACATGGGTGAACAGTAACGCGGGTGAACAGTAATTTTGTTAAAAAACCTGGACAGAATGACATTTCATCCGCGAGCAAAACTATTTTTCCACCATTTTTGGTCATTCTTGAGAGCTTTTGGACGAGAATTGAAGGGATTTTGACGGGGAATCATTGGAGGTAAGTTTTATGAGTTAAATGCATGATTTTATCAAAGAATATTCCATGAATTCTTTGAATTTGGGTAAAAAATCAAGAAAATTAGGGCTTTGAGAAAAAATCTTAAAATGGGGATTTGAAGGACCAATTGTGGTCCAAATTGGGAGTTCTTGGTATGTACGGACTCGTGGAGAGACGACGATTCCGAAAATATGAGTTTCATAATTTTTTGAGAAGCGTACCAAAAGTCGGGTTTTGACAACTTTGTGGGTTTTGATGCAATTTGGGTTATTTCGAATGGGTTACGTGAACTTAGCATATATTGATGTATTATCATTGATTTTGAGCAGATTTGGCAACCGAGGAGATTGATTTGCGAGGCAAGCGCAAGGTGGACCGAGGCTTCTACCGGTTCGAGGTGAGTGGTAGTAGTAAACAATGTACTGAGGGTTTGAACCCCCGTACTAACACTTCGCAGTGCTATATTGAGATGAGACACGCGTTCTATGACGGGCGTGATGACATTATGATTGGGGGTTCGGACTTAATCCTTCCCGGCTAATAGAATACTGTGTTGTATGACCGTTAATGAGATTATAACCGTACAATTGGGCTAATAGCCATGTTTGGGGCCTTGTGCCGATCTGTAGAGCATTAGGGAACCTATAGAGCTAGGTGACCCTTATATCGTGTTGGAAACATACACTCAGTCGTAGCTCTAGCTGTATAGCATAATATGAGCCCGTACTAGATGTGTACATTGAGAGAGATTATCTAGGGTGAAATTCCCTGTTCTAGGTAAGCGGGCCTGACAGGCCAAGTCTATACCGATTGAGATGAGATAGGGTCAAGGACCCACTATGAGATGTTATATTGGGCCTGAGAGGCCAAGTATATACTGACTGGGATAGGGTCGAGGACCCGTTATGAGGTATTATATATATATATATATATATATATATATATATATATATATATATATATATATATATATATATATATATACCTATATTGGATCGAGCTGCACGCGGGAGCGGTATATATATTGGATCGGACCGCACGCTGCGATAATATACATGTAATATACATGCGGGACGGACCGCACGCTGTAATATTATTGCGCTTGGGCCGTAGGGGCCCCTTCGGAGTCCGAGTCACGCACACATTCTCGGTGAGCACGGTGTATATTATGGGATCGGGCTGCACGCCGCAGCCGTATAGAGATATATACATATATATATTGGATCGGACCGCACGCCGCGAGTAATACTTGTGTGGATAGTGCCGTACGCCGCGGTATTATAGTGCTTGGGCCTGGAGCCCCTCCGGAGTCCGTATACACCCCTAGTGAGCGCCGTCGACGTTAATGGAGCGGGCTGCGCGCGCCGCGGTGGTATATGTATTGGAGCCGGCTGCGCGCGCGCGCGGTATATGTATTGGAGCGCGCTGCGCGCGCAGACGTATATGTATTGGAGCGGGCCGCGCACCGCGGCATTATACTTATTCATATTCATATATATACTGCTACTGAAATATGTTATAGACCGATGTATATGTCTCCATATATTGAGATGGTTGTATACCGTAGGTGGTACGAGCGAGGATGTGGTCGGTGTGGGACCTAGATGAGATAGATGTGGACTGGAGATCACAGTACTCATTATAGTGATGACTAACCTGTGGGGGTCGCCTTAGAACTATTTAGTGATAGTACATGAGTTCTTATTTTCATTTATTGTTTATTATTGTTACTTACTAAGTTGAAATATACTCACCCCACTCCCCTGCACTTTTTGTGCAGATATACAGGTTCAGGAGGGCAGTTGAGCTATCGTAACTGCTTGTATTATCGCCATTCCGTGGAGACTTCGAGGTAGTTGCCGACGTCCGCAGTACCTAACCTCTTCCTCTTTATTATTTTGTTGTCTCCATTCTGCTTAGACCTGATTGTGTAGTAGATCTCATTTGTAGAGGCTCGGACTTGTGACACCACGATTTGGTTGGGATTGTATTCGTGTATTTCATTCTACACTTATTGATTTGTTATAAAGACAAGCTAATTATGCCGATTAATCAGTATTAATTTATAATTGGCTGGTTCGAATGGATAATATGGTCGGGCTTGCCTAGCATTGTGTTGGGCGCCATCACGACCGGGATTGGGGTCGTGACAATGCCATAAATCTAGAGACTCCATAATATAAGCAGAAATATTTTTGCTATCAATATTGAGTTTGAACATGCCATTTATAGCATAGCCTTTGCAACAACCTGGCCGGTTATTTTTAGAATTTACACCCCGATTTCCCATTTACTACTTTCCCTATGTTCATTTCTACTATTTTGGTTTGTCGGGATGTTCGGTTCTACGATTCGGAGTGTTTTGGGACACTTAGTCCCTAAACGAGAGCTTTAGATGTAGTGTACTCACGCCTCTTCTGCACATGTTTTTCATGTGCAGTTCCAAGTACTTCTGACCGAACTTTCTATCGGTGATGCATGCGACATATTCAGAGACTTGACGTATATTCTGCCGCGTCCGCAGACCGAAGAGTCTCCTTCTACTCTACCTTATAGTTAGCAGTTTCATTTCATGTGTTCAGTTGTGCAGACATTTCTGGATGTTAGAGCCATAACTTATATTCTTTTAGCCTGTGTTGCCCGTGAGTTTTCGGATCTTTGGGAGAATTTTAGAGTGTTAAGTGTTAAAGTGTATGTGCGAGGTGGCAAATTTATACATTGTTTATGTTATTCAATTATGATTATAAATTCCGCAAATTTGTTATTACTTCCGCAACGTGTTAGGCTTACCTGGTCGCTAAGACGGGCGCTGTCATGACGTGTTCACAATTGGTGAACTATGGTCGTAATAGACTTTTCCCATAAATATGTCATTCTTAGATAAAATTAATTTATCTGACTCAAAAATTATTAAACCATGCTTCAAAAGTAGTGTACCTAACACCAAGTTCTTCCGAATGTCAGGAATATGCAATACATCTTTTAACGTGACCATCTTTCCTGAAGTAAACTTCAACTCAACAGTTCCTTTTCCTTTAACCTTAGTAGAGGACGAGTTTCCCATATGCATGACTTTATCGTCCCCCACTAATTCATAGGTCTTAAAAGTATTTTGATCACCTGATATATTACGAGTTTCACTGGTGTCTATCCATCATTCGGCTTGATTTTCTGCTACAAATGCTTCTGTGACCATCGCTACAAGTTCATCATTTCAATTATTGTTGACTTTTTCTTTCTTCTTTTCATCTTTAAGAATTTTACAATTACGAGCATAATGACCAATTTTATGATAGTTATAACATTCATTTGACTTAGAATTAGCACTAGTACGCTTAAATTTTTTACATTTCTTTATCATTGTAAATTTCTTTTTATCTGGCTCTCTTTTGGTTGATTTCTCTTCAACCACATGAGCTTTCATGACAGGTTCCTTGAAAATACTAGTGTCACGATTTCTAGTCTCTTGTTCAATTTGCAAATGCTGTAATAATTGTTCAAGAGTAAAATCTTCTTTAATTTCTTATGTAAAAGTTTGCTTTTGTACTCTTTCCATGACATAAAAATTTTGAAATAGTAGCACCAACATGAAAGTTTTCATCAAGATTAATTCAAGGAATAATAATTTTATTAGCTATAAACTGGAATTCTTGCACCTGATTGGTGATAGACTTGTCATCAATCATCTTGCACTCCACATAATTTGAAACAAGAAACTTCTTTGAGCTCGCCTCTTCTGCCAAATAAATAGCTTGAAGAGTATCCCAAAGTTCTTTGGCATATTTGAACTTGGCAGTATATTCATCATAATATTTGTTGGTCATTGCTCCAAGAATATAATTCTTGCATAAATAATCATCATCTTGCCACTTAAGAATTTGTTCTCTAATCGAAGTAGCCTCATTAGTTACTACCTCAGAATTAGGAGCATTGGAACAAGGTTGTTCAAGTACATATGTTAACTTCAAATGACATAGAAAGAATTCCATCTTTCCACGCCATCTAGGAAAGTCTTTGCCATCAAATATTTTTAAATTTGGATTTGGCAAATATGGAACACCACTCGAAATTGTTGTAGTAGCAATAGAAACAACTTTCTTCAAATTGTTAGAACAAGAATCACAATAATATTAGAAAATAAACTTGCTTGGCTTAGAGGCACGTAGAGAAAACGTTTTCTTGAAGATAGTTGGAGTCTCTTCCACGAGCAAACAGAAGAATAAATGACAACTCTATCTCCGGAATTCAAGAAGCCACACAACAAGTAGTATTCAAGAATGTTGCTCTTCTATTTTTTGAATCCATGATTTCACTATTTGATCAATGTCTCTTATAATATTTTAAGGAAAAAGTAGTTGTGAATTGCTTGTCTTTTTCAAAGAAAATCTGTCCTATTTATAGGCTAAAGACTCTTCAAAGATAAGTTTATCATTTAATAAGTTCATGAATATATCCATGAATTCGGAAGATCAAATGTTTTTGCTAAAACCAAAACAACAACAACAACAACAACTACCCAGTATGTTCCCACAAAGTGGGGTCTGGGGAGGGTAATACGTACACAGGCCTTACCCCTACCCGAAAGGGTAGAGAGGCTGTTTCCGGCCGACCCTCGGCTCAGAAAAATGAATTAACGTTCATTCACTTTGAAAAATAAGACAACAACAACAACAACTATCCAATGTAATCCCACAGGGTGGAGTTTGGGGAGGGTAATATGTACGCATGCTTTACCCCCACCTGCAAGGACAGAAAGGCTGTTTCCAATAAGAGTCTTTTGTAAATAAATCAATTTATTATATACATTGTTTCAAATTGATTGAAACACTTATTCCAACAGAAACATCATAAAACTTAAGCTGAACTAATACAACACTGTAGAATAAGGAAAAAAAGAACGGAACAATTCTGATAACGTAAACCAAACTGCAATTTTAAAACTCAAAGACTGACTTCAGCCAACTCGCGATTATTTTAGCATCAATTCACTCGATTGATACATGGAGAATTCAACGCCAACAACAACAACAACGACAACATACCCAGTGTATTTTCACAATGTGGGGTCTAGGAGTGTAGTGTTCATGCAAGCCATGCATACTGTTTCTGAAAGACCCTCGGCTCAGAAAAAGTATTTCTCAGCAGTTTTGAAATGCCAGGTGATCTAATATATCACAACATATATAATTCTAAAGTTTGCGCATAAGGAGAGGTGCACCATACTGTGGATGAATAGTAACTACATGAATTGGAGCATGTGTATAAGATGGAGATATTTCAAAGGAGAATCGTTGCAAGATCATAGCTATAGCCATTTTTGCTTCCAACATTGCAAAGTTTTGTCCAATGCATATTCGAGGTCCCCCTCCAAATGGTATAAATGAAGCTTCTCCATTTGTTGCCTTAGACACTCCTTCACTGAACCTTTCTGGTTTGAATTCCTTTGCGTCTTCACCCCATATTTCCTTATCATAATGTACTAAGATTGCTGGTATAACTAGTAGCACCCCAGCAGGTAGATTTAACTCCCCCAATTTGACTTCTTCTTTGTTCCTTCTTCCGAATGATGGTAAAGGGGGAAATAGCCTTAACGTCTCGTACAAGATCATTGTTACCTATGGAAAAACTTAAATGCATAAATTGGCAATAGAATTAGTCCATTTCTGAATGATCATGTTAAAATTACTTACAATTTTGAGACGACTTAGTCCTTCAAAATCTGGTTTATTATCTCCAAAGACCCTTGATAGGAACGTCTGGAGGTCTAGTATCAGGGTTGTAGGATAGGGACTTCTAGTATTACACGCTCTCCTTCCGCGGGGTAGGACCGAGGTGTGGGGTTCACCCATATAGGCTTGATATATTGTATGACATACCATTTTCTTATTGTAAGGTTTTACTAATTCCCTATGTTTTGTTCCTGTGTATCCTGTCCTTCTATATGTCAGGTTATTTTTTGTCTTTGTTTACTCATATATTTATGTGATTTATGCTAACATCACTAATGCTTGTCTTTTTTCTTTTGTTTTTGTTTTGTTTTTCTTTTCTTTTCTTCTCTCGTCGATTGGAAACAGCCCCTGCTCTATCGGGCAGGGTAAGGCCTGCGTACATATTACCCTCCCCATATCCCACCTTGTGGGACTATAGTGGGTAGTTGTTGTTGTTGTTGTTGTCATCTCCAAAGACCTGCAAAACCTCCCCTCGAGCACGTACTTGCCATTCTGGATGTAGGCACAACAAAATCATAGTCCAAACAAGCAACACTGAAGTTGTCTCTTGGCCAGCAAAATAGAATAACTTGCATTCTTCAATCACTTCTGTTGTTGTTATTCCGAAATCTTTGCTACCAAATTGTTCGATTTCTTTCATATTGGATTCAAGTAATAAGCCTAATAAGTCTTCATTACTAGTTTCCCCTGCTTTCATTGCCCTCAATCTTTTGTCTACCATACGCCTAATTGTTGTTTGAATTTCCTTTTCGATTTCCAGCATTCGCTTGTTCCTTTTAGTAGGCAAGAACCTAATAACAAAATTTAAGTAAACAGAGGAAAGTCTTTAAATCTGCGATACTATGTAATAGAAATTTGAAGAATAGATTAATGTACCTTGACCCTGGTATATAAATTGAAAAAGCTGATTCCATTACATGCTCAGCTTGTTCTTTCTGAAGTTCAAATACTATTCTTCCTTCTTCATAACTACTCCCAAATGCAGTACGAGAAATGACTTCACCAGTCATTAATTGAAAATGTGGCCATACATCGAGCTCGAATGATGTTTCCTTTGGAACAATCTCCTCCCATTTGCTTACCATTTCGTTACAACTCTGATAAAAACATGGCAGCGTATTCTGTACAAAGGAAATGAATATATATACCACACCTTGTTAATGTAGACGGATAAATTTTACTTATGATCACTGAACTTTATCAATTAAATATATGCAACGGAAAATGTCCAAATACCCTCCTAAACTTTACGATAAGGTGTATATATAACCCCCTTTAAAAGTTTGGTCCGTATCCAACCTTATCGTTACACTATTGACCTGGATAGCCCTTGGACTTTACTATAAGGTCTATATATAACCCTTGTTTATTTAACAAAATATTTTTTTTTTGTAAAAACTGAAAATTATTTGTTGAAAGTAATTTCTTCAGTTCTTAAAAAACGAAAATATTTTATTAAAAAACATTTTTTTTTCTGTTTTTACAACAACAAATAACAATTTTTACAAATTTGTTTTTCCAGTTTTTACAAACAAAATCTTTAAAAAAAACTAAAGAATGAAGAAAAAAATATTTGTCAAAAGCGAAATAATTTGTTGAAAATATTTTATTCAGTTTTTAAAATATAAAATATTTTTAAAAAAGCGAAAATGTTCTAATTCATCTTTGTTTACTTTTTTCATTTTTTACAAATATGTTTTTACAAAAAAAATATTTTGTTAAAAAAATAAGTTTTGCAATTTTTTCAAAGTTTTACAAAAAGAAATTAGAACATTTCCAAAAGAAAAATAAATTTCATTTTGTGAAACTTTAAAAAAATTGCAAAACTCATTTTTTTTAACAAAATATTTTTTTTTGTAAAAACTTAAAAAAATTGTAAAAATAGAGGAATTAGAACATTTTCAGTTTTTAACAAAATATTTTATTTTTTAAAAACTGAATAAAATATTTTCAACAAATTATTTTTGTTTTTGAAATTTTTTTTCTTCATTTTTTAGTTTTTTAAAGATTTTTTTTAAAACCAGAAAAACTGGAAAAACAAATTTGTAAAAATTGTTTTTTTGTAAAACTAGAAAAAAAAATATTTTTAACAAAATATTTTCGTTTTTTATAAACTGAATAAATTATTTTCAACAAAATATTTTTAGTTTTTACAAATATATTTTTACAAAAAAATATATATATTGTTAAAAAATGAGGGTTATATATAGACCTTATCATAAGGTCCAGGGGGTATTTGACTCCGTTTAAAGTATAGGGGGTATCCGGGCCAATAATGTAACGGCAAGGTTGGATATGGGCCAAACTTTTAACGAGAGTTATATATAGACTTTATCGTAAAGTTCAGGGGGTATTTTGACCTTTTCCGTATATGCAATCTTAAGTCGGAGGCATGAGAATTTTTAATGTTTGCTAAATTTAGTAAAAATGGTAAAAGTAGTAAGTGGACTTTTAGCGTATATGCAATAATGGACTTTGTTAGTGGACTCCCTCAGACAGTGAGAAAGTTTGATTCAGTTTGGGTGATTGTGGATAGGCTAACCAAGTCAGCTCATTTTATGCTTGTGTGTTCTACGTACTCCTCAGAGCGGTTAGCTGAGATATTCATTCGGGAGATCGTGAGATTGCATGGAGTCCCGGTTTCTATCATATCAGACAGAGGTCCTCAGTTTACTTCGCAGTTCTGGAGGACATTTTAGCGTGAGTTGGGCTCCCAAGTTGAGTTGAGTACTGCATTTCATCCTCAGAGGAACGGACAGTCCGAGCGTACTAATCAGATCTTGGAGGATATGTTGCGAGCTTGTTTTATCAATTTCGGTGGTTCATGGGCTGATTATTTACCTCTCGCAGAGTTTACCTATAACAACATCTACCAATCTAGTATCCAGATGGCACCGTATGAGGCTTTATATGGGAGACAGTATAGATCTCCAGTTGGTTGGTTTGAGCCCGGTGAGGCTAGGTTGTTGGGGACAGAGTTAGTCTAGGATGCCTTGGACAAGGTGAAGGTGATTCAAGAGAGACTTCGCACAGCTCAGTCGCGCCATAAGAGTTATGCGGACCGGAAGGTTCGGGATGTGTCTTATTTTGTGGGTGAGAAGGTCTTACTGAAGGTTTCACCTATGAAAGGCGTCATGAGATTTGGGAAGAACAGAAAGCTCAGTCCGAGATTTATTGGCCCTTTTGAGATTCTCATGAGGATTGGGGAAGTGGCCTATGTGCTTGCTTTGCTACCTATCCTATCGGGTGTTCATCCAGTGTTTCACATATCCATGCTCCGTAAATATGTTGGCGACCCATCGCATGTGTTGGATTTCAGTACTATTCAGCTTGATGATGACTTGACCTATGATGTGGAGCCTATAGCTATATTGGGTCGTCAGGTGAGGAGATTGAGATCCAAGGACATTACATCAGTAAAGGTTCAGTGGAGAGGTCGGCCGATGGAGGAGGCCACTTGGGAGATCGAGCATGAGATGCGGAGCAGATATCCTCACTTATTTGAGTCTCCAAGTATGTTTCTTGACCCGCTCAAGGGCGAGCGTTTGCTTAAGTGGGGAGAATGTGATGACCCGGCCCGTCGTCAAGAGAGTTACCACCCCGTTACCCCATCATTTATGTGTTTCATATTTCTATATCTGCGTTAGAGTCTATTGAGTGAATTGGGATTGATTCTGGTTGAAAATGAGGCATATAGCCTTTTTGAGTGAAGCTTGTTCATGAATTGTCAACCTGGAGTTGACTATGTGGTTAGAGGCCTCAGAATCGAATTCTGATGATTTGGTTAGTTCCGGGAGGTGATTTGTGACTTAGGGAAGCGATCAGAATTGAATTTGGAGGTCCGGTGCAGAAATAGGCTTGAATTGGCTAAGTTGGAATTTTGGCGAAATCCGATCGATATGTGAGATTTTGAGCCGGGAGTCGGAATAGAATTCTGATAGTTGCAGTAGCTTCGTTAGGTGATTTTGGATATGTATGCAAATTTTTAGGTCATTAAGACATCATTTGGTCGGGTTTTGATAGAATGTAGGTTTTGGAAGTTTTAGTTGAATCTTAGGCTTGAACCGGCCTTAATTTGATGATTCGTGTGTTTGAGGATGTGTTTCTATGGTTGGAATAAGTTCGTTTGATGACTTAGATTGGATATGTATTTTTGGTTGAGGTCCCGGGGGCCTCGGGTTATTTTCGGAAGGTGAAACGGAGGATTTTGGAGTTTGCAGCAGGCCTGTGATACCTGACTGCTGCTATTTCCGCTCCTGCGGAAAAGGTGACGCAGAGGCGAGTCGGCAGAGGTGGACTTTTTTGTGCAGAAGCGCCTGGAGGCTGGTCGTTGAAGCTTCGCAAAAGTGAAGCTAAGTCCGTTGAAGCGGCATCGCGGGTGCAGGCTGTATCCGCAGAAGCGGTCCTAGAGGATCCTAAGGACTTCGCAAAAGCGGGGTGAAAACCGCTTAAGCGGTCTCGCATGTGCGAGACCTGGACCGCAGAAGCGAAAGGGGCAGTTAAGTGAGACGTCACAGAAACGACAAAATTGTCGCAGAAGCGGACTCGCAGGTGCGAGTCCAAGACCGCAGAAGCGGAAATCGTATCTGTAATAAAGAAACAGAAGGGTTAAAAATTTCAGAATGTTATAACACGCTAAGGCTTAAACCAAGAGGCAATTTGGGGCGATTTTAAGAGGAAATCGAAGGGATTATTCAGGTAATCATTCATGGACTTAATTTATGTTATTATCTTGCTAGGTTATGGAGTTTATACCTGAAATTGGAGGATTAGAGGTGTATTAATGGAGGTTTTTGCTCTAAGCCTTGGTTATTGCAAAATTATCGATTTGAATGGGCAAATAGAATTCGATTTTGATAAGCTTTATATGCATGAACTCGTGTTGAGATAAGGATTTTGAAAATGTAACTTTTGTAATTTTTCATAAAGCGTACCAAAAGTCGTGTTTTGGCAACTTTGTGATTTTTGGTGTAATTCGAGTTGTTTCGATTGGGCTAAGTCCCTTTAGCCTATTTTGATGCATTTCTATTGATTTTGATCAGATTCTACACCCGTGGAGGCCGATTCTCGTGGAAAGGGCATTGCGGACTTTTCTTCGAGCCGAGTCGAGGTCAGTAATGCGTGTGGGTGATGACTAGCGGGTTTGAAACCCCGGTATATCATTATGTGACGCAGTATTGAGATGAGACACGTGCTCTCCTGTGAGTGCGGGGTCGAATGTGATTGGGGACTATGGCTTAGTCCGACCTGGTAATACTATAATGTGTTGTTGGCTATTATTGAGCTGGTAAACCTCCTACTTGGATGGTTGTGGATATCTTTGGGCTATGAGCCAGTTATTGGGATCCCGTGAGGATCGTTATTATTATTTCTATGATATTGGCATGTTATACTGATACCTGTCTTGAGCTGCTACTGTCTTAAAATGATTTTCCAAACTCTGGAATTTCTGAAACAATGTTATCTGCTGAAAATGATAAAAAGAGATTTCAAATACTATTTTTGTGCCTGTGAGGCTTGCATTGCATTATAGCTGATTGGTAGTTGATCGGGCTACGCGCCGCAGCATATCATGATATTGTGCTTGGGCTGTAGGAGCCCCTCCGGAGTCTGAACCCCCACAGTGATCACGGGTACCCAAATGAATCGGCTACGCTCTGTAGCGGTCATATTCATGCATTGCATTGCATTTAGCTATACTTGTTATTCAGTTAGCTGATATTGCCGGTTCTGATACTGCTCATGTTGATAATTGATACAAGATATTTTTGTATAGCCTTGCTTAGTGTTATATTGGGTTTTATTACCTTCGATGTCTTACCCTTGCTTATTATCACTGAGTTGAAAGTACTCACACTACTCCCTGCACCTTGTGTGCAGATCCAGGTACATCTTAGCAGAGCTGACTCTACAGCCGCTCGGAGACCTTCATTTGGATAGTCAAGGTAGCTGCTAGCGTCTGCAGGACCTTACTCTCCAGTCTATCTTTACTTTCTTAGACTATTCTACACTTGTAGTCATAGTTGTATACACTATCACAACTATATATTTTGGTAGAGGCTCATGACTTATCACTCCTGATTCGGTAGGAGGTTTATACTGGTTTTGGGATATCTATCCCCGATGTGCTGGATGTTATTTCATTATATTATGATTGTTTATGCTTAAAAGGGGTAAAGTGAGAGCTGATAGCTCTGTGTTATGAGTGGTTGGTCGGGCTGGCCTAGCAATGTGATGGGCGCCATCACGACCGGGTTTTGGGATCGTGACAGCTACAAGATGTAGTAATAGAAGATATTAAATCTTTTCTTTATTTATAGTCTCAATATAATCAATCGCTTTCACGTATTTGGAAACTGAATAAGTTTCTTTGAGACTTACTACAATACAATATCTTATTGGTAATTAATTGTGTTTCTCCAAAATAGCAATAATTTGCTCTTCTAGAGATCTCAATTAATTTTATACTACCACAACTTCATCAACATCCATGTGGTGAATATCTCTTTTAAAGAGAAAGTTATACCATTATGGCCATGGTCAAAATCATTATATGCAAAATATGTTGCTTCTATTACTTTTGCCATGTAATAATCCACTGCCATAATATTTTGTCTAATCGCAATGGGTACGTGTTCAATGACCATTCATGCCATAATAATGAAATTATTTTCTTATTTCATCTCAAACCTCCTTCTAGAGGTGGGTGTGGTATATTCAATACCAATAGCATGTTCATATTCTTTCAAGAATGAATATGTCTTCATAAATCAGATGTTGTGATCACATTCCCATCATGAATGGACCATAATCATCTATATGTGCTATATAAAATTCACATCAAATCGATGACAAATATTACCTTCACAGAGTGAAGGATTATTTTGAGAATCCTTATTATTCTCATTATCGATCACAATGATGACGATTATAATTTCATCTATTGCCACGTCCACATCCATTGATACCTTCATGGTAATAATTTTGTCTTCTTTCAGACTTATCACATACTAATATCACATTCTCTAAAGGGAATGAGAATAGAGCAAATTCAATAAGACGGGTTTTCAATACTTTGCCCACAATCATACATGAATTTAATCATGGCAAGGTATAGAAACTTTACTACTTTGGGTGGTTATAATTTCTTTCAAACTCCATTAGAGTTGCAATCAAAATTTATCATCTTTGCTTGTATTTAAAATCAAATAATAGAATGTCAAGATTTTGAAAGAGAAAAGTAAATACTTACCTTAAATCTAAAATTTAATCATGAATTAAGGAAGTTCGTGGAGCAATTGACAATCATTATGTTCAATCCCAAAGCTTCTACTCAATTGGTTAGAGTCTCGTGCTGATAACGTGTTATAAAGCAATACAAGAAGAAGAACAATATTGTAGAGAAAAGTAGGGAGAGCGAATTTTTATTGATTTGGGATGAATTACAATGTAATAGAACCCTCTATTTATAGGGAGATGGTGATTTAGCCACCAAGTAATAATCCCTAAAATCTCTCAAAATATAAACATTCACCATAAATAGAATTCTATTTATAACAAGCTACAAGCTATAACTCACATAAATAATGAGTTCAGTCGTTGAAATAAAAATCGTGAACCACATAATTAAAATTCTGGATCCATCGATTAATGATGTTAAGTAGGAGTTGTTCCTTATTAGTACGATGCAACGTATTCCATTGCTGCATCTAGAATCTTGATTAAACTTTGGGGAGTTGGGAACCAACACGGAACTAAAAGAAATATCATCTTTTGACGTGCGGTCCACCCAAATGACGCTGCGTGGCTCGTAACAATATCAGAATATGGGTGCATGCAGGTTTTGCACAAAATGGATAATATCACGAGTCAGCTTGTACGTTAATTTTTTTATTTTGAATTTGGGGCAGTGGAGCTTCTAAAGCTACAGTTCTTATCATCCAAATTCATATTTGTCTTACAATATTTTTGAGTGGGGTTGATCGACGATAAATATTTACCTCCCTACGTCGAAGTAATAGCTGCAGAACGTTGTTTGTATATTAATTTCTCACTTAATTATTATATATTTTTATTGAATTTTTAATTTTTATAAATTAATCTAGTTTGGTATAAATATCTGATACGAATAAATTTTTACTATAGCACTGTTATATATACATAACTGTTTACCTTATGTTTAGATAATTATTATGAGGTGTATGCTGGAGTAACTAATGCGGTTTTTGTTTTTTGTTTTTTGTTTTTGTTTGCCGTTTTTCTATACGCCGAGGGTCGATTGGAAACAGCCTCTCTGCCCTCTCGGGTAGAGGTAAGGCCTGTCTACATATTACCCTCCCCAGACCTCACCTTGTGGGAATATACTGGGTTGTTGTTGTTGTTGTTGTTGTTGTTGTTTACCTATAGTACATTGAGTTAGTCCCTCCCTTACATTTTATGTAATACAGTTTAATTAGAGAGCACGAGGGTCACTGACTAATTTTTGGCGAGAATTTAAACATAAAATTTTAAAATTTAAACTTTATATATTTAGGAATTATGAATATTATAAGTTATTCCAGTTAACAATTTAAAATATATATTAAAAGTATAACATAACCAAAGAAAATCTTGTTTAACTCTTAAGTAATAGTAACTACATTGGACAAGGCGAAACATACCAGGTGACAGTCTTTCTAGAAGGATGTCGTTGCCACTGCATTTGAATATATGTATGCATCTTTGTCTTTCTTTCTTGTCTGTGAGGAAAAGGGAAATTAATTGTGGTGGAAATCAAGAAACTTATTGTCTTATTCAATGATTAAACTAAAGGGTCACATTTCACCACATCTCATGTGCCCGGCCTTTCAATTACTCCCTATGTTTCAATTTATGTGAATCTATTTAATTTTTATCCATTCCAAAAAGAATAAACTTTTTTTAAATTTAGTAATAATTTAGTTTAAAATTACAATTCTATCCTTAATGAAAAATTTTTATAATCACATAAATACTCTGGGCCTCTGAATTTATTTAGGACCACAAATTTTAAAATTCTTCATTTTTTTCTTAAATTTCGTATCCAGTTAAACAGGTTCACGTAAATTGGAACGGAGGGAGTATTTCTTATGTGCAATGTATAAAGGGGAGAGACCCCTCTTCACTTCTAAGGCAGCATAATGGAAATGGCTTACTACGTAGTGTATTCCTTGTTTGCAGTTACATTAGCAATATATGTATGGAAGTTGTTGAATTGGGCATGGTTTAGGCCAAGGAAATTGGAGCAGTGCCTGAGACAACAAGGTCTCAAAGGGAACTCTTACAAACTAATATTTGGAGATCTCAAAGAGTTATCCAAAAGCATTGACGAAGCAAAATCCAAGCCATTGAACGTCTCTGATGATGACATACCCCCAAGAATCCTCCCTTATTTCATTGAAGCAATCAAGAAATATGGTAAGGTTTCAAATTTTAAAAAGAATTAGAGTGTTTTTAGTATGTTTTCCTGGAAAATGAGTAGTTTTATTTTTATTTTCCTTATTTAATGGTGAGTGAAAACAAATTTCGAAAAATATTTTATAGTGTTCAGTTAATTAGAAAATACTTTTTTGAATAATATATAGTTAAACGAGCACGATGAGAAATGAAATTAGTGGAAGTTGGGGGTGTGTGGTGAGGGTAGTGAGTTGTTGGGCTGGGCTGGGGGTGAGGTTGGCTGGTGTTGGTCGGGGTGGGAATAGAATGAAGATACATGAGTTGATGAGAAAAATATTTTTCAAAATATTTAAGCTAACTAAACATAAATTTTTTTAAATATAATATTTTTTGAAAAATATGTTCTTCGTACCAAACACACCATAAATGTAACAAAAAGTTGATGACCAAGAATGTTCGGAATATATATTACAGGTAAAAACTCTTTTATATGGCTTGGGCCGAATCCTTTGGTATTTGTAAGGGACCCTGAGGTAATAAAGGATGTGCTTAACAAACATTCTCTCTACCAAAAGCCAAAATCTACTCCCTTGACAAGGTTGCTGGCACAAGGAGTTGTAAGCTATGAAGAAGATAAATGGGCAAAGCATCGAAAAATCCTCAATCCTGCTTTCCATATGGAGAAGATAAAGGTATTCAACACCCCCCCCCCAACCAACCACCAGCCTTTCCAACAATGATGTGCAAGATATAATTTAAGTAAATAAATATGTGTCATTTGTGACCGTTTAAATTTTTAGATTGAAATTGTCATGCAATTCCATATTGTACTATCAGATATGCAAAAAGCTTGAATTCAATTCTTATCTACCACCTAAAAAGTAAAAGATTTTCTCACGTGTTTAGCCTACATGAAAAAATAATAAGGCTTACACGCCAGCAAGTTAAGAGTTAGAATTTTTTACTGTTTTTCTTTAAAAATTTATTCTCTGGTGCTTTCCATAATTTACAAGCCAAAGTTTCCTTTGTGTATGAATATTTTTGCTCTCTAGCAAGGAAGGATCGAATGGTACCACAAGCAACACGATTGATAATTTTCCAATTTTCTTCTTCAATAACATTTGGTCTATTTTCTTCAATGGCCAGATTTAACCCTTGTTAAAAAAGGACATCTTGAACCTCGCCTTGCCACATCCCAAAATGTCCGGACCCATCAAAAATTTTTACCGTAAATTTTGCATTTGACACAATTCTTTTCATAGGAAGTTAAAAAATGGTTTAGACTTGTATCGATATCACAAATTCATGATATCAACCTAGCTTTGTTTTAGGTTTTTCTTTTTTTCCTTTATTTTCCTCTCTAGCTTGCAAATGTATATATACCACAAGCAACACGATTGATAATTTTCCAATTTTCTTCTTCAATAACATTTGGTCTATTTTCTTCAATGGCCAGATTTAACCCTTGTTAAAAAAGGACATCTTGAACCTCGCCTTGCCACATCCCAAAATGTCCGGACCCATCAAAAATTTTTACCGTAAATTTTGCATTTGACACAATTCTTTTCATAGGAAGTTAAAAAATGGTTTAGACTTGTATCGATATCACAAATTCATGATATCAACCTAGCTTTGTTTTAGGTTTTTCTTTTTTTCCTTTATTTTCCTCTCTAGCTTGCAAATGTATATATAGCTTAGGTTTTCAGGATTGAGTCTTTATAAAATTTCTACAAGATGCAGTTGGCTTGTACTAATGAGTAGTTTTAAAATGTGTAGCATATGCTTCCAGCATTTAATTTGAGCTGCAGTGAGATGGTGAGCCAATGGGAGGAGGCTGCATCACTGAAAGGATCCTGCGAACTCGATATATGGCCTTACCTTCAAAGATTGAGTAGCGATGCAATTTCTCGGACAGCCTTTGGGAGTAACTATGAAGAAGGCCGAAAGATATTTGAGCTTCAAAAGGAACAAGCTGAGCATGTCATTGCAATTTCTCGCACCTTATATATTCCTGGATGGAGGTAATAAAACATCCCCTTTCCCCAGTAATGGCATAGGTTTCCTTGTGGAAAGGGTGTCAATTGATCAAAACTTTATAATAATATGCATTGGATTATTTGATAATGATTGCATGTATTTGTTTGTTAAATTAACATATAGATTTATGCCAACTAAGAGAAATAGAAGGATGAAGTCTATTGAGAAAGAAGTTCAAGCAACAGTAAGGGGAATCATTGATAAAAGAGTGAAGGCAATGAAAGCAGGGGAGGCAAATGCTGATGACTTATTAGGCATATTGTTGGACTCCAACTTCAAAGAAATTGAACAACATGGTAACAAGGATTTTGGTATGAGTACGCGAGAAGTAATTGAGGAGTGTAAATTGTTCTATTTTGCTGGGCAAGAGACCACCTCCGTGTTGCTTGTATGGACTATGTTTTTGTTGAGCAGGCATCCAGACTGGCAAGCTCGCGCTAGAGAAGAGGTTTTGCAAGTCTTTGGCAATGGTATGCTAGAATTTGATGGATTAAGCCGCTTAAAAATTGTAAGTTATTTAAAATTACCTTCTTTAATTTCAAAATCTCCACAATATATTATGCTAGTTCTATACTGAGGCAAATCTAAGATTTAAACTTGATGAATTCAATCTTTAAGGGTTTTAGCACTAAACATATTGTACATTATGGGTGAATTTAATATTTTTTGAAATTGTAGTAGTTTTTGACATATATATATCTATATCGTGTGTCAAAAATATTGGGTTTAGTTGAACCCTTGAAACATAAACTAGCTCAATTAGCCTCTGATTCTATGTTCTTGATTTTTTGTTACTATGCTAATTCAATAGTAAACTCCTTTTGACCATAGGTGACAATGATTTTGCACGAGTCGTTAAGGCTATACCCACCAGTTGGAGCGCTTGGTCGAAGGATTACAACTAAAACCAAGTTAGGGGAACTAAGTTTACCAGCAGGAGTGATGCTGTCTTTGCCAATACTTCTAGTGCATCATGACAAGGAAATTTGGGGCAAAGATGCAAAAGAATTCAAGCCAGAGAGATTCAGTGAAGGCGTTTCAAAGGCAACAAAGGGCCAAATGACATTTTTTCCGTTTGGTGCAGGACCTCGGATATGCATTGGACTAAACTTTGCAATGATTGAAGCGAAGATGGCTATGGCTATGATTCTGCAACGCTTCTCCTTTGAGTTATCTCCATCTTACACACATGCTCCACAATCTGTAATAACTATGCAGCCCCAATATGGTGCTCCTCTTATATTGCACAAATTGTAAGTGTTGCCTTATCGGATGAATAGCTATGTCAAGCAAACATAAGTTGAGATATTTTGCAACTATGGTCTCTCCTTTCATTCGATCACAGCTTGTGCACTAAACTTCCGTTATGCGAGGGGTATGGGAAGGGACGGACTACAAGGGTCTATTATACGTAGTCTTACGCTGTATTTTTGCAAGATGTTGTTTCGACGACTTGAACTCGTGACCTGCTTGATCACATGGCAGCAGCTTTACTAGTTATGCCAAGGCGCCCCTTCAGTACATTATACTTATAATACAAGTAATAATCTAATGTGTCACATTAATACTGCCCTTAATAAGTATAATGTACAAGATTTGAGCAAACAAGAATTTGATGTTTCACCTTTCTTCGCAAATATTTGGTTCATGGACATAAGCAACTTTTGGTATAATAGGAGAAAGAACTAGAAGACCACACAATAACTTCAATATTGAAAATCAACACGTAATATTACAACAATGACATTACAAGCAAGGAAATCCTACAGTTAAAGAACAATTATGGAATCAAGGAAAAATAGGTAATTCAACTAAGCATGTTGTACAAGTTGCATATAAGAGATTAAATACATAGTCATGTGAAATTAGGCTAAACATGAAGACTACACGTGCTAGAATAATGCATTTTAAGGTATAAAAGGAAACTACATAGCAAATACAGGATTTTTAAACATTTTGCCCGTTACACACTCGTCACCTCGCGTACACGACACTCACATATCACGAATTGTTAGAACAGTACCAAATCCTAAGGAGATTTCTCCCACACAAGGTTAGGCAAGTCACTTACCTCAAACCAAGCACAGTCAGTCAATAAGAGTGTCTTTCCCTCGACTTTTCAACTCTGAACGATCCAAATCTAGCAAAAAATAATTACATACTATAAATACAACCACAAGAAAACTAATCTAATTAATGAAATCAATAGATTTAAAAAGAAATTACAAAACGCCCCAAAAAGTTAACTCGAGCCCACGTCTCGGAATCGGGTAAAAATCACAAAATCCGAACACCTATTCAACCACGAGTTCACCCATGCCAAAATTACTCAAATTCGATACAAAATCTCGATCAAAACCTCAAAACTTGATCTAAGAACTTTCCTCCATTTTTCTCAATTTTCCACCCCAAATCACTAATTTAATGATGAAAAAATACATAATCATAAAAATTAACCAATACCAGGTAAGAATCACTTACCCCAAACACCCACGTGAAAGTCTCTCCAAGAATTGCCTCCTAAGAAGCTCCCAAATTAATTTTTGTATTATGAATTCAAATCCTCGTTTGAACATTTGAATTTTCCTAGGTGCTTCCTTTTTCGTGAACGTGGAAGCTTCCTCGCGTCAGCGAAGCACAAAAGTGCTTTTTCCAAAAGCCTGTTATGCGAACGCGAGGTCCTACTCGCGAATGCGGAGTTTTCCCTGCATGACCCTTCGCAAACACGTGCAACTCTATGCAATGCTCATTGACTATTTAAGATAAGAAAATTCTCTATTCCTTTACATACTTATATCTATGTGATTGTGTATTAATCTTTGAATTATATGTAATAAATAAGGACATATTAAATTTTTGGTGTATTACTTTTTAAGTTTTGTGGTGATGAAAACAATGTTTGTTTATCTTCAAATAATATATCCTATTTAGATTATTTTTTACTGAGAGATTTTGTCAATTTATTAATTATTACTCTCTCCATTTCAATTTATGTGAACACATTTGACTGAGCACAGATTTTAAAATAAAGTGAAGACTTTTGAAATTTGTGGTCATAAGCAAGTCAAAAAGTGGTCCAGAGTATTTGTGTGGTTGTAAAAACTTCTCATTAAGGATAGAATTGGAAGTTTAAGTTAAATTATTTCTAAATTTAGAAAAGTGTCACTGGAACAGACCAAATAGGAAATATGTTAACAAAAACGGGAACGGAGGGAGTATAACTTATGATTATATATTTATCATAAAATAAATTATATTTATCATAAAAATTATCTTATCTAAGTGTTGAAGCTTAGATATGGAGGTTGTAGTGCGTGTACACATTCACTAATTTTAACTAACTACAACTACTAACTATAGTTAGGTAACTAACTATCTAATAACTATGGTTGAGTTAAATATAAACAAGCCTTCTCTCAACACTCCCCCTCAAGCTGAAGGATGAAATATACTCTTCATTCCCAGCTTGTTGAGTAGATAATCATGTTGTGGTCTACACAAGGCTTTAGTTAATATATCTGTAATTGTTCTTCTGTTCTCACATATTGTGTATGTATAAGTCCTTGCATTAGTTTCTATCTTACAAAATTACAATCAATATCTATATGTTTAGTACGTTCATGAAAGATAGGATGAGCAGCAATTTGAATTGCTGCTTTACTGTCACAATGCAGAGGCACTAGAACTGTGATATCCACTCCTAACTCTTAGAAAAGTCCAGTTATCCACACAATTTCATCTACTGTAGTTGCCATACTTCTGAACTTTGCTTTAGTTAAGCTTCTAGACACTGTACTTTGGTTTTTTGACTTCCAAGAAATCAATGCATCACTAAACTTGATCACATATCCTGTGACTTACTTTCTTGACTCCACACAACTTCCTCGGTCTGAATCACAATAGGCTACTAAATTGCTGCACTTATTTGCTGGCATAAGTAGTCCCAGCCCAGAAGTAGATTTAATATATCTTACTACTCTCTTAGCAGCCTCCACGTGAGACTCCTTGGGTGCCTTCATATATTGGCTGAGTACGCGCACCACAAAGGCTATATCTGGTCTAGTCATGGTTAGATATAGAAACCTTCCAATTAGCCTCTGATAGTTTCCTTTATCTTCAAGTTGTTCATCCTCAGAATCAGTGCCTTTTACTACTTGATCAAACACAATGGAAGTGAGTTTGTGGTTGAACTCAAGAGGTATATAAGCCACTTTTCCTCCTGCAAAGCCAAGTTGAGATATCAACTCTAAAGCATATTTTCTTTGACACATTAAGATTCTTTTTGTTGATCTAGAAGATTCAATTCCTAGGAAATATTTCAGTTCTCCTAGATCCTTCATTTTGAATTTTCTTGCAGCTCTTTTCTAACTTGTTGAATAATGAATAAGTTGCTACCAGTCACCAACAAGTCATTCACATAGACTAGAACAATTATAAGACTAGCTCCTCTTTTTTGTGTGAAAGGAGAATAATCATAGTGGCTTTGACTGAATCCCATGTCCAAAAGTGCCTCTATTAGCTTAAGATTCCACTTTCTAGGGGCATGTTTCAGACCATACAAGGATTTATGTAGTTTGCACACCTGTTTAATCTCCCTCTGGCTTGAAAAGCCATCTGGAATCTCCATGTAAACTTCCTCCTTAAGATCACCTTGAAGGAAACCATTATGTACATCCATTTGAAAGATGTACCAATTGTATGTAGCAGCTACATCAACTACAGTTCTCACTGTGACCATTTTAGCCACAAGAGAGAAAGTTCCAGTATAGTCTAGACCATATTGTTGGCAATAGCCTTTAGCAACAAGTCTAGCTTTATATCTTTATACATCACCATTAGATTTATACATGATTTTGAATACCCATTTGCATCCAATAGAAACCTTTCCTTGTGGCAGATCAACCAAGGACCAGGTATTGTTGTTTTGTAAAGCAGAAATCTCTGCATGCATAACTTCAATCCACTTAGGGTTTGTACTAGCCTCTTTGAAAGTACTAGGTTCAATAATAGCTGAGTAGGCAGCAAGAAAAGCTCTGTAATCTGCAAAAAAATTACTGTATGAAACATGCTGTGAGATAGGAGGATAACAGTTGAAGGTTTTTGAATGACCAACATAGTATGTTAGCCATATAGGAGGATTTGAAGATATGAATGATCTTCTGAGACCTTCAGTAGGTAATGAAGAGATAACAGAAGATGCAGAAGGAGATGGTGTAGACATATCAGTGGTTATTGGTATAGACATATCAGATGCAGAGTTTGGACTTGAAGAAGGAGATGAAGAAGAAATGGATAAAGGAGATGAATTAGTGGTGTGAGGAATAGAAGAAGTTAAGGGATGAATAGGAGAAGTCTGTTATTCTGATGTCATGTTTGTGAACTCTAGAATAGGAAACAATGGAGAGTTTCCAATGTGTACATGCGTAAAAGGAAATACATTTTCTTTGAAAACAGTATCTCTGCTTACAAAGAATCCTGTTGAATGTAGATCATAAAGAATATAACCCTTATGAGATGAAGAATACCCCATATGAACAGCTGGAATTGTCTGGGGACTGAATTTGTCAACTTTTTGCACTTTTGTGGTATAACATAGACTACCAAATATTTTGAGATGATGCAAAGATGGAGTTTGCTGAAACAGTACTTCATAAGAAGATTTTCATTGAAGAGATTCATTTGGTAGTCTATTCATAAGATACACTGCAGTGGAGACACACTTTCCCAAAAATTTTAAAGGTATATGAGCCTGAAATCTAAGAGCTCTAGCCATATCCAAAATACTTCCGTGTCTCCTCTCAACCACTCCATTTTGTTGAGGTGTATATACACAAGAACTTTGATGAAGTATTTCAAGACTTTGTAACAAATGTTGAACTTGATCATTCATAAACTCAGTTCCATTGTCTGATCTAAGACATTTAACAGTAGTTTAGAACTTATTTGTCACCATAGTTAGAAAATTCCATAAAACTACTATTGTATCTGCCTTTGTAGTCAAGAGAAAGATCCAGGTATATTTAGAAAGATCATCTACTAGAGTTAAGAAGTATCTCTTACCATCATGAGTAGGAAATCTGTATGGACACCACACATCTGCATGAACAAGATCAAAGATAGACACAAAACATGAAGTAGTAGAAGGAAAATATAGTCTTGGCTGTTTTGCAAAAGGACAAACAATGCAATGAGGATTTTCAGTTCTAGGTAGACCTTGAAGGTTATGTAGTTTCTGTAAAACCTTTAAGGGAGCATGTCCTAACCTTCTATGCCACAAAGAGAAATCAATACATAGATTTGTATTATTCTGACTAACAGTCTTATTAGCACTAACTGTAGTATTTGCATTTGAAGATATAGGATGATCTGGACCATGTCTGTCGGCAGCTTTGAGAATATAGAGTCCAAGTTCTTCTCTACCAATCCTAGAACCTTTCCACTTAAGAGTTCCTGAAACACACAAAAGTTAGGAAAGAATTCTACCAAGCATCTTAACTCTTTTGTGATCTTAGATACTGACAACAAGTTATACTTGAAATCTGGAATGTGTAGAATGTTCTTTATTTTCTTACTTCTGAAGAGAGAACAAGTTCCAGTATGTGTAATAGAAGCATGTTCACCAGTAGGCAATTAAACCTTATTTTTATCCTTCTCTGATATCCTTTCATAAGAATCCAACAGACTCAAATTATGTACCATATGATTATAAGCCCCTATATCTACTATCCACTCGTCATTCATTAAAGTTGACATAAAGGCATGTGAAATACCTGTTATCTGTGAAGTAGCTGAGTTGGCAGCATGTTCAAACTCTTTATCCTTGGTTAGCATCTGCAGAATTTGTTGATATTGTTCCGGAGTGAAGAACTGAGCAGGAGCAGGACAATTTACTTGAGAACCTTGTGCTTCTGAAGATTCACTTCTATAGTTATTCTCCATAGAATCCACTTTGGTGCTTACATTATTTGCTTGAGCATTGAAAGATCCTCTCCTTTTGTTCTTGAAATCACTAGGATATCCATGAAGCTTAAAACAGAGATCCTTTGTATGAACTCTACCCTTACAGTAGTCACAGTAGACTGTTTGTTTGTTAAAAGAGTTCCTTGATTTGTATCCTCTAGTATTACCACCAGTATAGGCCCTGTTACTCATCATAGCAGTAACTTCACTGTTGTCATTAGCATTATTCATACTTTTTTCACTAAGCCATTGAGTTTCAACATTGATTATCATGCAATAAGCATGATTCAAGTTTGATAAGGGTCTAGTCATAAGCACCTGGTTCTTAGCATTTTCATAGGAGTCATTCAATCCTGTTAGAAACTGATAGAGTCTTGAAGCTGATAGTGCTCTACATGTTTCTTAGATTTAGGACAACCACAAGAGGGTGGTGGAGTGAGAGTTTCATATTCACCCCATAGTTCGCAAAAACATGAGAAATACATTAACACAGATGATACTCCTTGTGTTAGTGTAGCAATTTCTTTGTGTAGATAAGCAGATCTAGAAGCATTTACCTTATCAAATCGTTCTCTAAAGTCTTCCCAAACAGTATAGGCATCAGAAGCATAGATAACACTACTAATCAAATTAGGTGCTACTGTATTCATAATCCAAGCCAAAACTATTGCATTACATCTATCCCACAAATCATGAAGACTAACATCATAGTTACTCCTTTTGCATGTGCCTAAAACAAAGCCTAATTTGTTTTTGCCATGAAGAAAGATTTTCAACGATCTACTCCTAATTGAATAGTTTTCAGATCCAAGTAACTGAATAGAAATTAGAACTGAACCTTGTGTATCGGATGGATGAATGTATAGGGGATAATGATGATCCACTTGATCTACTGGGTTTACTGCTCGAGTTTCAGCTAATTCTTCAGTAGAAGGCATCGTTGTTAGATGTCTGAAATATGCCAGAGATCTATGGAGAAATTCACTCAATTATCTCGAATTGAATCTTAATCGAACAAATTCAGACATGCAAATTGAGATTCAGCTCAATTGATTCGATCTGCTATGAGATTGATTCACTCTGATTTGTTATGTCTAAGCTCGCACTCGATTAACCGAGCTCTGATACCATGTTGAAGCTTAGTTATGGAGGTTGACAAAAATCAGCCGAGGAAGAAGAGAGATAGAGAGAGGAGTGTAGGAAGTAAGACGGTTACTTCATTTCAGAACTGAGAAGAATACTACACTGTTACATTGATCTTAGCTACAGTAGTGCGTATATACATTCACTAATTTTAACTAACTACAACTACTAACTATAGTTAGATAACTAACTATCTACTAACTATGGTTGAGTTAAATATAAACAAGCCTTCTCTCAACACTAAGCACGGTTGTATTTAAAGTAAAATGACAAATAGAATCTTTTGTATTTGAAATCTAAAATCTTAAATTTTGAAGAAATTATGCCCTTATAAGTGTAACAGTTCTAACGTTATTTAAGTCATTTTAACAGAAAAATAGCTTATCAGCTTTTTTTATTATCAAATACTACAACAACTTATTATCAATTTCAGCATTTATATCCAAACACGTAATTACTCATTTATTAAATCAATTTCAGCACTTAAAATATTTTTCAGCACTTAATGCTTATCAGCAGCTAATCCAAATGGGCTGTAATACATTAAGCTTTTCAAACATTTTAAAATATATTGTTTTAGAAAGAGGTAATTCATCGATGTTTCTTACCTTTTTCTGTATGAAGTTAATGAAGTATGCAATTGAACACCGAAAGAGTTGCTTACTAAAGTCAGTCGACAACTTGTATGGGTAGTTGGTCAATCAAATCATTAACAGCGTGGACCCAACAGTTTAGTTATTGAACACATAATTTTTATCCTATATCTCTTCGAATAAAATTCATTAAAATTATTGAAAAAAATTGAGTTACGTAAACTCAAATAAGTGATGAATTCAGTAGTAGAAATCAAAATCTTGAACTCATAGATCACTGACGTTAAGTACAACTGAGTTGTCCCTTATTATTAAGCTGTGTGTGATGCTACCTCTATTCCATTGCTGCTTCTAGAATCTTTATTATTAAAACTTTGGGGAATTGGGCAGTGGCGGAGTCACATATACCAAAGGGGTATCACTGGGGTGTCAACCGATACCCTTTCGTCAACAAATTATACTGTATAATTCAGTAATTTTTTAAAAATTTGTATATATACACTATATAATTACACTCCTTGACTTCTTGATGATTTTTTATATATTTTAATTCCGCTTAATAAAAATCTTGGGTCCGCTACTTAGAATTGAGAACCAACACGGAACAAAAAGATATCATGTTTTGATGTGCGGTCCACCCAAATGACACTTGCGTGGCTCGTAACAATATCAGAATATGGGT
Source organism: Nicotiana noctiflora (assembly GCA_032618575.1). NCBI lineage: Eukaryota > Viridiplantae > Streptophyta > Magnoliopsida > Solanales > Solanaceae > Nicotiana > Nicotiana noctiflora. The sequence continues at coordinate 143,831 of JASVEL010013141.1, forward strand.
GCACGCAGATTTTTTTCATTTTGCATTTCGGGCAGTGGAGCTTCTGAAGCTATACTTATCCATATTGATATTTATCTTAAAATATTTTTGAGTGGTGTTGATCGACGATAAATATTACCTCCGTACGTCAAATAATAAATAGATGCAGAACATTGTTCGTATATATATAGATTTCTCACTTAATTATGTATAATCTTTATTAAATTAATTAATTATAATTAACTGATACAAATATTCTTTTGCCATTGATTTGTTATATATACATAAATGTTTTTGAAATATTGTTTACATATACAGTGAGCAACTCCCTCCATTGCATTTCATGTGATGCAATTTTGAGTACGAGACGTCACTGGCTAATTTTCAGCGTGAATTGGAATATAAAATTTTGTGACTTTTCAAATTTACCTATTTAAGGACTACGTGTATTATGCCACAATAGTTAGCAACTTAAAGTATATTAAAAGTATAATATAAACAAAGAAAATCCTGTTTAACTCTTAATTAAGTAGTGACCACATTGCATAAAACATAAGTAGTGCTAATTAATATTTTTGGTGAAACATACCAGGTGATAATCTTTCTAGAAGGATGTCGTTGTTGTTGCGGAAGCCAAATATATATAGTGTAAATAGTCACAACTACTATACAAAAAATTATGACAACTACCAAATAATAAATAAAATAATAAAACAACAATAAAATGAACACCAAAATTTACGAGGTTCGGCTAATTTTGCCTACTCTTCAGCCACGACCAATGTTTTATTCCACTCCAAAAATATAAGTGAAATAATACTAAAGGGAGAAGATACAAATGCCTTAAGAAGATAAGAAGGCAAATGAAAGGTGAGTTTAAATGCTAAACATTAGGCTTACTTTTATAGAGGTAAAATTCCCCCAACTCTTCTACCAACCGATGTGGAATAAACATATTTGCCAAAAAGTCAACAAATCTCCACCTTGGCAAAATTTCACATTTTCAATTTTCTCTCAGTAACAAATTTTGGTTGTGTCTTCATCTTCAATCTTCAGTGTTCAACAATGTTGATCAAATCCAAACTATGTTGAAACTTGATCGTAGTCACCACCTTTGTCAGCATATCAGCAGGATTCTCCGTAGTATGAATTTTTTTCACTGTGACTACACCTTCTTCTATGATTTTTCGTACGAAGTGATTCCGAACATCAATGTGTTTCGTCCTTGCATGATAAACTTGGTTCTTCACTAATTGAATAGCACTTTGACTATCACAAAAAATTGTGATACCTTTTTGTTCAACACCAAGTTTTTTTATCAATCGTTGAAGCCAAATTGCCTCCTTCACCACCTCTATAATAGCCATGTACTCTGCCTCTGTTGTAGACAAAGCAACTGTTGACTGCAAAGTAGACTTCCCACTAACTGATGCCTTTGCAAAAGTAAACACAAAACGTTTGTCCAGATCACCTACAAAATCTGAGTCACAATATCCAACTACAGATTGATTACCTTCCTACTCAAAAACTAGCCCAACATCTACCGTATTATGAATATACCGTAGAATCCACTTCACATCTTGCCAATGCTCATTTCCTGGATTATACATATATCTGCTAATAACTCCAACATCTTGTGAAATGTCTGGTCTCGTACAGACCATTGCATACATCAAGCTACCAACAACATTTGCGTATGGTACCTTTGACATATACTCTCGTTCAACTTCATCCAATGGCGACATAGTAGTACTTAGCTTAAAATGGGGAGCAAGTGGAGTACTAACTGGCTTAGTCTTGTCATTTATGCCAAAACGTTGTAGTACACTCTTCAAATATTCTTTCTGAGATAAATAAAGTTTCTTTGAACGTCTATCTCTTATTATGTCCATGCCAAGAATTTTCTTTGCCTCACCCACATCTTTCATCTCGAACTCCTTCTTCAGTTGAATCTTCAACTTAGCAATTTTGTTCGAATTCTTGGAAGCTATCAACATATCATCAATATATAGGAGAAGATATATAAATGAACCATCTTTAAACTTGTGCGAATACACACAATGATCATATTTCCTTCTCTTGTACCCTTGCTGCAACATAAACTTGTCAAATCGCTTGTACCATTATCTAGAAGATTATTTCAATATGTACAATGATTTTTCATGTTTGCACACTATATTTTCCTTTCCAGCAACTTTGAATCCTTCTGGTTGAGTCATGTGGATTTCCTCCTCCATGTTTCCAAGTAAAAACACAGTTTTTACATCCATTTGAACCAGTTCCAAATCCAAATGTGCTACCAAAGCTAACATAATTCTAATGGAGGAATGTTTTACAACTGAAGAAAATACTTCATTGTAATCAATTCCCTCCTTTTGAGCATATTCTTTGGCCACCAACCTTGCTTTGTAGCGAAGATATACTTAGTTAGGAAATCATTCCTTCTTTGGAAATACTCATTTGCACCCAATTGCTTTCTTTCCCTTCGGAAGATTGGCCAATCTCCATGTATGATTCTGATGAAGGGACTGTATTTCATCATTCATGGAAATCCTCCACTTATCTTCTTCTGAACTTTGGACTGCGTCTTTATAAGTGGTAGGAACATCATCAGCTGCAATTGCGGTTAAACAAGCAATTGTCCCAATGAGACGAACAAGTTTCATTATTTTCCTTTTTAGCCTACTGGTTGCTATTGATTCAAGTTATTGTTGAGAGTCCTAAGTTGGAATCTCCTCTACTGGCTTTCCTTCCAGAGGATAATCTTCATTTATTTCCTCCTATGTTTCTTGTGTAGGAAAAATAAATTTTCCCTCAAACTCCACCTGCTTAGAAATACCATCATCTTGTTTGGTATCTTCATTTGTTACCTTGTTTACCATAGCAGATTCATCAAAGGTAACATCCCTGTTGAATATTACTTTCTTTGTCATAGGATACCATAAGCAATATCCTTTGACTCCAGAAATAATCCCCATAAAAATAGCCTTCTTTGTCCTTGGATCCAATTTTGTCTCTGTCACATGATAATATGCAGTTGAGCCAAACACGCGCAAAGAGTTGTAATTTACAGCAGGCTTTCCATACCATTTTTCAAATAGTGTCTTGCCATCAATAGCAGCAGATGGTAGACGATTAATAAGGTGCATGCATATGTAATTACCTCAGCCCAAAATTCTTTGCCCAAGACAATATTGGACAACATACACCGTACCTTCTCCAGCAAGGTCCGGTTCATACGTTCTGCTACTCAATTCTGTTGTGGTGTATATCTGATAGTGAAGTATCGGATGATGCCATCATTTTCACAGACCTTATTGAAATGATTATTTTTGTATTCACCTCTATTGTCTGTTCAAATACACTTGATCCTCCTGCCTGTTTGATTCTCCACCATCATCTTCCATTTGAGAAAAGCTCCCAGCACTTCATCTTTGTTCTTCATTGCATACACTCGTACTCTTCGGAAAAAATCATCAACATAGGTTACAAAATAGTGCTTCCCACCCAATGAAGGTGTTTTGGAAGGACCCCAAACATTAGAGTGTACATAATCTAAAATGCCTTTGGTATTATGGATTGTTGTACCAAATTTAACCTTATTTGTTTCCCTCTGAAACAGTGCTCGCAAAACTCCAAATTGTAAGCCTTTACTCCCTTTAACAATCCTTGATCTGATAAAGCTTTCAAGGATTTTCCTCCAGCATGTCCCAAGCGCATGTGCCATAGCCTGGTTGCTTCTGTATCTTTGTTGTCACTGGATGTTACTGTCGCTGTCCCAATAACCGTACTACCGAGATAACGGTACATGTTATTGTTCTTCCGATTGGCCTTCATTACCATTAGTGCACCGGAGCATACTCCCCTCACTCCATTTTCTACAATAATTTTGAACCCTTTTGATTCTAGGGATCCCACAGAGATGAGATTTTTCTTCAAATCCGGTACATACCGAACATTTGTTAATGTTCTGATCATTTCATCATAGTTCCTTAATCGCATTGAACCAATTACATATAAGGTAAGAGGGCTGTTATCCACTGTTTGGACGACTCCATATTCTCCTTCTTGAAAGTCCACGAACAAATCTCCGTTGGGACACATATGATAGCTACAAGCCGAGTCCAACAACAATATGTCTGATGGCGTTGATAGCTCCGTTGTAACTAATGAGAAATCCGAATCATCACAATCAACTACATTTGAATCCATATTGGCCTTTCCATTGTTATGTTTGGCCTTATTATTCAACTTCGGAAAGTCTTTCTTCCAGTGCCCCTTTTCTCGACAAAAGGCGTATTCATCTTTGCTGGGTTTAGATCTTGACTTAGATCTTCCTTTCCTTGTCCTTGATTGATTTTGAGAATGACCCCTCACGAATAGTGCTTCTCCTTCTCCGCCCTTCTGTTTTTCTCGCTTTCTTTGTTGATAGCTGTACAAAGCCGAACAAACTTCTCTAAGAGAAACTTCGTCATTTCCATGGAATAGAATAGTTTCAAGGTGCTCGTACTCGCCAGGAAGTGAAGCCAACAACATGAAGGCCAAGTCACCATCATCATAAGTTGTATTCATATTTTACAAATCTATGACCAACTTATTGAAACTGGTGATATGTTCATTCATCGTGGTACCAGGAACATACGTGAAGTGAAACAGTCTCTTCTTTATGTATAATTTATTTTGACTATTTTTCTTTTAAAATTTATCCTCCAGTGCTTTCCATAATTTACTTGCAGAAGTTTTCTTTGTGTATGGATATTTCTGCTCTCTAGTAAGGTAGGATCGAATGGTACCGTAAGCAACACAGTTGATAATTCTCCAATCTTCTTCTCCAATACCATCTGGTCTCTTTTCTTCAATAGCAAGATCTAGCCCTTGTTGGAAAAGGACATCTAGAACCTCGTCTTGCCACATCCCAAAATGTCCGGACCTGTTAAAGATTTCTACCGTAAATTTTGCATGACACAATTCTTGTCATAAGCGAAGATGCTAATGATGACGTATTGGTGGCACTTGATATAGATTCTTCTTGTTTATTGTCTCTCATCTTTGACACAAATATTATTTAATAGCCGACGACACAAATCAAGATTATTTCCTTTTTTATGTGGAAGATAAGACTAAGCTAGAAACATAGAGCATACTCAGACAGAACCTTAACTCAGCTACCAAGATAAATCTTTGATATGGAATATCAGAGTGTACTACAACCACAGAGCATACTTAGACAGTACCTTGACTCTGATACCAAAATAAATCCTTTTTTATGTGAAAGATCAGACTACGCTGCAACCACAGAACATACTTAGACAGTAGCTTGGCTCTGATACCAATTATTACAGAAGTCAAATGTATATAGTGTGAATAACTCACAACTACTATACCAAAAATTATGACAGCCACCAAATAATAAATAAGACCAGAAAACAACAATAAAAAGAACACCAGAATTTACGAGGTTCGGCTAATTTTTCCTACTCCTCGGATACAACCAATATTTTATTCTACTCTAAAATACAAGTAAAATAATACTAAAGGAAGAAGATACAAATATCTTGAAGATAAGAAGGCAAATGAAAAATATATTTAAATCCTAAACATTAGACCTCTCCCTCGATTCTTCGTGGGATAAACATATTTGTCAAAAAGTCAATAGTTGCCACTGCATTTGTCATCGTTGTCTTTCTTTGTTGTCTGTAAGGAAATGGAGAAGTTAATTGTGGTGGAAATTAAGAGACTATTTGTATCTATTCAATGATTAAACTAAAGGGTCACATTTCACCACACCTCAGGCCTTTCATCTATATCTTGTGTGCATATGTATAAACGGGAGACCACTCATTCACTTCTAAGGCAGTATAATATGGAAATGGCTTACTACATAGTACTGTTATCCTTGTTTGCAATTACATTAGTAATATATGCATGGAAGTTGTTGAATTGGGCATGGTTTAGGCCAAGGAAATTGGAGCAGTGCCTGAGACAACAAGGTCTCAAAGGGAACTCTTACAAACTAATATTTGGAGACATCAAAGAGTTATCCAAAAGCATTGAAGAAGCAAAATCCAAGCCATTGAATATCTCTGATGATGATATACCCCCAAGAATCCTCCCTTATTTTATTGAAGCAATTGAGAAATATGGTATGGTTTCAAAACTTAGAAGTAGTATATTGAAAACAGTCTCTTTCACCACAAAATAGGGGTAAAACTACGTACAATATATCTTCTCAGACACCACTATAAAGGATTTGATTATATTGAATTTGTTGTTGTTGTTTCAAAACTTATAGTAGGAATTCATATAACAAAAGTTGACGAGCAAGAAATTTGGACTTATTACAATATATGTTAACAGGTAAAAACTCTTTTGTATGGCTTGGGCCGGTTCCTTTGGTATTTGTAAGGGACCCTGAGGCAATAAAGGATGTGTTTACCAAGAATTATCTCTACCAAAAGCCAAAATTTAATCCCCTGACCAAGTTGCTGGCACAAGGAGTTTCAAGCTATGAAGAAGATAAATGGGCAAAGCATCGAAAAATCCTCAATCCTGCTTTCCATATGGAGAAGATAAAGGTATCCCAACCCAACCCCCACCCCCTCCCCTCCAACAAAAATATGCAAGATATAATTTAAGTAAATAAAACTGTGTCGTTTGTGACCGTTTAAACTTTTTGATTGAAATTGTCATGCAATTCGATATTGTACTATTGCAAATGCTTATATGCAATTCGATATTGTACTCTTATCACCACCTAAAAAACAAAATAAAAAAGAAATCTCATGTGTTTAGCCTACAAGAAAAATACGAAGGCTTACATGCGAGAGACATGCTGAAGTTATAATTTAAGTAGCAACTCCTTGAACTTTTAAGTAAGATAGGTTACACAATTCGAAAAAAAAAAAAAGAGAAACAGAAAGGAGCACATGTCCAAGGAAGTTAAGAAATGGTTTAGGCTTCTATCTATTTCACAAATTCATGCAACTTTGCTTTGTTTTATGATTATTCTCTTTTCCTCTCTAGCTTGCATATATATATATGTATATATAGCTTAGATTTTCAGGAAAGAGTTTATATAAATTTCCTATAAGATGCAGTTGGTTTGTACTGATGAGTAGTTTAAAAATGTATAGCATATGCTTCCAGCATTTAATTTGAGCTGCAGTGAGATGGTGAGCCAATGGGAGGAGGCTGCATCACTGAAAGGATCGTGCGAACTCGATATATGGCCTTACCTTCAAAGATTGACTAGTGATGCAATTTCTCGGACAGCCTTTGGGAGTAACTATGAAGAAGGCCGAAAGATATTTGAGCTTCAAAAGGAACAAGCTAAGCATATCACTGCAATTTTTCGCACCTTATATATTCCAGGATGGAGGTAACAAAGTGCCCCTTTTTTTCGAGTTTAAGTTTTGTATACTGATAGTCAATGGCGGAGCTACCCTTATGGAAGGGGTGTCAATTGGTCAAAACTTTGCAACGATATGCATTGGATTATTCGATGATAACTACATGTTTTTGTTTGTTAAATTAATGTATAGGTTTATGCCAACTAAAAGAAATAGAAGGATGAAGGAGATTGAGAAAGAAGTTCAAGCAACAGTACGGGGAATCATTGATAAAAGAGTGAAGGCAATGAAAGCAGGGGAGGCAAATGCTAATGACTTATTAGGCATATTGTTGGAATCCAACTTTAAAGAAATTGAACAACATGGTAACAAGAATTTTGGTATTAGTACACAAGAGGTCATTGAGGAATGCAAATTGTTCTATTTTGCTGGGCAAGAGACCACCTCTGTGTTGCTTGTATGGACTATGGTTTTGTTGAGCAGGCATCCGGACTGGCAAGCTCGCGCTAGAGAAGAGGTTTTGCAAATTTTTGGCGATAACATGCTAGAACTTAATGGATTAAGCCGCTTAAAAATTGTATGTTATTTATAATTTACCTTCTTTAATTACAAAATCTCCATAATATAAGGTGCTAGTTCTATACTGAGGCTGATATAAGATTTAAGCTTGATGAGTTCAACGTTTAAGGTTTTTAGCACTAAACATACTGTACATTATGAGTGAATTTAATATTTTTTGAAATTGTAGTAGTTTTTAACATATATATCTATATTTTGTGTCAAAAATATTCGGTTTAATTGAACTCTTGGGACATAAACTAGCTAAATCAGCCTCTGATTCTATGTTCTTGATATTTTATTACTATGCTAACTCAATAGTAAACTCCTTTTGACTATAGGTGACAATGATTTTGCACGAGTCGTTAAGGCTATATCCACCGGCTGAAGCTCTTGGACGAAGGATTACAGAAAAAACCAAGCTAGGGGAACTAAGTTTACCAGCAGGAGTGATGTTGTCTTTGCCAATACTTTTAGTGCATCATGACAAGGAAATTTGGGGCGAAGATGCAAAAGAATTCAAGCCAGAGAGATTCAGTGAAGGCGTTTCAAAGGCAACAAAGGGCCAAATGACATTTTTTCCGTTTGGTGCAGGACCTCGAATATGCATTGGACTAAACTTTGCAATGATAGAAGCGAAGATGGCTATGGCTATGATTCTGCAACGCTTCTCCTTTGAGCTATCTCCATCTTACACACATGCTCCACAATCTGCAATAACTATTCAACCTCAATATGGTGCTCCTCTTATATTGCACAAATTGTAAGTGTTTAATACTTACATGAATTGCCTTATTGGATGAATAGCTATGTCAAGCAAACATAAGTTAAGATATTTTGCAACTATGGTCTCTGATTTCATTCGATCATAGGCTAGATTATTGTTTATGTAGAACAATGTTAAGAATTTTCTTTAAAATAGCTACAATGATTTGAGTAAAATTTCTGATTGCCGCCAACAACTTGCTCAGATCTTCTGTATTAATGTGGAACATTAGATTATTACTTGTATTATAAGTCTAATGTGGGGCGCCTTAGCATAACTAGTAAAGTTGCTGCCATGTGACCAAGCAGGTCACAAGTTCAAGCCGTCAAAACAACATCTTGTAGAAATGCGGGGTAAGACTATATACAATAGACCCTTGTAGTCCGTCCTTTTCCCGAACCTCACGCATAATGGAAGTTTAGTGCACCAGACTATCCTTTATAAGTATAATGTATAAGAGTTGAGCAAACAAGAATTTGATATTGCATCTTTCTTCGCAAATATTTGGTTCATGGACATAAGCAACTTTTGGTATAATAGGAGAAAAGAACCGGAAGATCACACAATAACTTCAATATGGAGTCACCAAATCCACTATGAATGCTATTTGTGTGACCGCAGACGTTATAAGAAGTAACTCCTTCAGATTTTAAAGCAATTATGATAGTTCATATTAGTCCACCAACTGTATAGCATCAGGTCTCTCAGTGGTAGCTAAAACAATATGTAAATGAGACACATGGTTTTTACGCGGAAAAATCCCAACTCAAGGGGACAAAAACTACGACCTATACTAGTAGGATTTCAACTTCACTAACTTTTAACTACACTATTACAAGCCACTTTGTAATGACTCTATTACAAAGCTTTAATCACTCTAACTTGTACTACACTTACCATAGTCTTTAATCACTCTAACTTGTAATACACTTATTACAAGGCACTTTGTCACTTACTGGTTACAAAGACTTCATAGGGTTACAAGTCACTTTGTCACTTACTGGTTACAAAGACTTCAACCTGTGAATAGCTCTAGTCACAATACAAACTCAGATAGTTTATGATTTTGAGTTTCCTAAATCAAAGCTTCTAAGAAAGAAAGATATGAGTTACAATGAAGGACATAAAACAAGATTTCAACTCAATTAAGAACATACATAGACTTATAGTGAAACTGGTCCGTAGTGGAGTTGTCTTCTTGTTCTTGACACACTTGTGACTTTAATGCTAGATCAGATCTTCAATGCTTGAGAGAATATCACTAAACGCATAGGGAATATTTTATGCCATACACCATGTTATTATAATACCCAAGACATCCCAAGGATAATGTCTACTCTTGGTTGGTACACACCTCTTCCCAATGGGAAGTGACTCCTGCACTATAGAGTGCACAATTGCATACAATCACTTTCTCTAGTTGATTTCCAACTGTATAGTTGATTTATACTTCTGTCAAGGAAACACTAAGGGATTAGGTCCCTAATCTGGTTCTTGTGAATCTATATGCACACTGCCCAGATTATCTTGAGTCCATTGTTGAATGCTTGTACCAGGCATGCATTAGGTCCTTTATCTAGTTCTGCACAAAAAATTTGTTAGATCATCAAAACATAGACTAAGAGTCATTAAGCCCAAAAATTTTTCCTTTATTGATGATGACAAACTTCTAACGTTGATGACTATTTATAGAGTTTAACATAACTAGATAATACCAGTAACTGCATATATTCTCCCTAACTCTAAGACACCCCTTTAATCACCTGCTTCAATTTTTCAAGTTAATGTTACATCAGAACTCATCTCTTCCGCCTTTTGGCATCATTAAAAAGGCACAATCAGACAAAATAGCTTTAAAAAGTCCAACACAGCTAACTCATACCACATATGTGCATACAAGATGATAGAAAAGAGAAGTAAGAGGAAAACAAGTATTGTACTAGTAATAGAAGAGTTGTTTCATTGATAATAAATTGTAATGTTTCAACAGGAGCGGTAACGGTGAAATCCAACATGCCATTAAAAAAAAAAGCAATAGACGCAAAAAATAAGAACAAAGGATAATTGGTCACTGAGAGGCTCTTAGGGGGCACTAGAAGAGGGATGCATCAATGGTTTTGAGAACCTGGTCCATGCAAGCATTGGCAGACAACTGTTCCTCAAACTTTTTCTTCCATAGGTTCTCCACCTATTGCCTAAGCTCACCATTCTCCTTAGTCAAGCAGGAAACTTCTTCATGGGAAGAATTAACAGAACTAGGTGCCCCAACAGCTTGACTAAGCTGAGTTTCCAGTATAACATTATGAGCCCTCAACCTTCTTATTTCATCAATAGCAGCATTCTTAGCATTTATCAACTGAGAAATTGTCGTAGTGCTTCACCCAATCTTTTCTACACACTCACACTCTTCTAGAGTTATTTTGGAGAAGGTTTACTTGCTGGTGCCTACTTTTGGATTAGCCAAAGCTACCTTGTAAAACTGGAACACCAGAACGAGAAGAAAACTTTATGGAAGCCCATGATTTCCATCTTAAAAATTTATCACTTTTTGCATGTTTTCTATCATAATTGCTTGCAGATTTATTGGTTCGAACTCATTAAGAGCCTACATTAGGACCATATTAGACTTGGAATCTATAGAGCTCCTTTCACCACGAGGTAAGAGAAACTTATTGACTTGTTCAAAGAGAAGCTGATACTCCAGAAGTAGTGCTTTCTTATGCACCTGTCCCCCATGCTGGATAGCCTGATCTTTCATGTAGACATGTAATTTTTACCCTCCCCGAGTTCTTACTCAATTTAGCTTTTAGAAATTTAGTTTAGGCATAATATCGCTAGTTTACCTAGTTATAACTGTTTTACTTTTTTTTTTGTCACAGAAATAACAATTACAAAAATATTTTCTTGTATTTAAGTAATCGATATTTTATTTTGTTACATTTAGTTTATCTATCTTTCATAAAACTTTAAAATACAAAAAATAGTTTAATTTTATTTTCAAGGATATTAGTGTTTTGGTGGTAATATTATTTTAATTTCACAATGATTTTAATCTAATTATCTTATATTTGATATAGTCTTTGGAAAAAAATAATTTTGTTTTAATTCCATTTCAGTTAAAGTCAATTGTTAATTATACTTCTATTATCTCTGATTCTTTTATTTTACCCTTGAAAAAAAAGAATGAATTTTGGGTCAACTTTGTGTCTTGATTGGTCCAATTTTAGGCCCATCATTAAAAACCCTTACACCTTCTCTTCTTCTTCTTCTTCTTCAGCTAGACACAACCAAGCTAAACAAGAAAAAATCCTAGCTGAACCCTAATCCCCTACACACAGCCGTTGCCCCAGCCTCTAAGCCGCCGGAAACCGCCACCAGCCACTGCATCTTTGATGCAAGCTAGATGAAGAAGCACTGCAATTGAGCTTAAGAACACTGGAAATAGAAGAAAAAAGAAGGAAAATGCAGTTGTAGAAAAAGAAATAAGGAATGGAAAAGATAGATAATTCTTGTTGTTTTCCTTCAGGTGAATGTGTACAGATATATAAGATTCTTTGCCACTAAAGGACAAAGTAGCATAACTAACTCGATGGACCATAAGTGCTCTTGATCCTTAAATCTAGGGACCTAATTGAATATTCTGAAACTTAAACTAATTAAAGTAATGGAATAAAGTGTAACTTTCTGAACTATCATTTCCTAACTACTTAACTACTTCTTAACAGCTAGGAACAATCACTGAAGCCGTACGTACACTCTTCTTCTTCTTCATTTATTCGCGCATCAATTCTCCCCTGTTGAAAACTTCCTTGTCCTCAAGGAAGGAAGGAGGGAAATCGCATTTTGAGAACTGAGTAATCTTCCCAAGTGGCTACCTCGGATGGCAGATCCTTCCGTTTAACTAATGCTTGAGCCACTGCCTTGTTTCCCTTCTGGATTAGCCTTCTTTCAAGTATCTTTTCTGGTTGTGGATAGTAGGGGCTAGAAAGCTCGATGACTGGAGGGTGTATTATGGTAGAGGGATGTTCATGGCAAAGCTTGAGTTGGGAAACATAAAAGGTAGGATGCAGCAAGAGATGAGGTGGAAGAGAAAGTTTATAGGCTACAGAGCCTATTTTCTGCTGCACTTGATAGGGACCATAGTATCTAGCTGAGAGTTTGGAAAAATGCCTGCCTGACATGGATAATTGTCTGTAAGGTTGGATCTTGATATATACCCAGTCTCCCTCTTGAAATTGTCTATCCGACCTACGCTTATTTGCCTGTTCCAACATCCTCTGCTGAGCTCTCTTCAAATGGTACTTTAACAACTGTGTCTTGAATTCCCTGGTCAGTAAGCTTCTATCTACCTCCTCTAATTGAGAATCTCCAGCCATGTAAGGTAAATGTAATGTAGGTGGCTAACCATATAATGCTTCATAGGGGGTGGTTTGTATAGAGGTGTGGAAGGAAGTGTTATACCACCATTCTGCAGCAGCCAAGTATCGCACCCAATCTGATTGTGAATCTGAGCAAAAACACCTCAGGTAAGTCTCTACACATCTGTTCACAACCTCTGTTTGTCCATCAGTCTAAGGATGATATGCAGTAGAGGTGTTGAGAGTGACTCCCATCATGGAAAATAGTTCCTGCCATACCTTACTGGTGAAAATGGGATCCCTATCACTTATGATGTTTTCAGGAATTCCATGTAGTTTGTATATCTGCTCCATAAACAACTTGGCAATGTCATATGCAGAATAAGGATGAGAAAGAGCCAAGAAATGGGCATATTTAGTTAACCTATCTACCACCACCCAAATAACTGCTTTTCCATTTGATTTAGGCAAACCTTCTATAAAGTCCATAATGATACTGCTCCAAGCTGCCACTGGAATCTTGAGAGGTTGTAACAGGCCATGATAAAGAGCATTGTCATATTGGTGTATTTGACATATATCACAAGACTTAACCAATTCTTGAATATCCAGTCTCATATTCTTCCAGTAGAAAAGGGCAGATACCCTCTTATAAGTGCTCTCTACTCCTGAATGCCCTCCCACAGTTGAGCTATGCCACAATTTTACTATCTCCTTCTTGAGCTGATCATCAGGTCCTACTACTAGCTTACCCTTCTTCCTGAGCTGTCCATGTATGAAGGTGTAGCCTTTGCTGTTGTCCTCTCCTCCTTGCAATGATAAGATAATGGCCTTCAGTTCAACATCAAGTTCCCAACTTTGCATAATCATCTCTAGCATATTGGTTCTCACAGAAGATAGAGTCCAGGAAGCCAATTGGATTAGTGGAATTCTGGACAAGGCATCTGCTGCCTTGTTTTCTTTTCCCTTCTTATACTCTATTTCAAAGTCATACTGCATAAGTCTTGTGATCCATTTAAGCTGAGTGCCAGTGTGTAGTTTCTGCTCTAACAGGAATTTCAGTGCCTTCTGATTAGTCTTAACAATGAAGGGTCTAATGGTTAGATATTGAGACCATTTGTTGACTGCTAGGACCAATGCAAGTAGCTCCTTGTCATACACAAATAGAGACTGATGCTGTGTAGATAATACCTTGCTAAGGAAGGCAATGGGGTATCCTTTTTGCATTAACACATCACTAATTCCTACATTGCAAGCATTAGTCTCTACTACAAAAGTTAGTGAGAAATCATGCAGTCCAAGCACAGGAGCGTTGTGAGTGCAAGTTTGAGCTGATTGAAAGTCTTCCTTCTCTTTTCAGTCCAAACAAATCCATCTTTCTTCAACATCTCAGTAAGAGGTTTGCTAATGATTCCATATCCTCTTATGAATCTCCTGTAATACCCAGTTAGCCCCAAGAACCCTCTCAATTGAGTCACAGATTGTGGTTCTAGCCAAGATTGGACTGCTTCAATTTTCCTGGGATCTGTTGCCACCCCTTGAGCTGAAATGTAGTGTCCCAAGTACTCCACCCTTTTAGCTGCAAAAACACATTTACTTCTCTTGGCCAACAACTGATGTTGTAAGAGCAGTTCAAAAACTATCCTTAAGTGTTGCAAGTGCTCACTCATACTGCTGCTATAGATCAGGATATCATCAAAGAAGACTAAAATGAATTTCCTAAGGTACTCCTAAAAAATGTGATTCATAAGGCCTTGGAAACTTGAGGGTGCATTGGTCAGCCCAAAAGGCATGACCAAATAATCATAGTGCCCTGAGTGAGTCTTAAAGGCTATTTTCTAGATATCCTTAGGTGCCATTCTGATCTGATGGTACCTGCTCTAAGGTCTGTTTTAGAATAAACCTGTGATCCTCCCAATTCATCTAAAAGCTCCTCAATGATAGGTATAGGAAACTTATCTTTTACTGTCATCTTGTTGAGGGATCTATAATCAACACAAAGCCTCCAAGATCCATCTTTCTTTCCCACAAGCACCGTTGGAGAAGCATAAGGACTAGAGCTATACTGTATGATGCCCTGATCCATCATCTCCCTCACTATGGTATCAATGACATCCTTCTGCACAGGTGAATACCTGTAAGGTCTGGAGTTGACTGGCAAACTTCCTTCTTTCAAAGGAATATGGTGATCAAACACCACTCTTGAAGGTGGTAACTGAGTTGGTTCTCCAAATATTCCTGCATACTCCTTTAAAACCTCCTTGAGTTCTTCTGTTTCTTCATCCTCCCCAAGTTTTGTCACATCTGTCTCTTTGACCTCAGCTTCTCTTACTTTGATCATGAATAGTTGTGATCCCCCCAAAGCCATTTTACTGATAGCACCAGGCTGCACAGTTCTAAACTTAGGTTGGATTCCCTGTAAGGTAAGTAATTGGCCTTGATATTCAAACTCCATCATAAGTTTCCTGAAATTGAACTTGATATCCTCTAGAGGGTAAAGCCGTTGTATTCCCAGAACTATATCACTCTTGCCAATGGGAAAAACTAGATAATCATCTTGGAAAACAGTTCCCTGTATTAACCATTTAAACCCCTTGCAAATGCTATCAGTAGGCACCTCTCTGCCATCAGCAACCTGCACTAGCTGAGTCTTGGTCTTTGTGACTTTACATCCCAACCTGGTAGCAGTTCTCTCATCTATGAAGTTGTGGGTGGATCCACAGTCAATGAAAATTTCAAGAGGTCTTTGCTCTGTGAACCCTCTGAGCCTTAAAGTTTGATAGCCTAGTGTCCCATTCAAAGCTTGTAGAGATATAGCACAATTTTCAGGGGGTTCTGCCACTATTTCTTCTCCTTCACCCTCTTCATCCTTCTCTTCCTCCTCTTCTATTGGTGATTCCCCTATTTCCACTTCTAAAGAGAACAACTGCCTCTTAGCTTGACATTTATGGCCAGGTACAAATTTCTCATCCCAGAAGAAACATAGTCCCTGAGCCCTCTTCTCTTTCATTTCTGCTGGGCTTAGTCTCCTCCTTCTACTAGTGTCAAACCTGGCTGTGGGTGGTTTCTTAAGTGTATTCACATTTCCTCTGGTCCATCTACCTGATCCTTGTCCTGCATTGCCCCTATGCACAATTGGTACATAGTGACTTGCCTTAATGACCTTACTTTGAGCTGCAAAGCTAGCCTCATGTAATCTGGCTAAGTAAAATGCCTGAGGAAGTGTGGTAGGATTTCCAATCCTTACAACATTACTGAATTCCGGTTTGAGTTTGTTCAGGAAAATGCTGATAGCATGTTCTACAGCTATGTTCAGCCTAGTCATCACATTGGTAAAGGATCATTGATACTCCTTAACTGTCCCTGTGTGCTTGATGTTCATGATTTCAGTCATAGGATCAGTGTACTCAGCCCCAAATGTATCACACAAAGCCCAGATATATTCCTCCCAAGAAGGTAGGGGTGACTGTCCTCTTCTTCTCATATAGCCCAAAAGCCACTGAAGTGCATCTCCTTCAAAATGAAGAGATACAAGTTTCATATTTTGCTATATGGTAACCTCTTCTTCAGCAAATAACTGTTCTACCTTATACAACCATGTTCTCAAGTCTTCACCATCAAACTTTTGAAATTCCACTTTAGCATACTTAGTGAAAGGTAGGCTAGGATAGGTTACATTTTGGGTGGAAGAGTGGTTCATGTAGGAGGGGTTGTTCTGGTAAGGGGATTGTGTTGGTGCAGGTTGAGTATAGGGCTGCTGATGATATAATGGTGGTGAGATATGGGTAGGTTGAGGGTAGTAGTTTGGGGGATAAGAAGCATAGGAAACTGGTTGATTCTGAGTATTCCTACTCATTCCTGGAGGTGTGAGGTAAGGAGGGTAGTAAGTATTAACTCCTCTGGGCTGTGGAGAGAACATAGGTATGGGTGCTTGGTTCTGAATGAACTGTGGTAAAACAGCTTAACCAATAGAGATAGGAATAGAAGGATTATAGTGGAGTGTATTGGGAAGGTTTGAGGATTAACATTCAGTGTAGAACCAGGCAAAGAAGCAGAAGGAATATAAGATTGATTAGTGACATTCAATGGAACAGTACTATTACGTGTTCCCACATGCATAGTGTTGTTGATACCAACTGAGGAAGGAGTATTCATCTCTCCTAGCTCCAATGGTTTGTCACTGGGTGAATACAGCTCCTTATCTCGTTCCGATCTCTTTCCCCAATGTAAGGCTTCATTCAATACCTCCCTAATCTCATTTAAGGCTGCATCTTGATGCTTGCTCGACTGCTCTTGGTCAACTTCCATTTGATTCTGTCGAGCTGCGAAGCCTTTCATGTCTGTGAATAATTGGTGTAACATCTTCATTACTTCTGTTAATTCCGACATTTCACAGATGCCAAGTTGATGCTCTGATACCAAATGATGCAAGCTAGATGAAGAAGTACTGCAATTGAGCTTAAGAACACTGGAAATAGAAGAAAGAAGAAGGAAAATGCAGTAAATTGCAGAAAATCGGCAAAAATCGACCAACTTTTATCGGTCAAAAAAGCGGCCAAAAACCAATCAACTTTGGTCGGTATTTCAATTAAAATAAATAAAACTAAAATTTTGAAAAATGACCAACTTTGGTCGGTTAATTCAGCTGGTTATTTTAAAAAATCGACCAATTTTGGTCAGTAATTTTATTTTTTAATAAAACCGATCAACTTTGATCGGTTATTGAAAGTACAATTAAAAAGTTAAATTAAAAAAAGACAATCTTAAAACAAAATGCACCAATGGTCTAGTGATAGAATAGTATTCTGCCACAGTACGCACCCCAATTCGATTCTTAGATGGTGAATCTTTTGATTACATAATTAAAATTCCGACCAACAATGGTTGCTATTCTTTCCTGGCCGTCAAGATACCGTCTACACGTAAATTATCGCGTTTTGATCGGTAATTGGCCGTAAACAACAACTTTGATCGATTTCTTTGATCAGTTTTTGGCGGATTTCGTGCAAATATGTGCTTTTATAGAATTTTTGAGCAATAAAGATTGGCAATAATATCTAAGCATTTATTAAAGCACTAACGTATAAAATTAAGAGTTGAGATAGTTTTGAATTAAAGTAAATGACTACTGCCTAATGTTTCCCTTTTGATGGTAATGTATTCCCTGAAAATTATCATGACCAAAGAACCCCAGAGAATTAAATGATTATGATCTAAAATTTGTTTAGAAAATTATTTTCCATCATACTTGATCACGCCCAACTATGTCGTATAAAAGATAATGCGGTCGCTGTCAATATTATCCGGTTTATTAAGTCCGAAGTCAAATCCCACAGAGAATTAACCTATCAATTGCACTTTCAAAATCCAACAATACTTCTGAATCAGCTTCCCAAACTTTTGAATATATTTGTGAATGGTTTCTACTAACTACTTTTTGCAAAAAACTAAAGAATTGAAGAAAAGAATTGAATGTGATGTAAAGAATAATGAGAAACACTAAGATATTAATTTTCCCTATTGACGGAATTCCTTCTGTTTATGCTCATACAAATTGTCAATATTTTTCTATCAATCATGAACTCTATTTCTAACGTAATTCTCTTCCGAGCAATTACAATAATTTACAATTGCACTCCTCCGAGCTACCCTAGCTAGCTTTTATTTGCACAGTTCACTTTAGATTGCACCCAAGGTTTTGTTATTCCTAACCCACCTTTACGCCCACAATTATAGATTCCTCCAATACTAGGTGTGGTGTTGTTCAACAATAACCTAAATATACACTCTTTTCCAAGTTATGCACACTAAATAGGCACAGCTAATTGAGGATCCTATCAATTAACTACAACAAGAACGGTGTTGAACTAATAGAAATTTTGCTAACACTTTGTATTCACATAACCCAGAAGTTCATCAATCAATAAGTTCCATCAAAACCTTAGATAAGATTTAGCTACTCATAATCAAGAAAACAAAAGAGATAATTGATTTCATAATCAAGAATTCAATGTAAAAGAATGAATGATGTTGAGAGAGTTCTCTCTTACTGGTTTGCTTGCAAAAGTAGTCAATAGTACAAAACTTGCCTCCTATTGGCGAATCCTAACAATATATATAGGGTTTAGGTTTTACAACTTTCATTTTTACACTTTAGTCCCTAAATATTCCGCCTTCCACCGCGGTTCGACCGCGGTCGCGGTGGAACCGCGGTTGACAAAGTCCTCTGAATCTTGAACACATCCGCAGACCTGTTCTACCGCGGTTCTGCCGCGGTTGTGGTGGAACCGCGGTCAAACAGTGCCTCGTATTCTTCTGGCTATTTCAGCACAATTTCTTGACTTGTTCCACAATTGGCCTTTTTCACCTTCTTTTGACTCCAAAATCTCTTTTTTAGCCTTCATTAACTCATGTGTACCTATAACACACTAAATATACTAATAAGAGCATTTTGTCATCATAAATAATATCAAAACAACAATAAAGTGTGATTATTTAGGGCATAAATATAGTCAAATTCACCTATTATCAACACCCCACAATTAAATCTTTGCTCGTCCTCAAGCAACCTTAATCACACTTTTTAGGCCAATTTTATCAATGTCTCCCCCAAAATATGTCACACAAGCTCTCATTCATGATTAACCTAAGAAATGCACAATCCTTACTCAACTGTAAACTCAAATGCCAACACATCATTGCTTACTCTAATTATTATCACAGACTTGCAAACTTACCCTTTTCTTCCAGAGTTACATGGCCTCACACAACTATATTGAGAGAAGTTCCCACACATAAGCAACTTAGAACATGGAACTTATAGATATAGAAAAATTTCACTCACTCTTAGCAAAGAGCATTCATATGTATATAGATACACCATAGGCTTGCCCCTAGTGTAATACTCTACTAATCGAGTTATTCAATCACAGATCAAGAGGTGTTTAAAGGTTTTAATGTAGACTATGGGACGGATAGGATACTTTTGGTTATAGTGGCTAACCTCCCTAAGCACTTTCTTTTTCACAACTTCCCTTTAAGCTTTTTCGTTATGCTCCCCCTAACCATTCCTTCACCTTTTATTCACTTTTAATCCCCATTTTTCTGTTGGTGTAACTGGCTTTCTTATTTACATGTATACATCTTTTTTTTTCATTGCTTTGTAAAGCATTTATTGTATATTGCCAGTTCACCATTTTCTACCATTCATTCTTGATTTTCCCTTGTTCAATTTTCCCTCACCCCACACTTTCACTTTTGCATATTCATTACAACAAAAGTGCTTCTAGGAGGTAACAATATATGATATAGATTTTGTGAACATTATAGGGTTATCAAAGAACAGGCTTAAGGCTCAAAGTGGTTACTAAGATATTATATACAGGTGAATTCACAGTTTATTGATTTTTGGGGTTACATAAAGAAATGCCTCTATCATCTTTATAACTAAACAACTTCTATTAGGCAAGTTCTAGGTATCATGTAAAACATATAATGCAGGTAAAAACTCACACACACTTAACATGCAACTCATTTAGAATTAGGTTCATCTACTGAGTCCTATCAACGTTCAAGCAAGCTGTATTGTGCAATTTAAGGCATACCCTAGAACCTACAATCAAGCTTAGATAATACACTCTCAAGTTCATTTTAGTTTTGCTAATGTGTATACTTGGGGTTACAACTTAACCTTTACACTATAATCCTAAAAAAGAAAAATCTACCTAACCCGGTTCAATAAAAACCCTTGGAAAAGAACCGTGGTCAAAAGAAAAACCAATGGGGAGGTGATACAGTACCTAGAAATAGAAAAGAAAAGAAATAAAATTTCCTACATGGACTACTTCCCTCAAGAGTACTGTCCGAGTAGTCCGTCATCAGGAAGAGCCCTCTACTCATATTTTTGGAATTTTAAAATTATTGATTTTTTGTGTTTTTATTCCAACTTAGACCCTTAAGAAACCCATCGCCAAGTGTCCATCATCGTGCCAAGCCAGCTAATATACTATACAGCTAAATCTACTCTGTACAACATACAATACAAGATAAGTCTCCCACCCCATACATAAAATCATGACATGTCCTCATGGCATAATAATCAATGTAAAGCATAGAAGGGTGAGAAAACTTACCTGTGACTCAATCTGAGTCGGAGACGGTGGCGGGGTCGACATTGCATGCTCGACCCAAAGCTCTGAACCATGCCATGAAACGGTTCTCAAACCTAGAGTGCCTCTGAGATATCGCATCCATGCGCGTGTGCAGGTCGTCCACGAAAGTGCGTAAATCCGCAACCTCCTCCTCCAAAGACCTAAGCATCAGTCTTGTAGACTGGGATCGTGATAGGCCAGCTCCATAGTGAGCTTACCTACAAGTACATGCAGAGTCAGCGGACCTCCGGGACTGGATAACCGGAACAGGGTCATCCTTTTCATCAATGTCAATGGCGTCGTTGCCTCTACCCACCCGAATAATAGAAGCCTTAACGGAGCTTTTTGTGGAAGCTTACCATCTGTAGGTAATATGGGTGTCAGATGGGAGAGGCAAAGGGTAGTGACCAAAGAAGGGAAGTAAAATCCCTTAGACTTGAAGGGTCCCCTCAGCATCATCTCATCACAGATCAAGCGGGCAGCATCAAACTCCCGCTGGGTCACAAAGCACCAAGTCAATAATGCCCGATTAAAGTTAACATCGGTGGTGTTGTTGGAGGGCAGAAAATGGTTACAAACAACCGTAAACCAGCACTTGGCAAGATGTGTGAAAATGTTGGAGTTAAGGGTCATTTGGTCCTTGATCCAGAAAGGACGACCCCCAACACATAAGGCCTCTATCATGGTGTCCCAAGTGACACCGGGCCTATTGTGGTAGAAATCCACGTCACTTGTAAAAGCAGGCAGTCTCAATGCCTGCCTAACACTAGGCACTTTGGCCCAAACACGCTTACCTCTTACGAAGAGTTCACTGGCCATGCCGTAGGTCGCTTTTGCATAGAACTCCCTGACGAGCATCTTGTTGACGAGAGCAGGTTCATCAAATAAGAATTCCATCTCCCTGCGTCTAATTTCCTCGTACATGTCGGGCTTTTCAGCCCGAAGAGCCATCCTATCAATGGAGATCTCCTGCAGCCAAGCCTTGGTAGCCTTGGCATGAAAATCATTTTTAGCTTCCTCGCACTCAAAATGAGACTCGACGTAGGTAGGACGCCTATACGAGCTCGCAGCATGCCTGAATCATTTGGGAGCCATAATCCTGCATAGAAGAATCATACAAAATTTTTCATTACGTTAGTACTTCGAATGGTTACTCTGACTTCACCAACTGTTGCCTACAAAGGTACTTCTTTTAGTGCCATCATACCATGACCCCTAATTTGACAAATTCACAAATTCTAACCTAGTGCACCCCACACTTACTTCTTTTAGCATTCCAACATCATCCCACATATAAATACACCATCTCGAATTTTGTACAACAACAACCAACCCAAACCTAAACATTATATCCCCTAAAAATTAGCAACAACATATATTACAACCTACTTGGCCAAACCATGGCCCAAAACCAAACTAATTATTCACTAGTTAATTTGGGTCTCCAAACCACCATAATAATTCACAATTCAAAACAATGGAGACCCAATCAAGTTAATTATCAACAAAATTTCAAAAATCAATTATACAACAATGTTTCTAAATTAATAGGGCATATTAACATATTTTACACTAAGCCTAGGAAGGGTTTAAGCAAATACTACAATTAAAGTATACTATACTAATTGAATTAACAAAAATTAAAAAGAGATGAAAAAGAAAAAGAAAATCTTACTTGTAGTGGAAGGAGGAGGATGAGAATAGTGATGGATGGATGATGGGTGAAGGTGGTTGAAGAAGAAGAGAGTATTTGGGGAAGAAATTTAGAGAGAAGGAGGAGAAAAAAGTTTTAGAGAGAGAGATGGGGATGAAGTGGCGGCTGGGATATTTGCAATGGGGAGGGTTTGGGTAGATTAGGGTTATTAAAGAAGGGGGGGGGGGGGCAAAATAAAAAAATTAAAAATTTACCTGTGCTGGCCGCCTTCCACCGTGGTCGTACCGCGGTCGCGGTGGAACCGCGAGACAGTGGATTCCGAAAGGGGTTCCCACCGCAGTTTGACCACGGTCGCGGTCCAACCGCGATGGGTTGGGTTCAGAGAGGCCAATCTACCGCGGTCACGATGGAACCGCGGTGAGACGACTTCTCTGAACTTTAAATTGGCAGCGTCGTTTTTTATATTATATATAGACTAACTATAATGATTTACAATTACAACAATTTCGTGTGTTGCCTCCCACGTAGCGCCTGATTTAACGTCGCGACACGACTCAACTTAGCGCATTTTAAGGCTCGCTCGACCTTTGAGGTTCATCTAACCGAAAATTCAACCGTCTCATTAGTGTCATCCATGCCAACATACAATTTCAACCGCTGTCCATTGACTCTAAAAGTGCGAGAGCCATCTATAGATTGTATTTCCACAGCGCCAAACTGTAACACTTCAATCACCCGGAATGGGCCAGACCATCTTGATTTCAATTTGCCCGGGAACAACCGTAATCTTGAGTTATAGAGTAGTACCGTGTCCCCGGTTTTGAAGTTGCGCTCTATGATATTTTGGTCATGTAGCTGCTTCATCCTCTCCTTGTATAATCTTGTGCTCTCAAAAGCTTGATACCGGAACTCTTCCAGCTCATGTAATCTGGTGACTCTTGATTTACCCGCTTCATCCAGCTGAGATTTAGTTGCTTGAGTTGCCACCATGCTTTGTGCTCTAGTTCAACAGGTAGGTGACAAGCTTTCCCAAACACCAATTTGTATGGTGACTTGCTGATTGGTGTTTTAAAAGCTGTCATGTACGCCCATAATGCATCATCGAGCTTTCTTGACCAATCGGTCCTCGTGGCATTCACTATTTTAGTCAATACTCTCTTTATCTCCCTGTTGGATACTTCAACTTGCCCACTGGTCTGCGGGTGATATGGAGTAGCCACCCTGTGCTTCACATCATACTTAGCCAACAATTTCTCAAATGCCACATTATAGAAGCGAGTGCCCCCATCGCTGATGATTGCCCTCGGTGTCCCAAAGCGAGTGAAAATATTTTTCTTTAGAAATCCCACCACCACCTTAGTATCATTGGTGGGTACTGCTACAGCTTCCACCCATTTGAACACATAGTCTACAACAACAAGAATGTACTTATTACCATAGGAGCTGATAAAGGGACCCATGAAATCTATCCCCCACACGTCAAATACTTCTATTTGTTGGATTGGGTTCATGGGCATCTCATGACGCTGGGAGATATTCCCGGTGCGTTGACATACGTTACACTCTTTCACCCATAAGTGTGCATCTTTAAATAACGTTGGCCAGTAGAATCCGGCCTCAAGTATCTTGACTGTTGTTCGAACTCCTCCGAAATGGCCACCATATGCTGAAGCATGACAAGCCTGCAAGATAGAAGATTGTTCGATCTCGGGGACGCATCTCTCGATCATGTTATCAAGGAATATTCTAAACAAGTAGGGCTCATCCCAATAATACAGTTGGCTTTCACTAAAAAATCTTTTCCTCTGGACCGATGACAGGTCATGAGGAACAATACCGCTGGCCAGGTAGTTTGCATAGTCTGCATACCATGGCGCTTCAAGGAGAGTGGTGGCGAGCAGATGCTTGTCTGGAAAGGTTTCTAGAATTTCTCCACTCTCTTTAACAATTTCAGCTCCTTCAAGTCATGATAAGTTATCAGTGACTTGATTTCCAGTTCCCTTACGGTCATGGATTTCAAGATCGAACTCTTGCAGAAGTAGCACCCAACAAATTAGGCGCGGCTTAGAGTCCCTCTTTTCAATTAAGTACCTTAGTGATGCATGGTCGGTGTATACTATTAACTTCAATCCTATGAGATAGGACCTGAACTTGTTGAATGCAAATACTATCGCCAGCATTTCCTTCTCCGTCACAGTGTAATTCAGTTGTGCTCCACTCAGTGTTCTACTAGCATAATAGATTGGATGTATCAGCTTGTCCTTTCGCTGGCCCAGCACTGCCCCTACTGCATAGTCACTTGCATCGCACATAAGCTCAAATGGTTGCTCCCAGTTGGGGGCAATAATGATTGGTGTTGTGACTAGCCTCTTCTTCAGCTCCTCGAATGCAATCATGCAATTATCAGAAAATACAAAGGGGTGATCTTTTTCAAGTAACTTACATAGGGGATTGGCAATTTTGGAGAAGTCTTTAATGAACCTCCGGTAAAAACCGGCATGTCCAAGAAAGCTTCTAATGGCTTTGATAGACGTTGGTGGAGGCAACTTTGCAATGACGTCAACATTGGCTCGATCCACCTCAATACCCTTGCTCAAAACCTGATGCCCCAAGAGTATTCCTTCTTGTACCATGAAATGACACTTCTCCCAGTTTAGCACCAAGTTGGTCTCAATACACTGTTTCACCACTCTTGTCAGATTGACAAGGCATTCATCGAATGAATTCCCTACCACCGAGAAATCATCCATGAACACCTCCATGATATCTTCCACCATGTCAGTGAATATGGCCATCATGCATCTTTGGAATGTGGCAGGTACATTACATAGGCCGAATGGCATCCTCCTGACGGCAAAAATGCCATATGGGCATATGAAGGAGGTCTTTTCTCTATGCTCAAGGGCAATTGAGATCTGATTGTACCCCGAGTACCCATCCTAGAAGCAAAAATGTGACCTCCCTGCCAACCTGTCGAGCATCTGGTCAATGAAGGAAAGTGGGAAGTTGTGATGACCCAAAGGGTCATCACTTATTTTATTAATCATTTCGAGCTTCTGAGGCCTTGAAAACCTCATTTCATGTTACCTTGATTTACGTGCACAACCCGAGCATGTAGCCGGAAAGATTTTGTGATAGAAAATATGAATTCTATGAGAAATTTGGATAAAAATGATATTAATATTGATATGGTTGACTTCGGTCAACATTTTTGTAAACGGATCCGGACCCGAGATTGGATGGTCCCGAGAGGTCCGTAGGAAAATATGGGACTTGGACATGCGTCCGGAGTCGAATTCCGAGGCCTAGAGCCCAAGTTATGAATTTTTCTATGAAATTGTTTTTGATGTAATTGTTAAAGGAAATGAATTAATTGACTTTGGTATCGGGCTCGTATTTTGGTTCCGACGCCCGGTACAAGTCTTAAATATTATATATGTGATTTCTGTAAAGTTTGGTGACATTCGGATGTCGTTTGAGATGTTTTGGACCTTGAGTTCCAAGTTTGAAAGTTTTGAAAACCAAAAGTATGAAAATAATGAATTTGAGGCTTGATTTGATGAAAACGATGTGATATAGGCGATGTGATCGCACGAACAAGTTCATAATGTGTTTTTGAGGTTGTGTACATGTTTGGTTTGGAGCCGGGGGCTCGGGTAAAGATTTGATAGGCCGTTGGATTAAATTCTGAAATGTTGCACTGCTGGTTTTTCACCCAGCTGTTGGCTTCGCAATTGCGAAGTATTTCTCGCAATTGCGAAGGGGCAGTACAAGGCAGGGCTCGCAAATGCGAACCCTGATCGCAAATGCGAAGCCCCAATGACCCAGCCTTGTTCGCAAATGCGAACCTCCCCTTGTCCTGCCTAGGTTCGCAAATGCGAACAAAAGTTCGCAAATGCGAACAATGCCCTTTACTGCCTGTGTTCGCAAATGCGAACATTAGTTCGCAAATGCGAACACTGCCCTTCCCAGCCTTGTTCGCAAATGCGAACATATGTTCGCAAATGCGAAGCCCCCAGATTTGCCTTGGCTTCGCAAATGCGAACAAAAGTTCGCAAATGCGAACTTCCCAGCCTTAGCTTATTTTTCAAACTCCGGAAATTGGTCGGGGTTCGCAATTGCGAACCCATGTTCGCAAATGCGAACACAGAGACCTGTAAAACACGATTTTCAGTCCATTTCTTCACTTTTTACAAAACAAAAACACCCATTTGCGATTCTTCACGGATTCCTTCTTCATCAAAACAATTGTAAGTCACTTTTTACTTAATTCTTTCAATTCCTAACATCATTAAACATGTTTTTCATTAGAAAGCAAAGGTTTTCATGGTAGAATTTCTTGTTTTTGTTAGAATATAGGGTTTTTCATAAATTGGGAAATTGGACCTCGAATTGAGGTCCGATTTTGAAACAAATCATATACATGAACTCGTGGGGGGATGGGTAACCGGATTTTGGTCGTTACCTCGAGTTCCGACCATGTGGGCCCAGGGTTGAAATTCACTATTCCGGGCAGAATATTGTAAAAGTTGTATTTGGTCTTAAGAATTAGTTTGTTGAGTAGTATTGATGATATTAAGTCAATTATGTATAGATACGATTGGATTGGAGCCAAATTTGAAAGAAAAAGACATTTCCACGGATTGAATTGTTCATAAACATTCGAGGTAAGTGTTTGTTCTATCCTAGCTTGAGGGAATAGGATTATGTGTTATGTGTTATGTGATCGAGTGCGGTGTATGGGCTGTGGTGACGAGCATCCATACACTGGCGTCTAGTATGACCGTGAGTCGATGGAAAATGATTATTTTGAGATATATATTACATATGAATTGTTATTGTTCTCCCTTGTCGGGACTTGTTGTGAAGATAATTATTGATTGCCCTTGATGGGACGGTTTATGAATTACTGTTTCTTTCTTTGCCCTTAACTGTGATTGTTATTTGGGTGAGGAAGAGTGATAATGCACGAAGGGTGATGACGTGCCATGTTTATTTATTTATGCACGAAGGTTAATGCCGTGCCATGTTTTATTGATTATGCACGAAGGATCATGCCGTGCCCTGTTATTGAACCATGTACGAAGGATCATGCCGTACTATGGATGTGAGGATGAGAGTAAAAGCATGAAGGGTGATGCCGTGTACTTTATTTGCTTATTTGGTGAGGATGAGAGTAAAAGCACGAAGGGTGATGCCGTGCAACTGCTTGCTATTCCTTGACTTGATATTACTTGTGCTTACATTATACTTTGTTTTCCCTTGTGAATTTATTAACTGTTGTTAATTGTTGAATTCTTTGAGATATTCCTTATTGTGTTAATACCTGGTTATTTCTTGTTATTCCATGGTATACATATATATTGAATTGTACAGGTTTATGTGATTGTCTGGTCCTATCCTTGTCACTACTTCGTCGGGATTGGCCGGGCACTTACCAGCACATGGGGTCGGTTGTGCCGATACTACACTTCTGTGCATTTATGCACAGGTCCAGGTTTTGAGCAACAGCAGCAGCAGTAGTTTGGTAGCAGGATTGATCACATTTGAGACCGAGGTAGCTTGCAGACGTCCGCAGGCCCGGCGTCTCTCTCTTTAATTATGTTATTATCTGTAGTCTCTTTGTTCCGAGACAAACGGAATTATGTTATATTTCCTTCAGACTTTTATGTGTAGTATTCCATAGTAGTTCGTGAGTTGGTGACTCCACGTCTTGGGTAGAGGATTTCAGTATGATTTTCATCTTGTAATTAGTTATTTCTATTTCGATAAAGTATTCCGCATTTATTTAATTAAAATTGTGTTAAAAACAGGATAGTATGAATACGGTGGCTTGCCTAGCTACCACGAGTAGGCGCCATCACGATCCCGATGCTGGGAAAAACATCCGGGTCATGACAAGTTGGTATCAAAGCTCTAGGTTACATAGGTCTCACCACTCACGAACAAGCTTAGTAGAGTTTGAGAGGTAGGTACGGAGACGTCTGTACATGTCCTCTAGAGTCTATTGAATTAGGAAAGAGTCTCTCATTTGTTCTACCTTGTCGTGCGACTTGTTCCTCAATTACTGATTGAATTTCTATTCTGTCCTTTCGCACATGGTGAGGACATGCGCTTCTTCGTCCGCTGACCAACAGCCCGAGCCCCAGGCAGCTCCCGTGAGGGGCAGGGGCCAAGGCCGTATCAGAGGCCGTGGTAGGGGTAGAGCTCAGCCCCAGGCAGCTACTCCAGAGGTGGAGCCTCATATTGAGATTGACGAGGAGGTTCCGGTTCCAGCAGCTCCAGTAGGCCCAGCTCAGGTCCCAGGAGAGGCTTTATTTACCCCGAAACTTCGGGATGCTTTGGTCAGAATAGCGGGATTTATGGACAGCATTGCCAGAGCGGGTTTATTATCAGTTGCCCCAGACGCTTCTCAGGCTGGAGGAGGGGCCCAAACTCCTATTACTCGTACTCCGGAGATAGTAGCTCCTCAGCCTCAGGCACCAGTGGTCCAACCAGCGGTGGCCACTCAGTCAGGTACCACAGCTTATGCCGGCGATGGAGCGGCCATGACTTTCGATTCGTTATGGAGGCTTGATCGGTTCTCCAAGCTATTTACCACTACATTCAGTGGAGCCACATCAGAGGATCCTCAGGACTTCTTATTTAGTTGCCGTGAGATTCTCAAGACTATGGGGATCGTGGAGTCAAATGGAGTTGACTTCTGTACATTCAGGCTTGTAGGATCCGCCAAGACTTGGTGGAGAGATTATTGCTTGACTCGACCAGCGGGGTCCCCAGCTTTATCATGGGATCAGTTTGCGGAAATATTTATGGAGAAGTTTCTCCCGGCTACTCAGCGGGATGTACTTCGGAGGCAGTTTGAGCGCCTCCATCAGGGCACTATGACGGTCACACAGTACGAGACAAGGTTTGTCGATTTGGCTCGTCATGTAGTGGTGATACTTCCCACAGAGCGGGAGAGGGTCCGCAGGTTTATAGATGGGCTTAATCAGCCAATTAGACTCCAGATGGCTATGGGCGTGGGGAGTGACATATCATTTCGGAAGGCAGCAAATGCAGCACGTAGAGTTGAGATGACTCTTGCTAGGGGAGGCGGTTATTCTTCAGACAATAGGCCTCGTCATTCAGGCAGGTTTAGTGGTTCTTCCTCTGGTGGGAGAGAATCCTTTGATAGAGGCCAGTCTTCCAGGCCTTTTCATTCCGCCCTTCAGGCTTCACAGGGTGGACCAGGTGATCGTGGTTTTCGGGGGCATTATTCAGACCAGCCTCCTATTAATGCTCAGCCTCTTCAGAGTGTTTGTGGAGGCCATTCAGGTCGCTAGGGCCAACAGCCCTATCAGTCTAAGAGTTGCTACGGTTGTGGTGACCCAAGTCATTTTATAAGGTATTGCCCTCTAGCAGCGGGCAACTCTCAGCAGCGAGGTCCTCGTCCTATGATTCAGACCCCAGCTGACCCTCAGCCTGCCCAGCCAGCCAGAGGCGGGGGTAGAGATTATAGAGGTGGAGGTCGAGACCGTAGAGGTGGAGACCGTCCAGCGAGAGGTAGAGGTCAGCCGGTTGATGGTCGTCCTAGAGACGCAGCTCAGAGGGGAGGTGTAGATCCCCGATTCTATGCTTTACCAGCCAGGCCAGAGGCAGAGGCATCAGATGCCGTGATTACAGGTACTATTCTTGTGTGTGGCAGAGGTGCTTCAGTATTATTTGACCCTGGATCTACATATTCCTATGTGTCTTCCTACTTCGTACCGTATTTGGCCGTGCCCAGCTATGCTCTGGATATTCCAGTTTATGTGGCTAGACCAGTGGGTGACTCCATTGTAGTCGATCGGGTGCATCGTTCGTGCATAGTTATATTTGGGGGTCTTGAGACCCGTGTTGATCTGTTGCTTTTGGATATGGTAGATTTTGATGTCATATTGGGGATGGACTGGTTGTCCCCATACCATGCTATTCTTGATTGCCATGCTAAGATGGTGACCTTAGCCTTGCCAGAATCACCCCGACTAGAGTGGAAGGGTACCTCAAGCCACTCCGTTCGCACTGTTATTTCCTATATTAAGGCTCGACGTATGGTCGAGAAGGGGTGTCTAGCTTATCTAGCTTATGTTCGTGATTCCAGCGCAGAAGTTCCTTCATTGAGTCAGTCCCTATTGCACGGGAGTTTCCTGAGGTTTTTCCTTCAGACCTGCCGGGCATGCCACCCGACAGGGATATTGATTTCCGTATTGATCTGGCACCGGGCACTCAGCCCATCTCTATTCCACCCTATCGTATGGCCCCGCCGGAGCTAAAAGAGTTGAAAGATCAGTTGCAGGACCTTCTTGAGAAGGGTTTTATCAGGCCCAGTGTTTCCCCCTGGGGGGCACCTGTATTATTTGTAAAGAAGAAGGATGGCTCGATGCGAATGTGTATTGATTACCGGCAGTTAAACAAGGTGACTATCAAAAATAAATATCCACTGCCGAGGATTGATGATTTGTTTGACCAGCTCCAGGGAGCGAGGGTATTCTCAAAGATAGACTTGAGGTCAGGCTACCATCAGCTGAAGATCAGGGCGGCTGACATTCCTAAGACGGCCTTTCGCTCTAGATATGGGCATTATGAGTTCTTGGTCATGTCCTTCGGGTTGACCAATGCCCCAGCAGCATTCATGGAGTTGATGAATCGGGTATTCAGGCCTTACTTAGATCTGTTCGTGATAGTCTTCATAGATGACATCCTGGTGTACTCCCGCAGCCAGGAAGAGCACGAGCAGCACCTCGGAGTGGTTCTTCATACTCTGAAAGATAACCAGCTATATGCCAAATTTTCTAAATGTGAGTTCTAGCTGAGTTCGGTAGCATTTCTGGGTCACATTGTATCGGTGGAAGGTATTCGGGTAGACCCAAAGAAGATTGAGGCAGTCCAGAATTGGCCTCGACCAGCTTCAGTGACTGAGATCCGGAGTTTCTTGGGATTAGCAGGTTACTACCGTCGTTTTGTAGAGGGGTTTTCTTCTATTGCAGCCCCGATGACCAGGTTGACCCAAAAAGGTGCCCAGTTCCAGTGGTCAAATGAGTGTGAGGTGAGCTTTCAGAAGCTCAAGACAGCCTTGACTACAACACCAGTGCTGATACTACCTACGGTGCAGGGCCTTATACAGTTTACTGTGACACATCTCGTACCGGGCTTGGAGCGGTATTGATGCAGGATGGTAAGGTTATTGCTTATGCTTCGAGACAGTTAAAAATACATGAGAAGAATTATCCGATTCATGATCTTGAGTTAGCAGCAGTGGTCCATGCCTTAAAGATTTGGAGGCATTATCTATATGGGGTGACCTGTGAGGTGTACACTGATCACAAAAGCCTACAGTACTTGTTCAAGCAGAAGGAGTTGAATCTACGACAGCGGAGATGGTTAGAGTTGCTAAAAGACTATGATGTTACTATATTATATCACCCGGGTAAGGCCAATGTGGTGGCCGATGCATTGAGTAGAAAGTATGCCAGCATGGGTAGTCTTGCATACATTCCGGTCAGTGAGAGACCATTAGCTCTAGATGTCCAGGCCTTAGCCAATCGGTTCGTGAGATTAGACATTTATGAGCCTAGCAGGGTGTTAGCCCGCACGGTCGCTCGTTCTTCTTTATTAGAGCGTATCCCCTGAGAGGCAATTTGATGATCCTCATTTGCGTGAGTTGAGAGATACGATACAGCGGGGAGGTGCCACACGGGTAAATCTAGATGATGATGGGATATTGAAATTGCAGGGGGTCGAGTTTGTGTGCCCAATGTCGAAGGGATTCGAGAGTTAATCTTAGTGGAGGCCCACGGTTCGCGGTATTCTATTCACCCGGGCGCCGCGAAGATGTACCAGGACTTACGACAACACTATTGGAGGCGCAAAATGAAGAAAGATATCGTTGCGTATGTCATTCGGTGTCTGAATTGTCAGCAGGTGAAATATGAGCACCAGAGACCTGGTGGTGTATTCCGGAGGATTGAAATTCCCGAGTGGAAATGGGAGCGGATCACTATGGACTTCGTTACTGGACTTCCTTTGACTCGGAGGAAATTTGATGCTATTTGGGTCATTGTTGATAGGCTGACCAAATCAGCACACTTTATTCCAGTATCTGTCTCCTACTCGTCGGAGAGGTTAGCGGAGGTTTACATTAGGGAGATTGTTCGTCTCCATGGGATGCCAGTATCTATTATCTCTGATCGGGGAACGCAGTTTACCTCGCGGTTCTGGAGAGCGGTCCAGCAGGAGTTAGGCACCCAGGTTCAGTTGAGTACGGCATTTCATCCTCAGACGGATGGCCAGTCCGAGAGGACTATTCAGATTCTTGAGGACATGCTTCGAGCCTGTGTTATTGATTTCGGAGGCTCGTGGGACCAGTTTCTGCCATTAGCAGAGTTCGCCTACAATAACAGTTACCAATCTAGCATCCAGATGGCTCCGTATGAGGCGTTGTATGGTAGGCGATGTCGATCACCAGTTGGATGGTTTGAACCGGGAGAGGCTCGGTTGTTAGGTACCGACTTAGTTCAGGAGGCCTTGGATAAGGTCAAGACTATTCAGGAGAGATTGCGTTCAGCTCAGTCCAGGGAGAAGACTTATGCGGATCGTAAGGTTCGAGATGTAGATTTCATGGTTGGTGAACGAGTATTGCTCCGAGTGTCACCTATGAAGGGCGTGATGAGGTTCGGGGAAGAAGGGCAAGCTCAGCCCTAGGTATATTGGTCCATTTGAGATTCTAGATAGAGTGGGAGGGGTGGCTTACAGATTAGCTTTGCCGCCTAGCTTATCAGCCAGGCATCCAGTTTTTTCATGTAACTATGCTTCGGAGATACCACGGCGATCCCACACATGTGTTAGACTTCAGATACTGTCCAATTGGACAATGATCTATCTTACGAGGAGAAGCCGGTAGCCATTCTAGACCGGCGAGTTCGAGAGTTGAGGTCGAAGAGTTATCCTTCCGTGCGTGTTCGGTGGAGAGGTCGGCCTCCCGAGGCATCGACCCGGGAGTCCGAGTCCGATATGCGGAGCCGCTACCCACACTTGTTTCTTG